>JAGSMW010000027.1:1200000-1800000 GCA_029286795.1 Byasa hedistus | reverse complement strand
ATAACATAGTCTTCCTTGATTCTTATGGTATGGATAATATGAGATATTCAATACCGAGATAGAGGTTTAACACCGTAAGTAGAAATCAGAAAGAATAAAAGAGAGGGGTGTAAAATTTAATGTTTTTCTCACCGCAACTATCTTATCGGGGTCTGGGAGAAGATTCCCTGTGTAGAACTGCAAACCAGGTTGATTGCTGTACACTTCCAGTACTCTTCCAGTACCGGGATGGAGTGCTCTAAAAATGTTAATTGACTTATTAAGAAATTTTCACTGTAAGGTAATTTGGGATTAATTAAAATACAGAAGTTCCACCAGAGGGTTCGGAAGCATTACTACCATACCGATTTACGAAAATCCATGACTATAACTAAGAAGTACTGTTCTTTAAAATACAGACATAGTGATAAAATAAATATGCATTAACAAATTCAAACAAAACCAAAGTATTGATGATTGCATATCTCACCTCGCTTGGAAAGTCAAATCCTGAGAAGTGCCTTGAGTAATGCAGAAATTGATATCATATCCGCCAAGAGGGATCTTAGGAAGCATAACCTTCAAACATCGTGGCACTCTGAAGTCATACACGGTACCACCAACAACTTTTTTCTCCCCTGAAATAGATTTTGGTAAATATTTAGATAAATCAACAGAGCAATTGTAAACAATTTTCTTACCGTCGCAAGTGTACTTTACAAACTAAGAAGTCGGTTTATAGGATAAGAAGGAACTCTTTCTTTTAAATCCAGCTATGCTAGTAATTGCTTTCATTTTTAATTGGTATTATCTTCGAACTCTTACAAACCACGGCGGACTTATTCTGTGCAGCTCATTAGAAAACCAATAAAGTGATAATGCTTACCTGTAACTAAGCCATCGTCATCGGCCTGAGTGTATTTGTCGGCATTTATCGTGAAAATATGTTCGCACATTGCCTCTGCACCTTTGTGCTGTAAAAATAAATAAATATTTATAAGACTAAGGTTCTAAATAAAATATTAAACGCGCGTTACTAAATCCATTCTTCTGTGGACTATATACGTAATATAAAATATATCTGCAATAACAAAATTTGTTAGTCAAACCATCTTCCACAACATCTATGATGTGGTTTTTTTATTTCGCTAACATATACATGTGTACTACTAATAAAAAATGTATTGTGAACTTTTTAGAGTTATAACATCAACGTACATGTCCAGCAAGATTGAAGAAAGGGGCATTGCTCAGATTGATTATCGTGGGTTCAGTTGTGGTACATTTCATTTCAATGTTGATTGTGTTGTCACATGTGACATCGAAGCAAATTTGCGTCATAACAGTTCCTGGATAGCCTTCGTTGAACCTCTCTGACACGTGGCACATATACACTTTAGTACCAACCACATGAGATCTCCAGTTGACCTGTAAAACAATAAACAATGTTAAACTTTTTAGAATTTTACTCCTTCGTATATTATTCCACAATTCGTCTGGCATTAAAATATTATAAAGAAAAAAATAAACATTATTAATGGATGTCTTTTATGTTTTGGTAGACGCCTTTCACTACGACTTCTTTGTAAACGTCGGCTGGAAAGCGGTTGTGTCACAGTGCAGCAAACGTTTCATGGGAACTTTAGGTAATAGAGTTAATAATATAATTAGGGAGCTGGTGAACACATATCATGAGAACCGTCACCAGTATTGCTATAAAATAACCATTTATCATATAAACAATACTTGCATTAGTTTCATGATAAAAAAAACGTATTTCAAAACATTAAGAATTCCTTAAACTTGAACTTAGGATCCAAGATATTACTCGTTTAAAACGGCAATGACCATAATAGCAACGTAAAGTTAGATATTTTCAAAAAAATAATAATTTTTTGTCGCGGCACTTATTACAAATAAAACATATATATACAAAGCACAACAAAAATTTATATCAGAACTGGTTTTTACAAAACTGAAACTAAATTTATTTTCTCATCTACCATTTCATTCATTCTTATATAATTAATTTGCATAAAATGGCAGATCCTAACGAAATAGAATAAATAGCTCAGATCACCAGCATTGTTTTCTCGGGCTAGGAAGAACAGGAATAAGGTGAGCCTTGCCTTTCGTAGGCTACTAAAAAGGTTTCCGGATTCACAGGCCTTAGGAGTGGGGGGGGGGGGGCAATATCACATAAGCATGTCCGTGGGGGACGCTAAATGCGTATTGGTCTCATATCTCGTAGTGGGAGAAAACTCCACATAACGTTCTGACTAACCCCACATGACTTCCCCAAAAGCACAGCATATTTAGATGATATTGCGCGGAGACCATGAAAAAAGTCTGGTCACACAAATTAAGTACATATGAGGTTTACATAAAAAATCCAGAAGTTTTGGGTAGAAAATAGAAACAAAGTATGGGTGAGGTATAAGCGAAATTTAAACCAAAAAAAAGTATACAGACATACATACTAATAAACGTTTATTACATATACACTTCATAATATATATAAATACACTTATACATATATCTTCTTAGTAGTCTTATTTCCTCATGACTGAGGGTCGTGGTCATCATGTGTCGTGAAACACACGACGACTTACTCGGCAGTTATAATGGAGTGGTTTGCCATTGCCTTCTCCAGTGCACATACTAGTCCGACCACGGATGGTCATGACATAGATATGCAGGTTTCCTCACGAGGTTTTCCTTCACCATCAAAGCATGTGATATTAGTTGGTGTTTTATGTTAACTGCACATAAATTGAAAAATTCATTGGTGCAGGCCGGATTCGAACCCGGTACCTGCCCATTGGAAGGCCGGCGTTCAAACCACTAGGCTATCACGGCTCTGTATATACATATATACACATACTTAAATGCATATAATATATATATAAAGTAATTGGGATGTTTTTTTTTTATTTTTTACCTTATCAAATCCTACGTAACCACCGTTATAGTGGTTACGTCCCTTATTTGTAGAAAGCATGTACACCCTTCCCAATGGTTTCACCGACATAGTAGCATTCTGTATCAGGTTCGCGTATCTCCCAAGTGTAGCGCCAAAATACGGATTACGTGGTTGAAAGTACTCTGTAACAATGTAAACAATACTCATTTATATAAAAATTAGGGTTCCATTCTTCTGATGCTCAGCAACGTAAACGACAAAAATCAATTACTTACTTTATTGTAACTTAATAGGTAATATTTTCTAGCTATTCACATGCACTTACCTTCTAACGTATCGAAACCTGCAATTACATCGTCGGGAACACCTTTCTTGTCAGGAACTTGAATTGAGGTTATGGTCGCACCGTAAGTTATCACCTGAACAGAAATGAACTCGTCAAGTACAATAGATAGTTAAATTGCTAATACACGTATTGTTACGCTTTGGGTGCGTAGTTACAAAGTAACTTTTTAATCTCACAGTAAATCAGAAAATTTGTAGTCGTCGTTTAAGTCTAATGCTGCCCATTGCAAAAGGTATAACCTCAGCAGTCGGTTTCCAGCGTGGTAAGTTCCCTACTACATGCTTGACAGGGAAGGATCAGATTTAAATAAAATATAGAAATATATTGTACCTGAACTACCATTCTGTTCTTCGTCTTCCATGTATATCGCCGTACAATATCAATGTTACTGCTTGAAGAACACGGACTTTCGTTCTCATTTGGAGGCAAGATCTCGTTTACACTCTTCGAAAACTTTTTGGACATCTTATTTCTTGATATAGTCGACATCTTACTTCTTGATATAGCAGACGTACTCTTCGGCATGAAACCAAAGCCATCAACGACTAACTCAACATCAGGCACTTTTACAGGTTCCGGTTCTATGATTACGTTTGATTTAGATTTTTGTTCTGATGTAACAGACATTACATCACCACTGGCCTTATCATCTGCTTCTTCTGCCATTATTACTTAAAATTTAGATAAACGTTTTTTTTTAGAAATTTTCTTTTTATGTACAATAAATTTAGTAGAAAATTTTTGAGTTATTGAAGTGACATCTCTATCATTTTTTTTTCGGTGTAACGTTTTTAAATGGCCATATGAAGTAAAAAAGGTTAGAGTAGGGAAAAAGTCTTTACCTCTTTTCTATACCAACATATATAATAACTATCAGAAATCCACATAGATCTAGTTCAGTAAACACTGATTTAAACTATTGTTATTAAATTTCTTGAACAGATCAGAAGTTGAGACATGAAATAGCCGTCTGGTTAATTCTGCAAGAAAATAATCGAATACCTAAGCTGCAGCTTCATCTGGTCGTAAAAAGAGTACATGTTCAAGAAAAGTATAAATGTACATATCAAAACCATGGCGATTAGTCCCCTATTTTCGGATTTTTGCCTACAATGCAATAGATATGTGTGCTTAGTATATCTGAAAATTTTACGTTTGTATTCCAATTGTCTAGAGGAATAGAACTAAATTGTTTAACAAAAATTCATGTGCCTAAAAATTGTTGTCCCGACTTTTGTCTTCTCTTTTATTTATGTATTCATTTATTATAAAATAAATGTACGTTTGTTTCTTCTCTCTTAATGTTAAAACAGCTATTTGGCCATATTTAAAGCAAAATCTATTTTGAAAATTGGTTGTTAAGTAGATCGATAGTACTATTACATTTTATTTTGCATTGTTTGACTGAACTCCTCCGTCATATTGATTCGATTCCAAAAAATCTATGAGTTAGGATAGAGAAATAGTTTTCGTGAATCCGCTTGCCTTCCTCATCCGGTCAATTTACTGCTTTAGTGTATTTTGGGCGACAAGTTCACCAACAGTTTACTATTTATTATTTGAAACTTTATTTATACAATAACTCGGACTTATTGCGAAAGGGCAGGCTCCCCCAGTCCACCAAAGCGTTCAGCAGAGAACAATAGTAACGGTATCGTTTTAGTATATTATAACATGTAACAGGATATTAATAATAGTGAATATGATGGATAAAAAGAGGAGGATGGATAAAAGAGGTAATGCAGAAGGTGTTGAGGTACAGCACTAGCTGCGTGTTCCGCACTAGTGATGTTGACTGGTTACTATGGGAACATTCTCGTCTTATGTAGATTGTGTCGTAGTAAGGTTTCATGAATATAATATAGCTTGTGATAAATAACAGAGTTTGCTTATTCTTCCACATAAAATCTCAACAGAAGGTAATGTATATTAACAGAAGTAAACACGTAATATTAATGAGGACCGATATGTGTACAGAAAAATAAGATAAAAAATATATTTCACAAAGACATACAGATTTGCCGCAAAATGATTTGCCGTAAAAGTCTAACATACGGAGGAGTAAACGAACTGTATAGAAAATTGGTTTGGCAAAGCGGAATGTGAAGATAGGAGCTAGTAGTGGACCGAAGACAGCGTTCGTTGGAGTTGCTCTGAAATTCAAGCTTTTAATTTAAATATTCAAGAGTAAATGGATTGGATGGTTGGTATAGAATTGAACACAAAGTACAAAAATCCTGAAAGATCTACGATAAGAGAGAGGCACCAGTTAAATTGGGAATACTTTTTTAGATAACACCGCAAAATGCGCAATCGATAAACAATCCTAAGTTATTGACATTTGGAGATACTATAATCTAAATTTGCGAGTCCTCGCAAGCTAGCTAGCTGTTTTTTTTTTTTAAGAATATTTATAATTTATATATACGATATATCATATTCATGATAATGTAAATGAATAATAGAAAATGGTATATTCAAACAACAATTTTAAGTCAGTGGTTTATTCCGAGTCTTACATTAATTTTATAAATATTATAAACGGCATCGTATTTATAACTACCAAGTAAGGCAATTAGTATTATTACAACTACTGCAGTTTTTAAAGTTGTACGTCTAATATAAACCGTCGGTGGAAATTATATACATTGAAAATATAATCAAACCCAAAAGACTTTTACACTGTGTTTGTCACTGGCATCTGCCTTCCATTTCTCAGTTTCTTCTAAAATGATTGGTATTTCTTCTAAATAACCAACCTCTTTACAAGGGGACGGTGGTATAATGCTGATAATAGGTATACCTATTTCTTGAAATGAACTCATTGAAGAAAACCCACTTTCATCTTCTATAAAATTAGAAACTGCGTTAAATTCGTGTAATTTGTCAGTTGCATGAGTGACTTTTGCATTAGGCGATTCTGTTTCACTTTTAATTTCATCGTTATCCTTTCCACATAAATTTATATCCGGCAGTTCTTCTTCTAAAATTATAGAATTTGATGAAGCTGATACATTCCGTTCATTAGAATTTATATCTTTAACACTGTCTTCTTTGTTAGTGTTACTGCCGATTTCGGGAACAACAGCTGATTCTTGTTTGTCAATGTTTATTTTATCTAGTGATACGGATGAAGTAGTACATTTTTGTTTTTCATTATTTAGTAATTCTACATTAACTTCAGTATTTTTACCTTGACAAACGCAAGCAAGATCGGGCAGTTTAGTAGAAAGTACTGTATTGGCAAGCGTTATTAATCTTGCCATTTCTTCGCATATTTTCTGGGATGTCTCGTGTTCCGGTACGCGAGACAATTTAGGCTGGCTCCTAAAATCAAGTATCAATGTTTTTGAACTTATTTGCTAACAATAAATAATAAAAGAATAGTTAAAAAGTCTTAAACATAAAAAATTTAAGTATTAATACGTATGTGGAGTAACACTTAAAGAAAACCTTTTTTAATAAAATTTCGATAAATCATTTTTAAGGAAGTAATGAAGGAAAAAAGTAGAAATATAATTACCAAAGGCAATTGCGATCTTTATATCCATTGACGTTACTAATTGATTTACTGATTTGTCTTGTACTTATTTTTTTGGTGGGAGTTATGGCGTAATCTTGATTTTTATTTACGTGCAATACTGAACGGGAACGAGGCAAGTCATTGAAGTTAAAAGAACTGGCAAGATCCCGGGTACTCTCCCGTGGCAAATCCTCTTTGTTGTCGGCCTCAAAATGATCCTTAACTCTGTTCAGGAAAGTTACTATTTGCTTAAGTAAAGCTATATGCATCTGTCTGTTTGCCTCGGTCTGAAAATAATCACGCTCACATTGACGAATTAAGAATTCCATAATATAAGACATACAGTATATTTAATACAAACAAAACTCGCAAAATTCGCCATGCATTCGCATTGCCAATAACGCATCGTAAAATTTAAAGTAGACATTGGTGCACCAAAACAATCGCAAGAAAACACAAAATATTTTAATTTACCTGTGCTAACTGCCATCTCAATGTTTCCACTTCCATTTTAAGCACATTCATTTCTGTATTCCGTATATCTTCATTTATCTTATAATACTTATCAGGGGGCCGCACTGGTTTGCTATTTTTCTCCATGTTATCACTTTTCGAAAGTTGAGTGCAAATCTCAATGCTTTCTGGAACCTGTAACAAGTAGGTAACAATTTGAGAATCTATGTCATTCAACAGTAAAGTATCATTATGAATAGATTCAACAATAAAAGATGTCGAATCACGCATGTGGTAATTTCACTTAAATTGTTGTTGGTACTGCAATTTCGGCGGACTAATCATGGGAAGTTATAATGGTTTGGAAAGCGCTGCATTTTTATGCTCCAACACAACCAGCCCAAATTGTTTGAATCGAGTTCTGGTAGGAAGTTAAAAATCTAAAAACAATAGACCATGAGCTCATATTGTTTGAGTATTTACATTCCTAACAAAACGACCTGCGTTATTAGTAACTATTTATAATGAATCTGAGCCGCCATGAGATAATTGATTTATGTAACAGTACACCATGTAAAAACAACTAGCAACGGATTTCTCGTTAACAACTATAGTGCGAGTGTGCTTGCAAAAACTGGTGCAGCAGTATGTATTAAACTTACTATATCAGATTCATCCCACGCTTTTGCTGATGTGTTTCTTTCTGACCTCTATGCGAACTGAGAAACATGTTCAACGAGGTTACTCTATTAAATTTCCTTTGTTCACAAAACGTTGTGAAGCATCATGGCTTTAGAATATATTTTTTTTAATTATCTGATCATTAAGGAATTTTCGCAAAAGTAAATGCCAAGATAACAAAAAAAAACAGGCTAGAAACCGGTTAGGATCTTGAATAATAAAATAATATCGTTCATATGGAAGGAGATACTTGTTTTTATCTGATAAGATTCACTTGAAATACGTAACTTTAGAAATATATTTCAAAACGTCTTTATAAAAATCTATTGTAACATACTTATAAAAATTATCACCATCATCGTTATCACATGGCAAATTAAACCCGTTACTATAGCAATGTGGCGCTAGTTAGGAGGATATACACTGCATCACATTGAGATCATTGCCGCTTAATATTAAACCTCATTACACTGGTATTTTCACTAGGTAAAACCACCTTTATACCGGAACACAGTAGTGTATGTACAGCACTGTTTGGAAGAAGAAATATGGGTCGCGATAGTTACTATGTAGAAATTCTGCAACGAAGACCTACCACCAATAAATCTTTAGTACATTTCAAATAAAAAGAACACGAAGTCTCCAATCCCTGATTAAATAAAAAAAAATTGTGTTTATTATTACTAAATACAATAATGAAATAAGAGATTATATCCTGAGTCATTTCAACTATCTTTTAATGTTTCTTTGGTAACTATTGTTATAAGATAACACATATAACAAACTTGCTCTGTGCAAAGCGAACATTATCCATGGTCTTTCGAGCATGATTAAAGGCATGCCTTGCGTATGCACCATCAAAACAAACTATTATTGCAACAATTGGCACGCATCATGGCAATAGCGAACGTGTAATAACAGTGGTCGCGAAGTTTGAATTGAAACCAGTGTTGATAAACAAATATAATTCATTAAAACAATTCTTAACACGTTTATACTGAAAAGAATTTTCATTGTATTAGCTTAAGTAAATATTTAAAGCTATCGCATATATATATTTTTCAATAATTGCTACTGAAAAAAATTATAACTATTTTAATACGATGATAATTTAATATAACTACATATATATATAATATTAATATTATTTATTACCATTGCTACCGTCGAAAATCTGAAGGTTTTTTTTATTGTCCGCTTCGCCCTTTTTTGTGCTCTAGATTAGTGCTTTAGCAACCTTTTTTCGTTTCCGTACCTTTTAATAAAACTTTTGATATACGAGTGCCCATGCGCTGACCCCTATCTCTTTTCAAAATTGTGTCTCGATTCTCTTAAGGTTTAACTATTGCGAATCTAAGCTTTGAAATATACTTTTTAAATTAATTCTCTAGCTTAGTAAGTTATGAGTTACAGGGTTAATTTATATAAGTTAACTTCTCAGTATATTCGCTATTACCAACACAATTTTCAAATACACATAATGGGACCACGCGTACCCCCAAGGGTACCACAAGTTAGGAATAGCTGCTTTAGACAGCTCAAAAAGTACTTGTGACAGGAATTTAAAAATTTCTACTACACCGGAGACTTAGTTCTAAGTTGATTGATTATGTTTGTCAATGTGTATAATAGTGGTATTGTAGTTGTTGACATTTTACAAACAAACATTCCTCGTGATAATTATTAGATCAGTTATTTATCATTTGTTTTCTAAATATTATGCTCACACAGTAGTGAAATACTGTTTGTAGCTATATGAATATATAAACATAAGTAATAATCATAAAACGAACGGCGCAATATTGTGGAGAAAAGGAGTATCATAAGAATAGAAGAATGTTAAAAAAAACTATTTTTTAATTCCTAATAAATTTAAATAATAAAATATAGTTTTGACTATGTATGATCACAGACTGCGTTATAGACAAAATAACTGTGCAGGCAGATTTGGTTTTGATTCGTCGGTGCCGCTACGTAGATCGGACGTTCGCTTTTACTGACCACGCCGGCTAACGGCGCGCTGGACGTAATCTGAATTACTCCCGAATTAGGTCACTTTGAATACGTATACACATATCAAATTACGGTGAATACGAATGAATAGACTATAGAGGATATTGTCTATAGAATTATATTATACAAACAATGCCACCGGCCTGGTCGACGCATCTATTATGTTTTATATCAAATGTTTTCGTTACTATTACGTATTATGGAGACAATAACATATTAAAAAGATTAAAAATGTCTTCACTTATTTATTGATTATTCTCATATAAGATTTTAAAAATCTTTATTGGTCAATAGATTGTTTGTCTTATTCTGCATGTATGTACAAACGTGTATTTTAATTCTATTCATAATATTTTCGCTAATATTCACTACGGCGCATATTATAGAGGCCATAGCGAATTTTTTATAATGGGAAAGACTAATTTGTTTATTATGGACGAAAAATTACCTACCCTGTTAATACTATTATGAGGTAAGACTACTACAGTTTCGAGTGGCTTACATTAATACATTCGTAACAAATACAAAGTAGACCTTAGAATCTTCACACGCCGGTCCATTCGTAGCTGATATTTCGCAGTGATTCGATACACACAACATTACTCCACGTATAAATTTACCCAGAGACTCATCTCTCTGCTCAGCTCTCTAAAGGTAAGCTTATTCCCTGACCCCATTTCCCTTAGCCGATCAGATCAGTTACAGTGTCAGATGTCGGTGGTGCAGAGTTTCTCTCGTGCTGAGTATCGGTTGTCGAGGGCGGTGGATCGGAACCTTGTGCCAAGGCCAACAGAACAAGGGTCTCACTTTACAATTCCCATTCAACAGACCTGATGAAATATTTGCCGTTTGATCCAATACCGTACTCAATTGTATTAAATATTTAATAATATATTATTTTTTCGGGATTTTATTTTAATTACTGATATATGTATATATTCCCTATTACGAATTTTATAATATATCGGTTTATTTTTTGAAAATGTAACATTAGATTTACAATGACAATACATTCTAATAATTATTATATATATCGTTTAAATTAAGACATGACATACAAAGCTATTTTTAATTTTCACCAGAAATGGCTACTTTCGATTTCGTTAATAGGCCTAAAATTGACCAGCAGATAATAGCACGACATTTAAATTTACGTAGATATTTAACGTTTAATGTAAGAATGTGAACAACGGTTCTTAATGCAATATTGTAAAAACTAGACCGATAAAAATTTGTGTCGGTAATGCTGACCTGCGCAAAATTTTCTGAAGTACGTATGATCATATCTGATAGAAGTTCCGATATTATATACTCGTTTTGTGCCATAGAAGGACCGTCGTAATAAATTCGCAATCAATCAACAAACCAACAAGAACTAGTAATAAGGAACTAATTATAGTTGATGGGATGTCACCGTTACTCATGTAGGAGAGTCAATGGCAACTAGAAAACCAGTCTTCGCGGTGAGAGACCTAATAAAGTAATATTTTCACCATTGTTATGCAACTGTGATTTACGGGGTGAGGTGTTTAGCGGATTCGGTACGGCCAGCTTTCAGTCTTGATGAGCTAATAAAGAAGTAAATACATATGCGATTGGAGATACAGTTATTATAAAAAAAAATAATCTGTGATCACTGATCATCCAATACCTGTAGCCGAGATAGGTCAGTCAATAGAATATACATATGTACGTCTCAAAGAGGCGTGGGTTCGTTCACCGCTGAACTTGCACTTCGATGGAGTAAGACAGTGCGAGGAAACCGTCATGTTCCAAGAACAGCTTACGTGGACGCCTGACATTCACCAACCCACACAATGCCAACGTGGTAGATAAATGCTCTTGTTAGAGAAGGCCCCATGTCCTTTACAAACCTTAAGATGGTTATTATTTTATTCAATGTGTAAAAGTAATGTTTTGTACAATTATTACATCATTTAATATAAAGAATAATACATTTATTTTTAATTTAATGTTATCATAGTATGCAATAGTTGCAAGGAAGCGAGTCATGAAAACTTTAGTTTGAAAATTCTTATACATGCTTAGGTTTATGGTTTTCGATGAAATCGTTACGGTATTTAACTCAATTTGTATTATTTGTTATACAGAAGAAATGTAATATGTATTTTTTTACATTTCGTTCATAAATGAAAGTATCATAAGTATGTGAGTGAGTGATATTTTAAACTGTTCATGTTTCCTTGTATTTTATTAATTTGTATAAGTAAAAAATTTAAACGCACAGTGCATTATCGACCTAACGCCAGTCAGTCGGTTGGGCAAGCCCGTTGCGGTTCGGCGGCGACGCGTGACACTGCATCCGGCCACGGCCCTCGGAAGCTACACCCCATATTTAGACCCACTCATTGTTTATCTGCCAATAGCTACTGTCCTCGATTAAAAATGAAATAGCGTTAAAAAGCTAAAAACCAACTTCAATGACATTAAAAAGTTCATAAGGACACATAAATATTAAACAAAAGAATAGTTTCTGAACAAACTTTATAAGCAGAAAACGGCAGAAGGATAATCCCACCAGAATATTTAAACAAAAACTTGTTAAACAATACAGATCAAAGACACAGACTTTGCCATTCTGCTATAACTAACGATGTACGGTATCCAAATGCTGCAGTTCTAGCCAATAAATCACACCAAAGGATTGAAATCAGAAGTATTTTCTTTAATGTAATTATTTTATAGATTGTTTTACATTAATAGACATCCGGTACGATTATACACTTTAAAACAATATTGGGAAACATCTTGTGGTGGCGAGTTACAACGAAGGGACAATAACCCTTTGTAAAAAATTCATGACGGTAGATAAATATAATTTAAGTGTCTTAAAAAGACCTTGGCAATACCCATGGGGTACATGGTCCACGGCACACTAACACAGTAACAAACTCAAAGCACTCGCGTATTTATATCTCAAGGACAATACGCTAAAGACTTGGCGAAGACCGTTAGTGTAAATAAAAATACAATGCCTATTCTTTTTGTTTTTGCTGTTTCAGAATGTCCCAATGATAGTATGAATGGGTCTGGCCAGAGAAAAAACCGCGCCTACACAAACCATTGATGTTTAGATAGTTATTGTCTTATTGACTTCTGAGTCTGAACGAGGGCGATGATCTTATTATTACGAGCAGAAAGTTAGTGTAAATAACTTAATCTTTAGACGCAGCAGAACTTTAGAACAAATATGTCTTCTAAACGACTTTAAAAATATACGAAGAAAGATCCTGCTGATTTAACTGTAATCTTAAGGTATTAATAATTACTTGACACACTAAAGCCTTATCAGCCAAACAATTTTTTAATTCAATGATTGAAACTACAACATTATAACTTTAAAATCTTTGAATACTTTAAATATTAGAGCACTTTGCAATAAATGAATAAATGAATAGTGTATAACTATTATATGATAAATGTATACAGTGATTCCAATATGCACATTTCAAGAAACAATTTTAGATTACAATGGATGAATGCCTATCGAATGAACGGTGCAACGCTTAAAATCAAAATGGCTAACACACAAGCTGATAAATGCACAAAAACACACAAAGCAAATCACAGTGTTTACTGAATTTTAAAAGGACCAATGACCATATGCTGGGCCGTTCAATCGTACAACGGTGTCAGAACGCCGACACCTCGAATAGTTTTCATCCGTACATCGTATTTATTTACAATACGTATGCATCGTGCTTCCTAAGAATTTTCATTGTATGTACTATTATTCGTATATTCACACAAATAAAATCGACAATGCACTACTCCTATCGAGAAATAACTATATATATATTAAAGGAAAGGATATTTTTGAATACAATTAAGCGTCATACTAAATTTTTTAATAGTAGTAATAATACATAGTAGTACATAATACTGGCTACACTAGTAACAATTTAAGTAGTCGAGAAAGTCGAATTTGAACGATTAGCGGCAACTGAAATTTTATGACTTATTTATCTTGTGTCCCAGTAAATGCAATTTATTGATTCATAGTTCACTCTGAACCCAAAGAAGCACCAAAGATTCTTTTAAAAAGAATTGTGATTGTAGTATGGTCTCCAAGCCTCAACCCTAGCTGTTGTATAGATTTTTAATTAACTCATCCGGAATCAAATCGTTTCTTTTTGCGTAACCGTCCAAATAACACTTCATACTCTTATGTTGTCCTCATAACGTGCGGTCACGAGTACGTTGAACATAGCCACTAATCGTATATTCTGGTCACGGCAAGAGTTCGTGTCGGTCCCTCTTTATCTGTTTATGTTAGATCCGGTAACATATTCGTATTTATTATGCGTATAAGCCATTACACGACGGAACCTTTATAACGGATGGGGAGCCACACAAACAAAGCTTGATTAAAATTGGTAATTTAAAATCGATAGTGAGTATAGTTGATTGAAATCAAAATTGCTTAACAAACGAAGAACTCTACAGATATTCAATTAAAATTAAAATACTAAATAATCGATAGCCATTTCTCAAATGGCAACTCAAAATGTGTTAATTATATAACAGGTTAGTTATAACGTGTCACTTAAATTCATAGAAACAACATAGTTTTCTATAACACCAATAATACACAAACACGGCAAAATTGTTATTTAAATATTATTCTTGATATGTACGTAACTTAAAAGTAATAAAGGTATAATTTAAATTCTTAATTTCTTTGTTACTACTTTTGAATATTTTTTGTTACCGCTAACGGCTTTACTTTCACGGTCACATGATACGGTGAAGAATTAACTGTAATTGTAATTAACATTGTTTTATGTGATTGAATGTCTATTTAAACTGTTTTTCTTATCTCTCAAAACGTAACGGTGCCGGTTAGACTTTTTTAATTGTAGTAGTACCAGTCTACTTTCTGGCGCTTCTAAGTAACTTTCATAACAATTTCACACTTTTTTTGATTAGTAAAAAATGAGTTTTAGAAAGGAAAGAATCACGTGGGATCGATGGAGCGTTACGGGGGTGATACATACCAACTTAAAATAAGATTTCTATTCATCTATTGATAATACTTCACGGTGAATATTATTGCAATAGAACTTTTGATGTTTTTCTTTGTTCAGGTCCACGTGAATATATTTAATTATAACTCTCCAATGTTAATGTTTGACGGCGTGAATGTATTACGTGTTGTTATGGTGATAAATTTCTCTTGTCGAGCCCGTCTAGTTACTATCGCAACATATTTTTCTACTGTCAAGCAGCAGTAAGCAAACGTTACTATTCTGATTTACATACTGAACATAGAGAAGAACTTAAGAGTACAAACCTATTAAGTCCAGAAGGGCAATGTGGTTCAATGCAGCACCATATTTTTTACAGGCAGGCGTTTACCATAAATCTTAAAAAGTAATTTATAACATTAAAAACTTGTATTTTGAAACAGCATACAAATATTTAGTAATATAATACATCTTAAATAATTTGACTTTCGCTTTGATTCTTATATGCTAATTGATGTTAGAAAAAGCGCGTGGTCCACCTCAGACGTTACGTGAACTCTTCTGATAGCCATCACTTTCTTTCAGTGACATTTCCAAACAGAGTTGAATTTTAAGTGGCGAGATAATATATTTTTATCTTGCTTACCATGTTGCAGTTCTTGTAACCACACCGCTGTCACTTTAAGTAATATGAAACCCTTTGACGTAAGCCCCAAACGCCTAAATACATCGTATGGTTAGCAGAACTGTACTTATAGCTTTGCTGCTATTCATATATTTTTATGTCAGCGATGTATAAAATAATCTAGTGAGTATTAACTTTAATATACTTCGTTGCAGCAGTTAAGTTGTCGACGTTGTTACTATTATTTTATTTAACTTTGAAACACAATTCATTTGTATCGTAAGCTCGTAAAGTTTAAAAAGAATACCGTTTTTCCCAGTCAAAAAGCTACAAAGAAACTTTATGGTTGGCTCCCTCCCCGGCAGATACATATTAAGTCGTTCCACACCAGTGACCACCACCTGACATTTCACAGTCAGTGTGTACACGCTCAAATTGCCTGGATCCGGCCTGGATGACTCACAGAGCTTCCACCTTTTTAAAGTGTACACGATTTTATACTTAAAATCTATGAATAAACATAATATAAGGCTTTTATTTGCTCGAAGTGATTAAGTCACCCTTTAATGGGTTTTTGTAAGCTTTGCGGACCATGAACTACAGACAGACAATGTACGTATTCAGATTATGCAATCGTTTTTGTTGTCGGAAAGAATACTTATTAACCATCGAAGTGATCGTGTCCAGTGGCTATGGAGACCAAGGAAACATTTTACATACGAGTATTGTCATCGATTATATTATTATAAAGCTACGGCCTAATACTTACGATAGCAACAAAGCTATTAGTAACATACACATATTAAAATTAAGAGTAATCATCATCATCACAACCGATGGACCTCCACTGCTGGACATAGTTCTCTTGTAATCAAAGAACGTACCGTTACTTTTTATGTTTGTGAAATATTATTTAAGTTATCAATATATACTTAATCTGGTTTAATACACATTATAATACTTTCGGTGATATTTAAAAAATTATTCAGTTCCTTTAATTAGTTATGGTTAATTGTGTTATCATAAAAGTAAGCGTCCAACTTTTATTTCTTGTCCATTATAAAATATAAGATCAAAATATGGAATTTAGATCGATAGTCGAAAGGTAAGTAAATTCGAAGCACCTAAAAAAATTCATTTAAATAAGCGTTTAAAATGTATTCGGTTAAGACGATGATTATGAAATAAATTAACTTACCGGTGGCATGTAGGTAGTGGTAATAAATGCGGAAATGAAAAAGAACGTAATTCTTAAATGCAATCGATACGTTGCGAGTGTGTGATGTAATGTTTTTAGATCATTAACCTTGATCATCGATCAATAAAACACACCTATACATTTAATTGTTGTCTAGCACGTGGTACGTAATGTTCGTGTAACATAATAATTTTTTTTGCCTCGTTTTTATATACCTAGCTATTAGTTTTGTATTGATTAAACTTGGCAATAATGTGCTAGTTATTTAATCCAATTCGTTTATAAACTGACTAAGATCTACTAAGAACAAAATAATCCGAGAGTATTCAGATTATTCCAAAATTCAGGTTAAGGAAAAATTTTATTAAAACAATATTAGTTGACTCTAATGAACAAGAAAAATCATGACATGGCAAATATCACCGAATGATGCTGCATAAACCAGTTTATGGTTTCTGATCCGCGTGTAGACTAAGGAAGAAACCCAATTACTAATAACCAGCCATTACTTACTTTATCAATTACAGCAACTTGATTAATTATTGAACTTCTTATTCATAAACAATGCATACCTGTTATGGCTATTATTTTATTGACGGATAACAAAATAAACTTTACACAAGAAACCTCCGGGTTTTCGTTCTGTAAACTTAAAAAATCACATCGCTCTCTACGTAAGTAGACTGCCGCCATAATACAGAGAAGTTGCAACAATATTATATAGACTACATACGAAGTCTTTTCTTTAACAGTGAAACCAAAGCTTAATCACGCTATAGAGAAAATATTAATTTATACTACGATAAACATAAATTTGTTAATTATATTTTTTCATTGGAAATGAATGTAAGAAAGTCGTGAAAAGATCTACTCGCTTAAAATAAGCATAAATTTCAACAGCGTATGAATTGCGCCAAAGCGCATTGAGGCCACGTGATTATGATCTAATACTTCGCTTAAAGATGTACATCTCGAGCACAGAATCCCATAACAACTTAAAAAAAAAGTGCAGTAAAAACGGTAACAAAAACGTTAAAACCTTAAAAATAAAGACTACCGTCGCCACTTTTAAAATAGTAAATAAAAATTTTACTTTAAATGTTAAATGCAGTAAAAAGGATTAACTTCTGAGAGATCACTCATGGACTACTCTTTTACTACCGCTTCTACTGATTTCCGATAAAAATCACAACATTATGTAAAAAGTCTGATTTTTAGCTTACTCTGTGATATAGGAAGGGAATGATATATAACCATAAATCTCGTTATCGTTTAATTGCACAATTGTAGTTTCCATTTCCGCGAATCTCTCCATCGCAAAGCTTTTTCTTATCGTCTAATTAATCTATTCATTGTTTACTAACGAGCTAAAATGGAGGTAATTAGATAACATATACGCGTAGTAAGCAAAAACTAATTTATCAATAGCCACTTTTTTCATTTAACTGCAAAATATAATATGAATTAGATGTATTACAAGCAAATCAGTTTTAAAATGACCAATTCACACCTATGAATGAAAAACTAAATAAACCGTCAACTTAGAAAACATCGAATTGTGTGTGGTATCCGGCATTGAAAACTTTACATTAACTTTATCCTAATTCTTCATTCTATTCTAATAAAAACGTAGACAGAGTTCTTTATTATCCTGCTGATGGCAATGTAATCCATGTACACTGAATGTACTTTTCAAAAAAACTGGTCTGAACGAAAGGAAATAAGAAATATTTAGTTAAACTATCAACAGACATATACAGAATAGCTAAGAACCCGCATTTCCACTAGACATCACTGGAACTAAATATATCGCAACAAATGTGAAACGTAGTTGGCAGGTTTATAGGCCTTAAACCGTTTCCTGTGAATACACGCTGCACTTTCGCCCGCGAAACTTGCGCCGCTTCTGACGACTTGGAATATTGTGAAATGCTACCAACGAGGCCTATTTACGAAACTTATCAAAATAAAGAATCCAAAGAGAACAATCCGACCTCGAATATACGAATTTTTATATCTTTTTTTAATTGCCTTTGATTAAAAACATTTACACAATACGAATGCCAATCATAATATCAACACCTTCTTCCTATATAATGTAAATTTATATCAAAGATAACTATAGAAAATTATCGGCTTTAGATATATTGTAGAAAAGCTTCTATATTTTGCATAATTAAACCTAGAGTAAGGTTAGAAGTTAGAAAAACTTTTCACAAGTATTATTTTATATAGAGTAATATTTAGCAAAACAAATTATTTTAAGTGGTTCAGGATAACGTATTGCAGTAAGCATTATCCGGAACAGAGTTAACCTTGTGACACAAGGCGAACGACACAATCGCTCACAGTAGTATCGTTTTCAATGAAGAAGAGTTTTCCAGAGTGTACACTTATTCATTTAAACCGCGACACATTTGAAACACAGACCTTGTAAAATGTTCAGTCAAGTACACGAATGCATTTTAGCTGTTACCACATTCATTATTAACAGTACTTCTTTTCATACGAATAACAAAAAATAGTTAATTCATAGTAATATTAATGTTAATAGAATCTTCCAATGACAGGCGCTAAAGAATCCATAAGATCTATTTGTAAATGATATAATCATCAACTGTTTATAAAGATGTGTAAAAGTTCTAATATAATTGACAATGAATAATGACAATTATATTTGAACTTTAACACATTAGCTTAATTATCATTTATAAAGAAAGGATTGTTTGACAACTTACTAATTCATATCAGCTTTCATACTAGCTTAAGTTATTTAAACTACAATTCTTTGAATAGCTAATAAGATAAATGTTATTACAATTTAAAACAAATAACGAAAAAATCCATAAGATTTAAAATTAAGAGCTTGTGAATGTTAACAGAGATTATTCAACACTGACATAGTATAAATGGACGAAACATTTTATGTTTAAATCATGTTATGTTATAAAAATGATGCGATAACAATATAATAGCTGAAAGGTTAATAATGTAATTAAAAATTGTTCCTTCATAATTTGTAACATACATACATTATCGACTGTTAACAATTTTCCCGTTTTTCAATGTGCAATTATAGCGTTGTTTGACTATATAAACGCTACACACGCACAATGGCGACACGACACTCAGTTACGACAATTATTAGTCACATATGATAATTATCTTAAGTTTATTTCGAGACAAACGGTGTTTTGGGAGTTTTCAATTTGATAAATATTTTAGAACAAAATTACTTAAACCTTAGAAGTCAATGGATACTACTGCCATACAATTTTTATACACCTTTATCTCGTAATCAACGCCTTTATTTGAACAGAAACAAGCCATTTCATATATGAGACATCGTTTTTCTGATGAACAGAACATCGTTGCCGTGAAAATAATCACGAAGATCCCAAGCTGTTGTAGAGTCTTTATGTGAAAACCGTTTATAAAAATGTCCCAAACCGTCTTATAGTAGGTACAAAACTGAGAAAACGAAAAAACACTACGTAAAAAATATTATACAAGACGCCGTAAAGAATGTGTTATAGAAGCCATTTCATTATTATTTTGATATAATCGTCGATTAAATATTCAAAGTACCGATAGATTGGCTGCATAAATGAATATTATCTTAGTTATTATCATCGTTCGCAAGGAAATCTGCCGGTCGATTAATATCTTCAAGTCACACGCCAATTGGGCTATTCACGTATACATATTATTTCCTCAAATAGTTTGTGCCACTTTCTCTTATTGCTTATCATAGATCAGGATAACATAGGATAAACGAATATTACTAAATAACCAAACCTAAGTGGTGAATTATTAAAATTTGTTTGTAACCTGTTTCATGTCCTATAAAGGTTTTTTTTTAACTGAACACGTTACGTCAGAAACATGATTTAGCAGACTTATTAATAAGATAATCAATAGTTTAATAAAATAAATATATTTCTCGGATTGCTTTCGTGTAACATTTCTCCATGTTTTTAATCCTGCTCAGTAAGTATAAATTGTTACCTCCAGTGGAGAAAAACACCTCACTATTCATATAAAGCTATTTATAATTTCAGATTCGGAACAATTCATCTAACCGGGCGATACGAGATAATACAAATAAATGTGATTTTTTGTTATAATACTAGTAATAATTAGATTTCATTAGCAATTGACAAAGTATTCTTTGTCTTCAAATAATTTTATAAAAGAGAAAATTAAATAGACAAACGCTGTGTCTTAGCAATTCTCTTATATAAAAATTTTGCAACAGATTATGTTAAAATATATGCAAAGCAAAACTATTTCAAATGTATGTATAAATAAAATGAATATATCTCGTCAGCGAAAGTCAATGTGTCGCCTACGGTGAGGGGTAACGCACTTGACTGGGGCCAAGTTAAACCAGTCACTCACTTAGGTCCTGTGTTAGTCTGAATTTTAATTAGCAAGGCCCATTACAACAGCGCACAACTTTAAGTCTGCATTAATTTTCCTTATTGTTAAAAAAAAATCCCATATAGCAGAAAAACGAACTAAATACAAGTAATTAAAACAAAAAAAAAATTGTTTTATATTCTATCAGTATTAGTTTGTTCTAGTTTACTTTAATTGAATATCATATTGAGAATTTTAAACTGTGCGTTATATACTTTTCAATAACAAAATACGCATTTAATCATCCTTACACTGACCATGAGTTAAGTTAATAGCTTAAGACATGTACCATTCGCTACACTTCACTTGCCGTGACCTCATCTTCAAATGCGCTCGATGATACCACTGTTACCCCCACTTGGTTACCGCTTATGCATAACCCAGTTTTACATTCATATTGTTTATTCCGTTTTCAGACGGAAGCGATGACTTTTCGCAACAATATAAAATTTCCATTTATAACTTTCGCTTTTTAACACTTGTTGCCGATATAATATTAGATTATATATATTTTTGATTATAAAACTATTTAAAAAAATCTTTTTGTATAATAAATCGAATCTAAAGATAAATTACACTAGTGCAGTGTCGAATTACTTAACAGTCGAAGCAAGTTCTATAGGACTTAATGTAGTATTTACTAAATGACTTTTGTGACAAACTCTGTTCATAATATTCCATTTTAAAAACATTACTCCGCATTTGTTTACCACTCTCTATTTTAAAGACTTACCAGAACTTGACATACTCGAATATACTACAAATATTTTTTGATTTTTATGCTACTTGGTAGTAGCTAAGACGTAAGACTCGGGACCCCGTTATGGTCTTATTATATGTTGCGAAGTAATTTAAAACTTAATGTTAATTATAGTCTTAAACTACCATAAGTCTTATTTTTAATGGTGAGGTAATATGACATATAGTAAATCACAAGAGTCAAAAAAACTTGTTTAAAATCTTCTCAGAAATAGATAGTGAATATTCGTGTAGTAGTTTAAGCGAATAAACTAGTTGTGTGATATAATACAGTGCCTTATTAATATTCAAACTCCATTTGCATGATATTGCGGCGAACTAAATTTCGATATGTATTATATTATAATACAATTTGCTAAAGACGAACATAAACATAAGTAATTCTTTTTTCTCGTACATAATTCTTAAAATTTTGTACAATAAACTATATTTATTCTCAATAATAATTTTATCTCTCTCTTATCTCTGTCTTCAAATTTACAATGTAATATTTATACGACAACATGCCTAATGTATCGTGATTATTAAGATAAATCAATTTACAAAAGTTTAGAAATGTATCTAAAGGACTGCTTGTAGTCTATGAGTTTATAGTTTACCGGTTTTTACACCACATAAGTCTAAAGGTTAACCAAAACAAGCTTATCAGAATCACTTACTTAGTATCAATTTTGTTTTTACTGTCACAAATTTCTGTATATTTAATAATTTACCACCAGAAGTCTTTTAAGTTATTGGACGTGGAATAGCATATATTCCACCATATATACCCAAGATATATATTAATAATAGGAAACGTTATCAAGTGGATTTTGATAAAAAAAAATAGTATTAAATTTTAAAAAGCTCTTACTTTTTATATACAACGTTTTACTGTTCGTTCCAGAAATCAATGGAACAAATTAATATATTGAAAGGAATGGATATGATTATCATAATATTCAAATTCAATATTATTATTTGGTGAAATTGGTTCTCAATACAATAAAAAAAAACAAGTTATAAGAAGATGAAGGAACCCGATTACTATTGGCTAAATCCATGATATGTTCTAAGTAAGTTCTACCACGGGTTTTTTCTGCCGATGAACAGTTGTACCTAAATACCGGTGTTCCGGTTTTAAAGACGCTATGGCTAATAAAGTTATTGGTGTAATAAAATTTGTTACAAAACGTCGAGTGAAAAGTCGAGCTAACTACATCCCAACTAGAACGAGAAACGACAGTTAATTACGAATAATAGATTCGCAATTAGGTAACAATTTCTTCATCGGTTTAAAAAAAAACACGCCGTCGGAACGTTCTGCCAACAATGCGACGGAAATGAAAAGTTATTTTGATTCGATAACATTGCGTTCGATTCTTCTACTTTCCTATCGTTTTATGCTAATCGTTTAGAAATCATTTACATATACCACATATAATTAAACCAGTTAAACATACTTTGAACCGTTCGATTGAAACCAAATTTCATGTTTAAATCTTTTTTGGTGACTATGATTGAAATAGTCATCTATACTGTATTTTAAACATCAAATAAGTTATATTTATAGTTGTATGTTGTAAGATATGTCTGTACAGCCGTCGACGAACGGTCACTGAGAATGATCAATCAGCAAAAATCTTTGAATGCGGCATGTGAGAATCGAGCCAAGCTTGAGTCGGTCCGACGGAAGCAACAAGCTGTGCTATTGTGGAAGCGTTCACGCGATATGAAAGGCAGATAGCTAAAACCATTGTTCGATATATCTCCTTGAGTCTGGTGACCGCGTATGTGAGAACAACAATCAATTCTAGAAGCAGCGTTAGCTGAGGGTGTAATCAGGAACGCTTTGTTTGTTTCTCTGATGTATGAGAATTATTTTTTAATCATTGTATCACGGTGGATTTGATTTATTGCTTCTCTCTGAATAATTTATCGCATCCTATTTTATTTAAAAACAATTTTGTTGTATCCAGATAAATTTTCTCCATTTTTTGTTAATAATTTTGCATAAATTGACCTCATTTATAAACTATTTGTCAGGCTGTATAAAATAACCTATGAAATTTGTTAAAAAGCATTTGAGGACAAAGAAAAATGCTTACAATTGCACAAGTGTGGGATTTAATGAATATACCCATGTGTGGGGTTCTTTCATGGTTTATAAATTCGAGCGGTAGTAATCGTGTCATGTGCAACGGCGTAAATTATAACCTTATTTCATTTATTTACTGTATATTCTTTAAAAAGTAATGTTTAAAGATTTCTTATAACCTGTAAAATCCAATGAAAAAAAATGTTAAATGTTTATAATTATTTTAAATTTCCTTGTTACTGTAAGGCGTTGATCAAGCGTTTTCGCTTCAGTTTTCTTTTATTTGACTTGTTTAATATTTTTATTTACAGACATCATATAGATTAACATTAGATTGAATAAGTTTAATTTGTCTTATACGTCTGCCTTGTTTAGTTTTTAAAATAAGAAAAGACAATAACAATACGTAACAGCAAAAAAATGTGATATAAACACCCAGATACTTAATATGTAGACGTACTTAATATCAAATATTTTATATAATGCGACGTCGGCAGGGAAGAAACTTTCCAAGTGTTATATTAATGCAAAAACTTGTAATGACTTCCGCGGGCTTCAAACAATATTTCAATTATAATGAATTACCTTGCATCATAGGAAACTGTCAATTTATATTGAAGTTTGAACATTATTATGAATGAATATCTAACTAAATAGTAATATGAGTAGTAACATGAGCGCGGAAAAACTAAATTTTAGCAGTGTTGAAATTAAAGCTAGCGAAAACTAATAAAGTATTTCGAAAGAGCTTTAATATTCACAATAAGTCAATAATTAGCGATGTGGCAACACAGTCTTCTGCTTTTTTATGCTTCTAAGGATTTTATAACAAAACGTGGGATAAAGCGTCCACGAGTTGATTAAGAAAAACGTAGATTTTTTAAACGTAGATTTACAAACAAAAAAATTGTATCCTAGTATAATGCGTCGGTATCATTAAAGCTTTAGTCGTAACCGTTTCTTATGTATAATTAGAAAAAACTTTTTCATATGACAAGTTTCAACCTTTTGCATACACATCGTTTTTATATAAACGGACCAGTCAAGAGGTCTCAACATTCTCGCAAGCCGGAGCCTTAGTTTAGATACGGCAAGTCTTGTGAATGAATCGGTAAATTTATAGAGATCAAATGTGTTCGATTGATAAGAGATTTAACTGAGATATTACTTTTATCTGATACTACGTTTCCACTCGAAATATAAGTGATATGTCTCTTACTGGTTATCACAAATGTGTAACTAAGAAAAATACGCAACAAATGTACACGACTAAAATTCTTTTGATTTCCAAGCATATTGAACAATTAAAAAAATCATTTCATTAATGTGTTGATTAAGATTATGAGTTATTGAAAAGAATCTCCAATAACAGAACAATTACATTATCCCCTAAGAAAATTCTTCCATCACAATCCTACAATGCAATTTAATCTAGTTAGTATCCAGACAGTATCTAATAGCCTCTAACGGTCAATAATTGCTTTTGTGGTTCAGGTTAGACTAATAAAGAAAGAACGATTATGTTATTTCTATTCAAACTCTGTTTCGACCGCATAAAGTAATATTATTAATCTTTAACAACAAAAAATACTATGGATGTTAATATAAAAATTTGCAAATCCACAAGGAAAAATTTGCATTCAGCATAAGTATTTTAACAAATGATCTTTAATATTGTTATAAATAAAAAAGAATTTTA
Organism: Byasa hedistus; assembly: GCA_029286795.1. Lineage (NCBI taxonomy): Eukaryota > Metazoa > Arthropoda > Insecta > Lepidoptera > Papilionidae > Byasa > Byasa hedistus. The sequence continues at coordinate 1,774,314 of JAGSMW010000027.1, read as the reverse complement.
GCGATGATCGTACAGATTGATGTATTTCAATATATTTAGGACTAGACAGTTTAAACTTTATATGGTAACGACACCAATTAAATGTATAAATCAAAACAATATTCCGTTCGTTCATTAATATTGTAGTGTAGAAAAGCATTATTTTCAACAAAAAAACTGATTGTATTATTAAAACAAATTTAAGCGGAAAGGTACTTTCACTTGTTTTTACACATTAACTTTTTATAGTAGAAAAGAGTACAACATTAAGTAAAAGAAATTATTCTATTTGCCATCGGTTCGCACAGCGCAACGCGTAATCCCGCGCACGTGGGGAAAATAGTTATCAAAAAACTTACATGGTTTCGAATGTCTGCACTCTTGTTTGATGGTCGTAATTTTGATGGTGTATCTTGTCTTTGGCCAGGCATCGGTGACTTAGTAATATACCGATTAGAAAGCCTTCTCGCAAAATTACTCTTGAAATCCTCACATCTCATTAGGGATTCCACCGATTTGTTAAAATCTTCGTCGAAACTATCAACGATCGCGTCACGACTTGGCGAAAGCATAGCTTTTTTCAATTACAAATATAAACGGTCGTCAAAATATTAAGTCTACATGCGATGTTTGAATTTCAAATGTAACAACAAATTAAAACGGTCGCTTCGCCTACAGACTCAACCGTCGACCGTAGCGGTAAACATAACACTGAACTATAGGCGGGACGTGTTTACGCGACCATACACAAAACCTATTATTTCCTACCAAGTACGCGCAACAGATGCTCAGGCACAAAACTTCCAAGTATTTAATACTTTCATTTTTGAAAATTTATTTATTATAAATAACATGCTTTTTACTACGTTCAATCTTAACAAACCATGAAATATATATCAAACTTGTAAATTTACGTAACATTTCAAAGAAATCCGAAATAATATAAGTACATGAGGTATTTTCAATTTCATAGTTAATTAAACATGACTAGTATTAAAAATCATTTAAAATCAATGAATCATTGGTTTTTAGCCCTGGTATTAAAAACATAGTACCACCTTAGTGTTAAGTTATGCCAGGAACTGATTACCTGTTGAAATGTATAGCTCGTACACGCGTTCCGACATACGTAAATTCAAACTTGCTTGAGATTTAAAGATAAAATCAAATCATTAAAAGATCACCGCCTAAATAAAATAAAACTTATTTATAAGTAGAAATTCATAGTTTAATCTTATTGGTTATTAGAAAAGACACATTTCAAAAATGTAGTGCCCTCTATTGGACAAATTGTAAAAAAGTCGCATGGAAAGCCTAAACGACAGATTCCAGTTTAAAGTTCTTATTTGAATCGATAGATAGCGCTGTGAGAAATTGTAGTCATTTTGTAATACAAGCTTTCATTCTGGACAAATTAATATTTATATTAAACAAAGAAGTAAAATATTTCAGGTTCCGCCCTTGAAAACTTTAAGTATTCGTCAACAAGTATTAAACGTCGAAGGAAAATTAATTGTGCGAAACATTTGTATGGTTTTCATATTTCCAAAATTTCTCGTTGCAATTCTATTGACATGAATTTGAAATACAAAAATCAGAGAAATTATAAAGCGTAGTTCTAAAAAAGTGAATATATACATATAAAATCAGAATTTCTTCTGTAATGAGATTCCCAAGATTATTTGTATTCTATTTAGTTCACATTATTTTTATTTCCGCAATATTTTGTTGCTGTTTCTATTATAACGTTTAATTAGAAGTATTGATTTATTTTATTTCATTTGGATAAACCAATAAAAACTGTTAGAGACTAACACATAAATTATTTATTATACTATATACATTTCTGTAATACTTCTCAAAGGGCTAATTATCTGTTGCGGCTCTTCGTAATGTAATTACGTTTCGCGAAACTTTAGTGACACAGTACTAGTTACAAAATCAAAAGGCTCGAGACGCTTTACGACACAGTCATTTGCGTATGCGCATTGTAAGTATTTTGTAATTTTTCCTCACTTACCACTGCCCTGTTACTCTATGTCTATTTGACAGAAATTACCAAATAAATATAAAAGATGACTTAATAGAAGCGTACAATGGCTTATTAATGTAAGCTTGAGAAACGGGTCCGTTGACGCAGTGAATGCCATCAAGTTAACATTGTGCATGAAGTGTGTTTTTTAGATTTATTTGTGAGAGTATTTTTTTAAATATTTGTTTTTTATTCCATGAATCCTAGATACGGGTGTGAGGCGCACTTGATGATGATAAGTGACACTCTCGCCCATAACGTGGTTAAAATGATATACAGCACCCATCGCTTTGTGCTGTTCAATCTTGTTACCACAGTAATTTAACCACTAGCTACAACGCTCCTCAAACAAGGCAACAAAGACGTACCACCAGTTTATAAATATTATAAAATAATATATTACCTATCTCAAATCTAAACGATAATATTTCCATTGCTAAAATGTTATTTAAACAGATACTTTTTGATTTATACTTTTAGGTTCAACATATATCTGATTTTCTTCTCTTCGTAACTCTTCATGTTTAAAAGTTGGTTGTCATCTCCAAAAATAATCATCGCTTCTGTACAAAGTAGAAAACAAAAATTAAAAAAAAATCTTTGTGATTTTCATTCAAAATTTACTTAAAACTTTATGAAATGCGTGGACAATTTTCGCGTTTGATTTGTATTGAACTAAGCTACATACACATTATGATAAGGTTGTTCAACTAACGGAGGGGTACGTACGAAACCACTAGTGTTGCAATAGTGAATTATTGCCAAACTGTTATTAAAAACGGCGGCGAGCGGTTACGTTTCTCAATTTGTAAATTATAACATTATATAACTAGTATCTAGATGTGTATAACATGCTGGAGCATTGTTCGCTACGGTCACTGGCACTATTTATGGTGTCAGGTTTATATCTGTTTCCGGAACCAGACAAAACTAATGCAAGAATAACGTAACCGAAACAAGAAAAAGATTTACATTTTCTTTACATATCAAAACATCTAATTTTATTAACAGTAGCTTATAAAATGTTAAATTATTGAATAGAGGATTTCAGAAACGTTTTAAAAACACTATTCAATTATTTTAATAACATCGCCTGTTTAGTTATACACAATTAAAACCACATATAACAATCTCATTAGTACATAACAAAAAAAACTTATAACATTGTTTAGAGGTAGTGTCTTATAACGCGTAGCAACCTGGTTCGTTTTTTCGAATCCGTCTATGTACTAACACAATTAACAGAATATAAAATTGAGGTAACTTTTTGGCCAATTATAGATAAAAAAATAAACTCCAACTACATTGAAACTACCTAATTGTAAAACTGTATGAGAATGATGTGTTTTATAACTAGTCAAACGCTTCTAAAGTTCAATCTGTCGGAACATCAAGAAATTGACAATCAAATATTTGGAGAACCTTGACCGCATGCATTTGACATACACTAGAGTTCGGCGGTGTCTATATTGCGAGCCGTCTCTATCATAAAATACAATACAGTGGAACAATTCTTATCAAATTGCCATTTGTCACTGAAAGATAAAAAGAAGAATAGCAGAGGATGTCAATTTCTATAAACTTTATTTATTAATATTATCTACTATTATAACTAATAGATTACGCTTATACATATGTAAAATTTTTTATGTGAAAAATGCTTTTCGTGTGTTTTGATATGAAATTTTAAAATTTCTTTGTGCATGTTAATTTTATTATTTCTCCACGAAAATACTTAGAAGTAATTGCTAATTCCTCATTTTATTATCGAGTTTACTGAAGATAAAACAAAACTTAATAACTTTAATAGTTATGGAATTTCTAATGCAATGGATAAATTTATGTTTCGAATGAGTCTCAACACCATGAGGAGATTGCCCTTTATATGTCAGCAACCTTGGCCCGCAAAAAGAGTGCCTTTCTCGCTGCAAGTCGTTGACTCAAATCTGTGTCGTCAGAGTCCACCACTTGTAGCTCGTTGTGCTCCGTAACATATATTCATATTTGATATAATATAATAATACAAATGAAAATATATATTCACAAGTTTCTGTTTAAAAAAAATTTTGGAGCGCATTATATAAATATATTATTTAATAACATAACGATAACAAGTTAAAAATTCCATTTCTTAACTAAATAATATGAATATTATAAATAAAGTTTCGTTGTTTCTATGTAAAAATACGTAGCTAATTTCAAGATATTTTTTCTCAGTGTTCACAGTATGCAAAAATTAAGTTTTCAATATTAAAGTATAACGTTAAATATGTATGACATATTTTTATGTGAGGACTATTTTTTTAATTTCTAATGACCTAGGTGAAGCAAATTTTAGAACAAAAGATTCTCGGAAGACAACATGAAAATAAAAGCAGCAAAAAAATAGCGAATGACCTCGACGATCCCAAATTCGGAAAATCGCAAGTGGATGTGGGTCAGTGGACTTTGTTACACAATTGGACGCCCGTTACATCTCATTCACCGTTACTTCTCCCATCTACAAGACATTTTCGTATATCACAGTCTCTTTATGCATCGAAGATAGAGTAAAACTGATTTATTACTAATATGATAATATTCATTACGAAGTAAAACTCAGCTTACTCTGTCATATTATTAAATAACCTTTTTATTATCTAAATCGTCCAACAGAAACTTCAAATCAAATCAGATTATTATCCGAAAATATAAAGGTGACCTTTTAAAACTACTGTTACTATAAATCATATTAAATGTAGAAGAATTTAATTCTAGCCCTTTTTATCTGAAAATCCCTAAGTACCGTTTTTAGTTAAACATACCGGTATTGATATTTTATATGCATGGAAATTTTTTATTTGATTACGACTTCATTACCACTTTGTTTAAATGTATATTCTGGACTATAATTAAAATAATGAAGCGTGATATGACAAAACGGGTATGGGGACTAAGATTTATTACTTTAATTAACATGAGTTGTTAACAACAGATGGATAAGGGACATTATTAAAAGAATGGGGCCGAATGAAAGAAAGAACGAAAGAATGACGGCTGATAGGACAGAAGATCCTTATGTGGAGACCATGTAATGACAACTACAGCAGTAGACGACCGTGTGCCAGTTGGACCAATGATCTGGTGAACATTGCAGGGCATCGCTGGATGCAGGTGGCATCGAACCGGAAGTTATAGATGATTAATAGAATGCCTTTATATCTTCCAATCAGTCTTCCGACATCTCCAAGACTTGGATAAAAATTATGAGTTTTATGAAACATAAGTCATATAAAATTAATAATAAGTATGTTAGCATAATAATAATAAAACAAAACTTCATCTATTAGAACATTTATTTAATAATTTTAACATTATTGAGCTTGTAGAGTAGATACTCTAACTATAAAGAACCCCTGTTCGAAATTATAATACTCATAATGATTCACGGACGATAAAACAGAGCTGATTACTGAAAATGCCAAATGATAACTCGTGAGTTGATGTAATATTATTCAAGAGTAAAAAAAAAAAAAGATGATCCTTAATAGTGATACTACTTAATTTTTAACAAAAAATAAATCATTTCTTTGATAATCCGAATTTTCTAACAAATTTAAATTTTTGATAGTAAATCAAAATTTCACACTGTCTATGACCGCTAATAATTTAATTTAGATACGGCCAACTTATGTATTATAGCCGAGTCTGGACTATAGATTAGAGTTATAAGTGTAATTTGACAATACTTATTTATATAAAAATATACTATGTTTAAAGTAATTTAAACAATTTTTTAAACACACCCAAAAAGTTGTTACAATTGGCGTTTACTATGGGCAATTTTTACTACTGAACGTAAAACGTGGGAAAATGTAGCAAATAGTAAGTAAACAAATGTATTAATAACAAAAAAACATATTTAGCTTATGTCGTATAAAATACAAATATATAATAATATTTAATAATACAAATTAAAAATTATAATTTTTCAGATACAGACAAACTCATACGCTTTGTATTATCTATACACATTACAAAATGTTTACATGAGCAGAAACTTTTTATTATAGAACTCCTTATTCTTCCTTGCCCTGTTTTATTATCTTTAACATGTAACCACTTTCACACTTCACCAATTGTGGTTAAAGGAAACGACAAACGCTTTTCACGACTACAATCCACAGGAACGTTTATCACACCGCATTGAATAATCAGCGACAGTTTGTGACACTACTTTTTATCTAAAACACCGGCCTTAATCACCTACGCAATATCTGTATTAATTTGAAATTTATGTAATAGTTACGATTGTTATCACATCTGATGTTTTAAACATTTAAAACAGCGGCCGATAACCTGCAGTCGCTGTGCGAGAAATGAACATATAAACATTGACACACAATTTTTTTATAACTTCAGCAGTTAGAGAAAACAAATAGTTTAAAACAAATCTTTGCATATCTATGCGAGCTGATGATATGGTAAATGAATATATTTTTTTATTTAAATTATCTTAAGTTATATTATAACATCAGTTATACGCTGCTTAAACTTGTGACAGAATCAGTTAACTGTTCAAAGACTAATCGAAACATGCAATTTTTTTTTAAATTAGTTTTATTAATAACATTTATAATCTGTTATTTAAACATTAAAAAAACAGCATTGATTTTTTTTAATGTTACCCAAATTACTTAAAATCAATAAACACTATTAGTAGACTCCACGGGACATTTTTGTACATATCGGAGGTTGGATTATTTTTGGGAAATTATATTTTTTTATTATCAAAAGTGTTTTTACAAAGTAATTTACAAAATATCTTCATGAAAATGATTCAATTAAATTTTTATTCATTACCTGAAAATGTTAGGTTAGTGTTTTTAACAAATTTATATTATGTTCAAATGAAAAGAAATAAACTGCGAAAATGTTGCTGATACCTCCGTATATTGCAGGCTGGTTGTAACTACTATATCTGACTGCTGAAAGTATTGTTGTGTGAAGCAAAACTACGTGTGCTGCGGCATCAGCTCGTAGTCTAGTGAAGAACGTGAAGCTGTGAACTCGTGTTCACTTTACATTGTTACCATACATTTTGGTATTAATTTTCGCCGGAACTTTCAACTGGTAAGTCATTAAGTCCTTTAAAAAAAAACTTTGCGAATTTTATATTGCGTTGCCATTTTGTTCATTGTAAAATTTAAAAACTGTCACACATTTTTATGGTTATTTCTGACATTGTGGCTAATGTTTTATTAAAGTTAAATATCCATATCCACGTTTATTTTTGATGAATCTTTTTTTATTGGGAAAAACATCGCTGATTGATCATGTTAGTCCTAAAAAGTTAAAAATTCCATAAGTATATAAAAACAGGAATTTTGATTTTGCTCTTACTGATTTCTAATAAAATTTAGTTTTTTTTAATGACATTTAAATTTTGTGATGAAAAAGTTTCAATACGTATAATAAAATAAATTGTGTGTTGATATTTACATGAACTATTCAAGAAAAAGTAAATCTGGTTAGATATATTGTAACTAATAACTATATCATACGTATTTCGTTCATATTATTTAATAATTTCAAATACCTTTCGTCAAATCGAACCAAGAGTGTGGTTAGTTATAAGATACTTTAAGCATAAATGAAACTTTTAACCGACTTGATCATTATGATGCAATGAATGCAATACAAATCTTAAGATTTCTCAATAGTCTTACTCACCGTACATAGTAAACATGTCATAAGTCGCGCCAATATCTAAATAAGCTTTACAATGACAAATTCTTTGATCGTCATTAAATTCAAAAACCCTCACCCAACTTTTACTGCGCGATCGAATTAGAAATGAGGACACCTATTGCCAAACTAATGTCACCGTCATAGCCCCTAAAGATTTCTAAAGTGGCAATAAGCAATATAAGGACTGTCGACCTTTGGGTCAGTAAGACAAACGTAGTGCTGGTTGGCCCATATCCTGTATTTTAAAGGCCTATGCCCAAGAGTGGACGTCTATCAGCGGTGCTTGTAATGAAAGAGTACTAGAATATGATATTTCCATTAAATATTCTATATTTGTTATTCTGTACCATAAATACGTAATAAAAACATTTTTAATGACATAATTATATTACAAATACGTAACTACAGCTCACAAGCTACAGTTGTGGTAATTATTATAATATTTGTTAAGATGAGTTGCAGCGGTCAACATTACAAAAAAGATGTTTTCAATATTCTAAAAAAAATGTCATGTTTCAGAAAAAAGGTTATGATCTCTTTCAATATTTTTGAACGTTTTTTAAACCACCCAAATGGCAAACCGGCTAAAGCCTAAATTGTTATTTAGATGTATTAAAGCTAAATATAGTTAGTTACAAGGTTATAGTATATCTAAATAGCTATTGATCTAAACTCAAATCCATGTTATATACTTTTTAATCATTTTGACCGTTATTATCATTTTAAAAATATGATTGATAATATCGTAAATACTAACATTATTTAAACATTTGTTAATATCATTAACTATGAAAGTTTATTCAATAAAGTCACTTCGAATAGTAGATATTCGACTCCAAATACATAAAAGAAGTAGTATTAAGTAATTTTTTAAAGATAAACAGCCAGTTTACTAAAAAAAAATTTTTCTTACTGACGTAACTGGAAACTTGTTATTCAATTTATCACATAATAGATACCATCTTATTGTCTTACGCGTGTTGCAAGATAACTAAACTAGAACTAGACCGGTTCTGACTATATTATTATCTGCAAGTGGTAGTCCACCGCTGGACTAAGGTCTCTCCTAAGGAACACCAGCTTGTTGGAATCAGTTAGCAAATTTCGATCAGAGTGATTGAATTCCCTCTATTACCAAAAAATGTATGTTCTGGACTCAAATAGTTAATGATTCTACATTCAACGAATATATTTACCTTCTAATAACGGTGAGTAGAAAATCTGTAAGTTTATTTACTTCGGTGATCTATTATGATAGTCTTTAGAATGTATCAACTAATATATAATTTTTATTACTATACAACGGTAGCGTTGCTTCATAGCGGCAGTTAACTTTGTAACACGGTCCCTAGTTTGATTCCGCACACAAATTGGTACGGTTAGATAATATGAATAGAGTTTATTCCAACCATTCCTAATTAAATACATATGAGCGCCAGAATATTCTGATTGTTCGCGATTCACATGCCCCGCTGTCACTTAAAATCGTGTAATATTGAGGTCAAGTGTTAGCTTAATGAAGATACAAAGAGGTTCGCGTATAGTCTTTTAACGATTTTATCGCAGATTTGAGCGCTTGTCAACTTAATAACTGTTTCGTACTATTATTGAACTGGAAAATCCCGAAGCATATCCGATGACAGGCTAATAATATTATTAGATGACATAGCATTTACGTTATAATATTCAAGTGATCGTCAATATATATATTAAAAATATGTGCCTCGTATTGAATGTTTATATTTCTTTAGTTAAATAATATTAGTTTTTAAATGATTAGAAAAAAGTTGAGGTATCTGTTACCGAGAAATAATTGTGTGTGTGTGGATAACATAAGTTCTCTTATTGTTTAGCAAATTGCTATACATAATAAGAATTCCGAAACATTAAAATTGTCTCGGGTGGATTCGAATGTAGATTGTTCATTACATAAGCTCTTAAAATTGCAGTTGGCTAATAGGCGGTTGGCTTACGGTTGCTCAACGTTTCATGAGACTGGAAGACACTGAGGCTAGCAAGAGTTGCAACAATAATTTAAAAATGTATAAACAAACACCACAAGTAAACATACAAGTAATAATTACTGAATTAAATGCGATTCATTAATTGTTGGTTTTCGGATACTTTTTTTGACAGTTGTAGTTAAAATTAATAATAGGCTCTATGAATCCAATTTATAAATATTTCTCACTATACAAACACATTATAGATCACAAAGTAGATATTAATTATTACAGATTAATATATTAATTTATAGATTAGTTATTAACTGCTAAAAATATTTTTTATTACCAGAATTTTGTTGCTTACGACATGTACTCCACATGATTAGTTATCAATGTTTTCAAATTGTCTTTCTCACTAATATGTTGCTTTAACGAACTTATTTTCCGGACAGTTCGTACTTTTTGTGAGATTTGAACATACATGGTGTTACCATACTTTTCATTACGGTTTCCACAAATTTTTGCGGAACTTATTAGTAACAAAATAATAATCAAAATTTATTACCGCGTACAAACAGGATCCGCAAACAATTTAAAAGGCTTTGATGGGATTTATGTCTCTGACAAATAAGTCGTGCTATCGGATATTCAAAGGTGTATTACATGATTCTGGCAGGAACCACTTCTGTATATATAGAAACATAGCATTTAATAAACTGTTCTAAGAGTTTTTATATTTATTTATTTTTTTGCAGAAACATGTCCAAACGCTTAACAAAACGTTACCTTACACCCTCCGACGAGTATGATTGTCCTCTCTCTTTAGAGACGATGGCTTTAGCTGAAGAGCAGTTGCGAGAAACTGAAAATTCACGAGGCCAGGCGCTGGATGCACTTAGAAAATGGATGGAGCAAAATCCAAAGTTCATGGCTATTAGAATGGGTAAGGAGTTATTGGTAAATGGAGAAATTTTTAAATGGCATTTCATTAAATGGAAACTTCAAAATCTAGCGTGAAACGTTCCTGTTAACTTTTAGAATGCATCTACATATATTTTTAATTATTTATTATTTTTGTGTACACACAATATTAGAAACTAGGTGATCTTCAAATACACGTACAAAAGCGAAAAAAATCTTTGAGATTTTTACAAAAATAGCATAAGGCCTATACAACGCCAATTGAAATTTTCTAGTGTTTCGTCAATGTAGGAATAATATTATAAAATAAAATCATTTGAGTTTATTTAAGGCACATTAATTTCTAACTTTATACTTAGATTCAAATTTCCTGCTTCGGTTTCTCCGCACGAAAAAGTTCAGTGTGCCAATGGCGCAAGAGGCGATTGAGCGATACGTATTGTTACGACAGTCCTGGGGCATAGCATTCAATCAGCTGGACCACACGTTGCCGTCTATGGCTGAACTTATAGACTTGGGGTAATACATTTTTATCTACGTTATACAAGTAATATTTATAATTAGCGAATACTGTTAAAGAAACAAATTAATATCTACATTTTTATTTTGTGTTCCCTTTAAACACTTAGGCACCGTTGTCATCGTTTGGTTGTAATGTATTACAAAAGATATTAAGTGTTTACAAATTGTTGATAACAAACGTATAATCTTTTACTTATTATCTTAACTATTAATCTTTTTTTTAAACTCCAGATACATTTTCGTCAGTCCACGTAAGGACAGAGCCGGAAGACGTGTAGTAATATACAGACCCGGTAATATATTTTTTATATAAAAACAGAAAAATTCTTATTACCGAAGACAAATACTAAAAAAATTAAAATATGATATATTCCAGGAGTATTTGATCCGTACAAATACACGAATCAAGACATGTGTCGTGTGATGGCAATTTGTTATGAAACACTAATGGAAGATGAGGAGTCGCAGGTTCGAGGGCTGGTACATTTTGCAGACGGTGGCGGCGTTGGATTCCCCCACTTGACATTATTCACACCTAAGGAAGCAGTCAGAATCGTTAAAAACGGCGAGGTTAGTGTTTCTTTATTTCTGAAAACAAATACATATAAATCCTTTACAGATTTTTTTTTGTTCTTATCACGTGTGGTTTTATTCCATTCCTATTTATCACCCAGTACCGAGAGCTGGTAATAACTGAATACACAGTCACTCCACACTTTCTTCAGCTTTCCTCTATTTGTATATCCATTAATTTTTAAACATAAAATTTCTCATATATATACATGTATATACATATATTCGTATTATTCTACTTATTTGGAAGCATACGAATATACTTAACATTCGATTAGGTTACGTTTAAAAAAGTTAGTTTGCGTGCGGTAAATGCACATGAACATATCGCAGTAGCTTTAGCAGACAAAATGCAATAAGTTATTTATATAATTTTTTCTATTTTTAATTTTATCTTTCTTACAGCGCACAATACCACTGAGACATAAGGAGATTTATGGAGTAAATGTCCATCCTACTATTAAATTCGCGCTGGACTTTGGAATGGCCCTTATTTCGGAAAAAATTAGAAAACGGGTGAAGCTGTACACGTCTGTAGGAGACGTAGAGATAGACAAGAACTTATTGCCGCAAGAATATGGCGGGACTATACCTATGAAAGAGATGATCGGTAAGATTCCACATACGCTTTTCCACATGTAAACTGAGGTATGACTCGGGAAAACATAAAAACTTTATTTACCAATCGATATTTACCGGTAAACAATTGTTAAAAGCTCTACTTGAAGATAATTAACATCAGGACAACTTACATCTGAGTCAGATGACTACTGCAAAGCAATTGAAACATCGGGGTCATATATTAGATAACAGAATAAAAGCAATAAATTTAGTTTTTTTATTTTGTATATTTGTATATATGAAATCATTACGCGCTATCACCGCATTATCGCTTGAATTCCTTTACCATTCTAGCGTGAATGACAGTAACATTTTGTTTGTTATTTAAAAAAATTAATGAGGTATTGATGTTCAGTAATAAACTTTACAGACTCGTGGAAAAAGGAATTGGCAAGCAAACGCGACATTTTGTTATTGAACGACAAGATGGCGGTGCGTCTGGAGATGTACAGTGAAGCGGCGCGAGAGGGCGCTGTGTCTGCGCTGCGCTCCGGAACTAACGGATGCGCGACAAACGACATCGTCGGTGACGCCATGAGGGGAATAACAGGCAACTTTAGGAAACTAGAAGTAGATTAAAGCAAGACTGATTTATTCATAACTATTTCATTCGTAAGTGGTTTTATCTAGGTGTAGGTCTTTAATATATCCACAAAATCGGATAATTTATTTCACCATTATATTACTTCTATATATAAATAGAACTCTTTTATAGTTAGCACTCGACCTTTCATATAAAAAAAACTTATTTTTTCCTTTAACTCTGTTATAAATCGGTTGTAACAATGAATTTAATAATCTAAAAATTGCATTTGTAATAACAGATATTTGAAGCACGCTACAAATATTTAGCTTTTTCTCTAATGTATCGTTAAAAATAATTATACAGTATTGTTAAAACAGTTGCTTTACCTAAATTTGTGATATATTAAATTTAATTAGAATAAATTGTTAATTATTAGTATGTATAAATTCTTAAATATAGGGAAATGCATATAAATAAAACAATAAAGATAAATTTATATTATTTATTAGAAACTCATTACCAATCTATTTGGTAGTAATACACAATTCGCCTACAAATCGGCGCTTCAAACAAATTATCCTTAAAAAATGCACTTGATTTTACAGAAACGTAATTCATCTCGGTTTTCACTTACATTTCGATGATCAAATTGACTCATTTGTATTATCGACATCTCTTTAGCTATGAACTTGGATTTTTGCACACGATTACTATGTTCAGTTTTCACTAGAGCTACAAAATAGCTGTTTCCTCGGTGGTCACAATTAAATCTGTATCACTAATCATTTAAAAAATCTAATATCTGTCTGTACTCTGCATAATTAAAAAAAAACCTTACAAGAAACCTTTCGCATACCCTAAGAATAGGAACCGGAAATTTCAATTTCACACTACATTTGTTAAACATTTCGTATTCAAGAATACATGTGCAAAAACCCTTGCTATAACAACGTAAAAGGTTTAAACGGTTAGTGTTATACATCAGGCTTTATTTTTTTTTCAACTTTTTATAAATCCTCTGGAGTTATGAACTTTCTCAAAAATTAGCATACCAACAATACGAGTCATCGATCCAACATTGAAACAAATCCATAACGCTCTTTCATATAATTATTTCACATAACCGAGTGTCTTTTTTTACTCTGTAAAACATTTGTCTGTATGTCTAACTGTCAGTAATAACACTTTAGTTTTTACAAACAACTGTAATAGATTTAAAGCTTAATATTTCGCATAAAATCAGACAGCATTAATAAGTATTATAGCGAACATCACACACGGTTACGTTTTAATAAATTTGATTAATATTGAAGGAGCGTTGTATATTGTACATGATGTAAAAGAAATGTTAACATTTTAACAAAATAATCATCACGCGGCGTATGTATAAAATGCTTGAACACTATAAAAATATAAACGACTACGTCATAATTTGAAATACATGCATTGCTTACGAAGCGAATAGCCCAAAATACGCTAATAACAATTTATAATCTATGTATATATTACGACTGTATAAAATCTTTATTGCTTATGCAAGGCATATATTTGAACATTTTGGGAATAGTAACAAAATTTACCATAATTTATGCCGTGCTACGACTATGTAAAACGGTGAATTATGCTCTATGAGTATTATATTTAATTGCACTTACTTTGGTGTTCGCTGTAGGGGGTCTTATTGCTTAGATATGTATTACACGTAAATTGAAATGCGGTAATTGGTGTACATAACTTTCTTATTTGCTATATATTATATACAAAAAAGCAGAAACTGTCTCACTCAACCAATAATCTATCATAGTTATAATCTATAAACACACAATATGCTAGGCCTATATATTTGAATATTGAACAAAGGCATTGTGATTTTGCGTAGGTAAATATTATTAAAAAACAAGCAAACGGTATAGCAAGCTAAGCTAATCTAGATAATAGACTAATTTTTTAATATGGGAAGTAAATGATATCGATTTATGTTAAATAATTTCATGAAAGAGGCAATAGATGTAGTGATAAGAAAAAGTTTCAGGTAATTTGAGGAACCGTGACAGATATATTGATTAAGATGAATTTAATGATCAAAGTTGATTTTTAAAGGAATCTGAAGAGATTTAGAAAAAAAAATGTGTGACAATTTTTTTTAATGAATGCACAAACTAAAGTTAAACCAATGCAAGTATTGAGAAGTTCAAGAGTAGGAGGGATAAAGAAAACTTTGTTTGCAGAAGGTGTACTGTAGTGGAGAGAAAATGGAGTGGAGGTGTACCTCTGTCAGCCACTTATAGATCTAAATACACATTGTTTATAATTAATTTAGAATTTAAATACATTTATATCATGTCTACTCGCTGCTTAACTAGAACCCGTGACCAATTTCACGGTTACCGTTATATAGAAATGTATTAACGAATTAAATATATATATACCAATAAATAGAAGTTTGGTATAGTTCTTACAAGCTAAATTATAGTAAAACCTACAACATTTTAAAAATTATTTAAACACCGTAACGTATCTCTAAATTAACTTCATGTTATATAAATCAACCAGTTAATATCGGTGTTGATTTAATACTAAACACCCCTTATGTTAATGAAATGAATACACTTGTAAAACACTAACAAATTACTTTAACCTGTGTATAACTATTCTTTTGGCACGTGATTTGGCAACATTAGATATAGAACCTCACTGTGCGTTTACGACATAAAACAATAATTCCTTTGGCATTTGGCAACAAGCAGACAACAGTTTATAGTTATTTATATTGTCAGGTTAAATTAATGGCGGGATGTTGCCTACAGTTATGATAAGTTATTATGAGTATAAATCTATGTTATGAAAATGTATTTTTCTCTACTTTCTTATACAATACATTTCATACGGCGGTACAAACTTTTACTATTACTCTCAAGTGCTAAACTGACTACCTAGGAATGTACTAACATAATATTTATAAACTATGAAGAAAATGCCAACAGTAGTGACAGTAGATATAACTGAAGTATATATAGTCACAAGAGTAGAAGCAACATCCGTTGGATATAGGCAACGCAGTACCAATAGTCGTAGAGACCCTTGGGCATATCCTATGTCCAGCGGTGGACATGTATCGTATATTGATAATAATTGAACTTCTCATTAAGAGTGAAATGCACTTCTGGTTTTATTTTACTCATTAAAATTATAAAAAGGTGTGTTTTCTTCAAATACATAAATTTTGAAGAAAAAACAACTTTTCTGTAATACCTGTCGATTAACTATTTCATGCAAATTTGTCTAACTAGTTTCAAATAACCTTAAGTGTCAACATCATTAAAAAAATTTACATTAACGTTAAAATTTCGTAGAAGTACTATATAATCATTTTACAACCATTTTATTGAATACGATGTCACAAATATTTACCTGTATAAAAGGTGCAGAGTAAAAGAAAATGGTAAAACGTCGTTACCGCTTACTTTAATGTAAATTGCCAAGTCGATATTTCAACAAAGGTTGTTATATCTTCCATTCCACTGTACAGAATGTACTTTTATATCATATTTATATATTAATAAATTAGTCTCGTTTTCGATTAAAACAGCATTCGAACTGAAGTAATTTTAAGTTAAATAGTTAATGTTATTTACTCACAGAATATCCATGAAATCATTAAGAAGAATTTAATCTAATGCCGAATGGCCTTCATTATGAAGATTGACAAACAACAGATTTTTTTACTTAGTTATTACTTAAACAGTAACCTCACACGTGACGTGTTTCTTAACACCGTAGTTGCTGAGAAGAAAAGGCGTAGGAACTAACTCGACGCGCCGCTTGTGCAACCCCCGATTTAAGGATACGCATCGGTCTATCGCGACGTCAGACGCTAAATTGTAGAAAAATATGTATCATGAATGTGATTTGGTAATAATTAAATAAATAAACAGCTCTCATAATGGTTTCACTGCGTGGACTCGCGGTCCTCTTATTAGGAGAGATCCAAGCTCATTTATTCGCCAGGTCGACTTAATATGGGTTTGCAGATGTTATATGGTCACGGAAACAATTTTTCTCGGAACGTATCGGTTTCCCCGTGATGTTTTTCTTCACCGGCAAGAAAGGTAATAGTAAAAGCATCAAATTTATATTTAATAGTTTAAATACTAACCATGCTGCTTTTAATGATGATTTCTTTAAAATTTGTTTTGAGTCAGTCATAATTAATAACCTAACTTAAATTAATAAAAGTATAGCATGCAGGTACGTTTATAACGTTCGTCTATGCGCGCGTTTACGTACCCGGTCTTCGCGTTGTTGGTAGCGTGCGCGTGTTCGCGGGTCAGACCCAGTATTGGTTGCGGCGTAACATAGGGTTAGCCGTCACAGCCACGCCGGCGTAAGCAGACTCGCTCGCCTCGTAACTGCTCCACTCCTCAGACTACACAGATGTTATATATTCATTTAAAATAATATTGCATATGATTTTATTTTTGGCACGCTTTTAACAGT
Source organism: Byasa hedistus (assembly GCA_029286795.1). Lineage (NCBI taxonomy): Eukaryota > Metazoa > Arthropoda > Insecta > Lepidoptera > Papilionidae > Byasa > Byasa hedistus. The sequence goes on along the minus strand of JAGSMW010000027.1, from coordinate 1,756,967 downwards.
ACCGCCCCTTATAATGATCCAGGAGATATTTTATTCATTAACTTTTTTTGGAAAAATTAATAAACATAAATAATAATAATGTGCCACAAAAAGCATCTTTGAGATATAATGCACTTGAAGTGCCAAGGTACTGTATTGTGACTGTGGCGCAGTTCCTAAGCATTTGCTTTATTATACAGTGGTCCCTAGTACGACTCCAGGGCCACCTGCTGTAGTGTTTGGTTGGTAATAATATTTTATTAAACACGTCTGGCTAGCTATCACGTTTATAAGAAATCAATATAGAGCTTGAGTATTCTGAATGGAAATACCATCCCCAGCTTATTGTCAATTAATACTATGTGAAAATTGAGTTAACGTGATAGCCCATTGTAGATAAAAATTAACTGAAACTCACGTCTGCGCCGTAAGGGTAGCGCGCATTAATATCAGGAGGCGCGTCGGGCAAAGGAGTCACCTTGCACGCAACGCTACCGGCCGACGGTACCGGTGTGCTGGCACCAGTAGTCACCGACTGTTCTGACGGCACGTACCTGCATGGCATTAAAACTTTCTGTAGTAAAGCTATCGGTCTGACAATTTTTTAATTATTAATGAATTCGTTATGGCTGTAAAAGATTTATGAAGAGTTAAGACGTGATTCGCATAAAGTTACTTAGTGCACTCATGCTATGTAAAAGTTTACCATTTATTTGCTTACCGTTTTATGGACGGGGTAGCCTGTGTTGGAGAAGGCATTAGATGTTCAGGGGGTCTTGGTAGCGGTATAGGCGCCACAACCCCTTGGCCCTGGCCGTGTATTTTAACGAGAGCGTTTCGTTCACGCACCATGTAGCGACGGCATTTTAATAACCCCGCTATCACCGCTATAGCAAAAACTATCCCCGATAGCGCCATTAGGATAGTCATGTAGTAAGATGTTGATTCACTATTGTTTACCTAAAAGTAAATTAGAAGATAATAGATTGGTACTTGTAAAGTAGTGAGAATACTGTCTCAATAAAACATTCAGTGTATAAATTACTAACCGGTACTCCTTCATGACTCTCGGGATCATTGGGACCAGGCAAATTTTTCTTAGATCTACTGCCTATGAGTATCTTAATATCCCCAGCTGCTGGTTGAAATATTGATGCAGCCAAAAGAAACCGGAATGAGTCCTCGTACCCATTTAAATCACTAATTTTCTTTTTAGTTACAAAGTAAATTACTCCAGCTTTTACATCTTCATGTGTAAAATAAGTTATTTCCCTCTGTCTAGCGCTTGTTTTCTCTCCTGAACTCCTAATGATTTTTTTTATTGTCCCATATCTAGGTTTTTTTATAATCGTATATACTGGGTCGCTCGCTGTCAGTTTAGCTAGTTCGGTTGCGTCCAAGCTATTAAGAGTTAATTTCGCTTTCTCCCCTTCTACTTTCAATTCTCCTAATACCATTAAAGGTTGGACGATAACCTCTATCGTGAACGGTAGTGTGGAGTTACTGTTGTGAGCGTAAGCTATAAGTTCGAAACTATCGTTGGCAGTGGTCATATCATTCTGCATATATATTACAATTTTGTCAATAAGGTCTTTGTGTGAGAAATACGTTACGGGGCTTCGGCCGACGTAGACCATTCCGTGGAGCGGTTGACGTGTGATATTGTACCACACTTTAGACTTTTTAGCGTTCGTTTCGACGTGTATTTGGTCAGTAGTAACCGTTGCAACATTCGATCCCTGTTGAAGAAAGATTGGGTAGAGGGAGGTCGCGTTGAGGATAACTGGTATAACATCAATTGTGAACACGGTGTAAGTGGGTTTGAATTGACCATCCCATACTCTGAAGTAAAAGGTAGCCGTTTGTAGCATCCCGGAGTGTTCGTAAACTATACGGCCGGTGTTAATATCCTCTTGAGTAAATTTATTGATTGAATGTGCGTCATCCATACTTTGGTTTTTCTCGACTATTACAATTCTGCCCTGCGTGGGACCACTTATGATATCGTATAATATTCCGATTGGTTCCGTATCGGCATCTTCGGTTAATAAATCGTGGCGAGTTATCGTATAGTTTTCTCCTTGCACGACTTGAATTTGGGGCGTATCCGTTAATAGCCTAAAGGGTTGGTCGTTAACCGGAACTATTATTACAGGTATGGTAACGTTACATAAGAGTACGTAATCCGGCAAAAGATATATGGACATGTCTATTTTGTCTTCCAAAGTGTCAGAGCCATCATGCTCATAGCTGACTACTCCGGTTTCTAACTGCGCTTGTGTCAGCGACAACATTAAAGGGTTTAAGCGCCCATGTGATGGCTGTGACCATTGTGCCTCTATCTGAGGCTGCCTTACCCCCGCCTGAGTCTCCAAATAACCTATTACGTTAGTAACGTTAACAACTATTGCAACTTTATCCCCTTCTTGGACTTTAGTTTGCGGTATGTTCACATATTTAGCAAGACCGCCGGATGAGACGGAGATATCTATATTAAATATCTGGTCAGTTACTGGTTTCGCGAGAGCCGCTTCCACGGTGAAAACGAAGGAATCGTTTGTGTATAAATCGGAGAAAGGGTGTGTATGTTCATAGTATACTAGTGTATTGTTAATGTCCTCTTGAGTAAATATTTTTATAGATTTGTGATGGTTGTCGCCGTTTAGCATGATAAGTCTTCCTAGAGTTGGCGCATTAACAACTCTGTAAGTAATAGTTCTACTTGGGTCTGAACATTTGGCCATTAAGAAGTAATTGTTAAGCGGTTCCCTCATAAGCGGGAAGACGCGAAGGTTGTGCTTCCTAACCAACTTGAGAGTAACTGATTTCGTCGATATGAGGAATGTAATTTTCGAAAGTTCGTGTAGTCCGTCGGTAACATTAAAGATCATTTTGCCTTTAGTTCCATCTGAAAAGAGAGTTTCAACCGTTAAGTTATAATTCACAGAATTCCGTGGGGCGTTTCATCAGGATCTTTAATACAATTATAACTACTTTCTTTTACTTTGAGTTTCAGTGAAGGAAAACATTGTGCGGTATTCGACATGTTGCAAGAACGAAAGCTTTTGTAGATGTACGGTGTCTGCAAACTCGCACCCAGCCTTTTTCTTTTTAAGTCCCAGAAATGGAAAAATGAAGAGGGCTATGTATATTATATAATCAGAACTCCAGAGCACTATTTTACTAATGTAGATTTAAAATGAACTAACTAGTATGTACAAAGATGACTTCGCCTCTGTCGATATCGGCCTGTGTAAATCGATGAACTGGTATGTCGAGATTTCCCTTTAGTGCAATGTATCCCGACGCGATATCCACTACGCGTATGGTCACATTTTCAAGCGGTGTATCGATATCATTCACGTCTGGAATGTTACAGATGTTATAGTATATATCATCAGCCCTCCCATACCGAAGACAGTGTAGGCAGGGTTGCTATTTCAGATTTTAAGGGTGATGGAGCTAGAAAAATTACACGGGGTAACGAAATTTAACATCTTGTGTTTTAAAGCGTCGAGCATTGTTATGAGCGTGTATCACTTACTTTTGGTTGAACGTTATGCTTGCTTTATTGCTTCGTAAATATAATATAAAAAAAGTTCATGTTCTTACAAAAGAGAATCACGATATATAAGATTAATGTAAATCTGCTATACTCTTTTCTTAAGTGCACTTAAGTACTGAAGGTCTTACTTGCCCAGAAATAACGAAAAATAAAGAGAAAAATTGTCGTATCATCTATTATAAATACTTACATAGCTCGTTCCTCGTGAAAGTAAAGGTACCGCCCTCCCACACGCAAAGACCAGTATTAGCAGCCACTATGGGCGTCTCGTCGTTCACCGGCGCTATACTCACGCGCAAATAGAAAGGCTCACTCTCCTTTCCGTTCTCCGTTAACGCCACCAGCTTTATAGAGTCCGCTGATTCTTCCGATCCGTCATTTAAGTACTACGAAAAATAATCATAGGTCAATCAAAGTGTACATTTTTTACATGAGATTGCGATACTGAAAATATAGATTATGACCATTGTTATCTCCACCGACCGACTTCACTGCTTGAGATAGGTAGGTGGCTGCTGATTGAGGATTTCTCCTTATAATATTATATATACTTCGGATAAAATCTTTTAGGTCAAAATTGTTAGTCTTAGCAGTGATATGCAAAAGTGGACGATTAAGAATTCTTATTATTATTGATTTGCAATTTTTCTAACAAGGACCTTCACAGTTTTTTATAATTTTGGAATAAAATTCTGTTGTCAGTCATCTCTTTAAAACTACCTAAAGAAATGTAGAAAAAAAGTGAAACAATAAAACAATAAGCAATAAAACTTCTAAAAATAATAAAACGTGATATATGTAATTGTCTCACCCGAATATTACCAGAATTTAATTTCAACACAGGTAAAAGCCCAATTTCTTGATCGCCCAAAACAATCTTTCCGTATTTCGGTTTTTCGATCACCTTATACGATACTACCTTTCCGCGGTAGTATTCTGTAACCATTTTAAATGAATCAGGTCGCAAACTGACGGCTTCTCCCTCAACAACTGTTAAATTGACAGATGTAACATAGAAGTGTTCCGGTATGATGATTATGGACAATTCAACACCTCGCAGCCAAACGATCCCGTTGGTGACATCCATTTTAATTCTGTCCTTAGTGCGATTTACACCTGATTGAACGTAGGTAAGTCGATTAACGTTAATAATCGATTGGTCAAACACTCGGGTGTGGATAGGTTCTTCGTTATAGTTTTCTAGTTCCAATACACCAGCGGTAGATGTTATTTCAAGCCAACCGTAGTAAGGGCCTTCCGTTACTTGGTAAATAATGTTTGACGGTTCGATCTGGGGATGCATCACCTGGAAAAAAATAAACAGTTTTATCATATTATTTACTATTTTGTAAGAATGTTTTTAATATTTATGATAACCATGTGTATTTGAAAAAGTACTAATCGAGTGTATGCAGATTATATAATAATCTTACCTCTAAAATATCTTTGGTTATGTTAACACTTGTCGATTCTTCCACTATTAGTGGTTTATTTGTTTTTACACGCAAAGGTTCCCAATAACTGGACGGAAATATCTTGATAGGGTACGTTCCTTCGCCCCATGTGTCCAGGCACATAACTTTGAACCTAAAAAAATATATTTATTGTTTATACTTAATACTTTTTTGTTTACACATATCTCTATATTTAAAAGTAATATAATGGACATATGTAGTCTGAATTTTGATGTACTTACATATTAGCTACTTATCCAAGTAACAAATTAGTAAGTAGCATCACAGAAAAAGTTGATATCTATTTTAATATAAAATAGTTTCAAGGACGGTTTATTCGCGTTTGTGAAGTAAAGACATACCGAAAGGAATCACTAGGCACGTTAGGCTCTGTATGTTTGTAAGAGACTCTTCCCGCCGCCACATCAAGTTGCGTAAAGCTGGACGCACCCACTCCTTCTCCAACCACGATGGACCCGTGCTTTGGCTCTTGAGTCATCTCGAAACGAATGTCTTCTTCGAGGCAGTTCATATTTGTGTCCACCTAATATTAAAAAAAACAGTAACAAATATTTTAAGAAAGGAAAATATTTTAATATAATTCAGGTAAAAAGGCCGTGTGTCATACAGGAAATATTTTTCGAGTTGAATAAATCTTTATGTTTTATGGTTATAAGGCTATACATTTTTCTGGACGGGTAGACAGCGTAGCCAAGCGTTAGTGGCCATAAAAAACTAAAATAATCAAACAATACCTACTTGCATATCTTTAGCAGTGACCACCACTGTTTTTCCATTTTCTACAATCGATCCGTTTGTAGGATACATTCGTATAAAGGGTGGAGATGCCTGTATCTCTAAATTGCCATTAACATCAAACAAACCGTCTGAAATCCAAAACGCCATCTTGCCATACTCTTTTCCTTCGTGTTTAAATAGCACTAAATTTTTATTAATGTCGTCTTGTGAGAATTGCGCTATTTGCTCTGTGGGGTTGTCAGCTCGAAAAATACCACCGTTCGGAGGATCCTTGGTGTACCTTTGCACTGTGTAAATAATATCGGATGATCTCGTGTCCAAGTCCGCATCTGTGTAACTAAGATCTCGTGCGGTTATAAGCCTTGCGCCGCCGTGTACGATGTGGAAAATATTCTCGTTCGCTCGCACCGGGCTGTTATCGTTCTTTAGTATGATATCTATGTGGAATACACCGACGTATTGAAAGTCTTCGGGTTCAGGACTGAGAGCCATGAAGTGAAACGAATCGTGTCTACTTTCAGAATCATCGTGCGCGTAATACACGCGGTCTGAATTAAGTTCTTGCAGCGTGAAGTAGGTTGTATTGTCTCTTACTACCTTGAGATTGTCATTGATTACTTCGATCTTTCCGTGTCTCGGCAGGTGTGTTATGTTGAACACCAGATTTGTAACCGTATCCGTTCTGAAGTTTAAATGACTAGCTGGTATTGCCATTCTGGAACCTTCCATCACTTGAAGGCGTTCAAGCGTTGTATGAACTCTAGAAGGTGAATGTTCGGAAGTAAGATAACTTGGAGTATGCCGGATCGTCATTACTCCTGTAACATTTTCGCATTCAGACGCTCCCACTACAAAAGCGAATTCATCATGGATGTGAGAGTATGCTCTTCTGTGTAATCTGTACCATAACTGATCCGTGTCTACATCGAGTTGTGTGAACGTCCCATACGATTGTAAATGATGTTTACCCGACGAAAGATGAAGTATTCCATATTTCGGAGGTTTAAGTATAGTGTATACAATACTATCCCCTGACAACGCGAGCGGTCTGGTTTGGAAACGTAAATGTAGAGAGGATATGAAAGCTTCCCTAGTGTTATTCAAAACCAATTCCTCGTTAGTAGATTGATACAGTTCAAGTTTGATAAAAGTCAGTCGAAAATCGTAAAGGATGTTCGTTCGAATAGTTCCAACGGAAGCTTTGAACTGAAAAAAAAAGAAAAATTTCAGATAAACTTTTTTATCCTTAATAGGCTAACACTTGACTTCATCTCCAGATGGTGTTAATTAGCCATAACAACGTAGTGTAGCATGCTAGTTGATAATACTGGTTACTATATGATCATAGATGAAACACAGTAATGGTATTATGATGTCAAATATGAGGGTGATGAGGTAGAACTTCACAACATGTGAACTCACTATCGAACAAGGAACTTCCGTTTTACTACGCAAGCGGTTACCAGCTGCGCCACGGATGCAGTAAAAAGTCAACGAGTCATGTAAAAAAGTGTTCATGATTTTTTTTAACTTGCGTACCTTAAACTCATCATGTGACGGGTTGCCTAAAAGATGCATGTATCGTACACGGCTGAAATTGACCATCTCATTGGTAAACGAATCCACTGTCTGCCATGTACCATCCAACACCCTTAATCTTTCCACCACACCAAACTGGGGTGGTTTTACGATGTCATAGCTGTGTCAAAAAAAATAATTAAAATAACCATCATCTTCTCAACTGATAGACGTCCACTGTTGAACATTGGGGCACAATTAGTACTACAATAATTAAAAAGCAATCTATGCCTGAAAATATTATCTCGTCTTTTGTTCTTAATGATTTCTTATATAAAAAAAGGTTTTTAAATTTGAAAATATCAAAAATGTTAATCCGTAAGCATGAACATTCAAAACCCTCACCGAACTTGTGCATTGGTCTCCTCTGCGTTGGTAGCGAATGTTAGGTTGTCTGCACTGATTATTGCGTACGAGTTGTGGACGAGTTGCAAACCCGTATTGTTCACGAGACGCACCTGCAGAGGCACTATAGAGATTCGCAGCACGGAAGGACCACTTGTTTCGATACCGTCAGAGACCTGCAGGATGATACATTAAATAAGTTCATTAAAAGGTATGGATATATATGAAAACCAAGCTGACTGTACGAAAACGTACAGAAACGGAAAATACTTCTTCAAATTTCATAGTAACTGAGTAGCCTAAAGCAGAAACTATATAAGATCATATATCATTATCATCAGCTGTTAAAAATTGCTTGTTGAACATAAAGGTTTTCATAAGAGCCATATCTTTGTAACGCCAAATAATTTCTTATGAAAGTTTGGGAAAATTGTAAATTATTTGAAATTAACAAATTATAAACAAAAAGCCATGTTTATGTACAAACAATAAAAAAATATTTTATTTCACCTGTAAAGTTAACCGCAATGAAGTCTTATTGAGTTGTTTATCATTGCCAGAACTGTGGACGTATGAAATGATACCCGCATTGATATCATGCTGTGTAAACGAGTCCACTGGTTGACCAGACATCTCAATGTGACCACTGTAAAGAAGTAAATAAAATTAAAAAATATTTGCAATTGAAATAAACTACTTACAATCTTAATCTTTATAAAGAACGGACACAGTTAAGATAGTTACCTGATTTTACTCAAAAAATAATTAAAGTACAAATGCAACTCCATTGAAAAAGAGTTTTTAATTTCATAGTTTAATAATTTAGGTAAAACATTTTTCGCTGTGTAGATTTTATATTACTGGGTTCTATTACCTAGATGAACACCCAGGCATATATCACCACAGCTCTTATTTTTGCCACCAAACACTAGTATTAAGATTTTAGTGTTCCGGTTTGAAGGGTGCTGTAGCTAGTGCAATTACTGGAGTAACAATACTTAACATCTTGTATCTCAAAGCGACGAACACTGCAATTTAGTGTATCACTTATCTATCAGGTAAACATATTTCTCCTCTCATCGCTTTGGTAAAGAAAATCTTTTATGGCGAAACTAGGGAAATCTATTTATATTTTCAGAATAATTGTTAAAAATTTAAGGAGAAGTTATTAAGTGTTGATGCTGTACCTATTAGCTTCGTTCTTGCCATGCGAAATGGTGTACAACAAATCTTCTGGCGCAGTATCTGGGTCCTCAGCTTTAAGAATATCAGACGTTATCACCTTCCGAGTTCCCTGCAAAATATTTTATATGATATATAATGACGACTACTAAGAAATAAATAAGACTTGTCCGTAAATACTGCCATGTTAGCTGTCTTTTAATACATTTTTAAAATAACATTCAAATAGGTTTGTCAACATTTTTTTAAACTTTATTTCGATAACTTTGTAAATTAACTTTGTTTAATATAAATTTTTCGCATAATAATTATTTACTAGATCATTTAGTTGCAAAGTGACTGTCTCTTAAACAGTAATAGTAACTTTTTTAAAGAAGGTATTTTATATCATTATGGTGACTGTTTCTAATTACATGTTTACTTTTATTTATTTTAGCCTAACATTGCTGACTTATTAAAAACCAGTTAAAAGTTTTAAGGAATTTCCTTAACAGATGTTTTATTTATTTTTTCTAATTCCATCCTTTTCCTACTTTTGCTAAAATATTCAAATTTAGTATCAGGTATTATGAAAGCTATAGGACCACTACTAAACCTCCTTTAAAACGTATTTTTACTGCAAACTGTTAATTAACATGCTTAAAATAAAAAAACTTATGGGTATGCATAAACACTACAAACATTAAAAATTAAGTTAACTGTTAAACGAAACTAAAGCCTAAATTAAAATACATGCTTTATGCGTAATCGTAACAATTAAATATTTAGGAATTGCAAATTTAAATCAAAATATAATAAAGAACACTAAACTTAAAAATCATACATGGATTTTTTGCCAAATATGCTGCATCATCTACAAGTTAAATAATAGAGAATAGTTAGTTCCAAGTTAAATGGCTGCAATTAGTAACCAGTATATAGTAATATTTTAACAAATTGTTGTTAAATTATACCAATTGAACAATATAGTCTAATGATTGAAGACAAAGGCTTACTTTTTTATTGGCAATTAATATGAATTACCAACTATAATTACAGCCAGATCAAACATTGTTTTTAATTAAAAATCTCTGACAGATAATGAATTATAAAAAATACTCACTTATTGTTAATTAATGTTAGATGCCGTTATTCAGCGGGCTTGTGACAAACAAAGCATGCAACTACGAAAAGCAACCCAAAACAAACTAATCGAATCGCTTTCAACATTCTGAAAATAAAAAGTTTGAAATACAGGAGCCGTTAAAAAAATAGAAAATGGAGCAGAGGAAATATGAAATTACATTTTCATATGTTTTTATTTTTTTTTTATTATGACCTCAAGAATTCCCATTACCGGGATTCCGGACCTTCTCCCTTAAGAGAGTCAAGGCCATATGTCCACCACTAACTAAGTGTGGTGGATATCACATGTCTACAAAAGCTGATATCATTGGCACGTGCTGGGCTCTTCACGGTGTTTTGCTTCACCGGAAAATCAAACTCAGCGGAGATCGAATCCGTGTCACTTAGATATATATGTAGCGTTTAAGTAGACCGCCTTACGAACTAATGTTTGCTATCACGATTTCTAAAGATCAAATGCAATAAAATTAATAATTAAAGTGATAAAAACGATGATGATGACCAAACAAATACCTGTGTAAGTCTTAAAACTTTTCCCGGTGGTAAAACCAGTACGGGTGCATCGTTTACCGGTGTGACGTTAACGTGGAGTGCGAAAGCGTTTCGACCCTGCAGGTAACTGGGAAGCGTGAACCGCGCTTCCGGTATTAGCTCCATTTCTAGGACTATGGCGTCTTGGTGATTCTCAGAGCCGTCGTGGACGTACCGCACCTAAGATTTTATCCAACACTGTGTTAGTTATTTTTACAACTGGATGTTGAAAGTTTTTAATTAACATTTTCAGTCTTTTTTAATCTACGAAGTGATACGACCAGGGTGCTAACTTGATAGTAGTAACAATGAGGCGCTATTTAGGATGATTAAAACAACCACCATATTGTTTTTCTCGCTCTGTGGCGTATTAAGTCTTGTTATTATAGTAATTTTTCTATCAGCTACAACTGTCTTCAAACCACAACTAATTTATGTTTTATTAGAAATAGGAGTTGCGGTGGTACCTAAATAGACAATCTCCAGTGATAGACTACCACCACTGACGTCTGAGTAAGATATCTTAAATGTAAAATACCATGAGAAATAATAAATATAAATTTGATCAATTATATTATTTGTACATAATTCTTTATCAACGGAATAAAAAATGTACATAAAGGTTACTAGTAAATACATAACTAACCTTATCTCTGGACAGATCCATGAGAGTAAAGAACTGTTTAGATTTTCCTTCGGCGTCAATGTAATTCGCATATTGCGGCAAGTTTCTCTGCAGCGACAAATCGACTGCAATCCGACCATGCATTGGTGACTGTGCAACATGCAGCACAACACCAGAAGGTCTAACTCCATACTTATGGTGATCCAGCACAACGTCGATGTTTTGTGTCGTGATCACCGCCACACCACCCTCTTGAACGGTCAGTGGATAAAGCGATACAAGTTCTAGATCACTGCTCGATTTAGAAAACACCTGTCAGTAAAAAAAATTATATTTATTTAAATTTTTATTTTCATTACAACATTTTATGCTCGTCGCCTTGTGATACATGATGTTAAGATCAGTTACTGCAGTAATTTTAGCGATTAGGTACAGTACCCTACAGACTAAAAATGCTAATACTTCCACACTGGTGTTTGGTTGTAAAAATATGAAGTAATTAGAGTCTCCTACAACATAAACCTACCATCAATAAAAACAAACAGCATGTCGTGGAATTTAGATGATTTATGCTTAGGAGTACACATACATAGGAATATTTAGTTGACTTATCCAATAAAGTTTCCAAGTTCAAAGTCAGTATATCACCTTATATTTTTCGGCGTAATCGGGATTGATGCAGAGTTCAAAGTTGCATTTGCAGGTAAAGTGATCTAACCCATGCTGGTCGCATATTGCGCTAGGTAGGCATGGTGGGTTTCCAGGGTTGGCGTGGCACGGGTACCACCACACGCATTTAGGGCTGACTCCATAAGTCACAACCGCATTAGGTAAACCATACAGTTTATCGTCAACTTCAATCGGTTTGATGCAACCCTGTAAACAGATACAAATGTATTTAAATAAGATTTCTGTTGGAATACAGGAAAGATTTATGGTCGTAATAATTAATTATAGGTTTTTAATTTTACCATAATACTTAAATCGGCAGCTTTAATTCCTTTAGCAAAAGCACGTTGACGTTTCTCATTCTCTATTCCCCCAAGGTAGAAAGAGTCTGAGAGATCTAGATAGCGCATACCCCCACTCTCTATACGTGTGCTCATCGCTATATTATCCACTGACAACTGGAAAAAATTGCTATATGTAGCCATTTAATATTAAAATTGATTGCTTAAGGGATTTTATCTCACATTATGCTACAATTACAATCCATTGCTATTAGCTTTTAAAAATTCCACTAACATTAACTATCAAGCATTCGTCAACATTCTATAAATATTTTCGCTTGCAAGCATTGCAGAGGTTTAATTTATGCCTTACTGGCTTAATATATTATATCGACATACAAATGAAAAACATTTTAGAAACTCACATACATCAATGAAATGTTAATTATATTATCCTTATCACAAAAAATAGTAAAATATATTATATTGTCAGCAACATTACGGTGACGTTGGTGAGCGTAAACGTCACAGCGCCACGAAGCACCCCTACCCAAAGTTGCTATATAAATGGCCGCGAGTCATTACACGGGTCTCTTCCGTTTGGATCCTCGTGCCGACTATTGCCACGACGAACGTGAAGGCTATTTAAATTATTTATCAAAGACAGGTAAAATATTTAAAGAACTGATATGTTATCATTATAAATGAACAAGATGCATTACTGTTTTCCAATCATTTATATGGCAAAACAACGTTTGCCGGGTCAGCTTATAGTGTATAAAATGTTTCTAATTAGTATGCAGCTACCGTGCAGTAAGTTGCACCACATGTAAGATTTCTAAAAAGAAACTCTAATAAAAGAATACTTGTTTTTATTCACGGAATGACGTGATAAGCGTGACTTTCACCTGATAGTAAGTGAAGCGCTTGTTCATAACAATCTGGTGCTAGTTAATATGAAACAGTAGTTGAATTGAGACGTTAGATACTAATATCGTTACCTCATAAATTCACTAGCGAAAACGCCCTTCAAACCAGAATGCAGTAATATTTACATTCTGCTGTTTGCCGGCAGGACTGAGGCCTGCGGTGGTACCTAACTAGACTTTTATTGTCAAGAGAGCCTACCCCCATTAAACTTTCTCAATTGTCGCCAGCACTAATATCTATTTCAAACGCCAAGCTATTATATCTGAAGCGCTAGTTAAGATAATATACACTACACCACATTACGCTCATCGTCTTGAGACACAAGCTGTTAAGAGTTGTTACCAGTAATTTCACTAGCATATAGCACTCTTCAAACCGAAACACAGTAAAGTTTGCACACTACTGTTTCGTGGCGGAAATAGAAGCTGGGTTGGTACCTACCTAGACGGTCTCCAGCAACAGAGATCTACCACCAGTGAATAATATTTATCCAAACAGTTACCTAAGTAATGATCATTTACGTGATTTTTTATCAAGTTTTGTACAATGACATCTCCAAAGGACATCTAGTATAAATTGTTTAGGGGAGACCTATATTCAATACTGGCAATAATTGGTTGAAATGATGATGATGAGCAGACATCACTGAAGGTGTTGATTTAAAGTTTTCTAAAATACTTATGGTCACAATGATAACTACTGCAGTTTATTTTATTGATGAAATATCAATAAATATGTTTAAGATGAATAACTCTGATAATAAGTGATTGCGAATTTGGTTCACATATGTAACACTCATTGCAGGACTTCACATTTCGCTTATTTATAAACCATCTCTGTAATATTTTCTTATTTACAAAGGTTCTCATATTTAGTTATATAGCAAAAGTAAACAAATGAATATTTTAAAACCAAAATTATTAAGAGGACAAACAAATAAAAAATGTAACACTAGGTACATAAAATTACCAAATTGCTTATAAATAATAAGAGCTTATGGATTAATTTATATATTTATTATTAGAATTTACTATGACGAAATCATTATAATATAAGAGAATGTAATAAAATTTATGAGAGCAGCAAGTGCACCGAATTTTAAAATACAGTAAATAAAGCAAGAATATATTTCTTTATTACACAGCAAGCATGTCGCCAGCATAGCGTACTTGCTTCATAAGCAACCTAAATTCCTGTATTAAACTTCCTTCCTTAATAATTTTGCACGCAAAGCAAGGTTTACTTTCGCTATATTTAAAATCATATTTGTGACAGAAAACATAACCGCTAGCATCAATATTACCTCAATAAGTGAAGGGTTGAAAAGTAAGTGCATTTTGTGCCACTGACCATCGTTAACCCTTACACTATGAACAATTTGACCTTTTGCCATCTTCACTCGAACAACACCATCTAAGATCTCCACTGCTAGGAAATCTGAACCACGACCACCACCAGAATTATACAGTAGTATTGCATTTGTGGTTATTGTTTTGAACTCAATCTGCCACCTGTAAACCATTTATATCTATTATTTTTTATCATTATATAACAAAAGACATTATTGGCAAGGTAGACCAACAATCTGGTAAAGGTCTAGGCTAACTATTGGATGTGAATAGCACAGGATCAATTGATGTGGAGATCTTTGAGCGACAACTTATATCCTTCAGTAAGGTCAAGAGTCTATAATGAGTCTTAAACAAATAAATTTTAAAGCATTTTTATTGATTTGCCCTTAACAACTTAAAATTAAGCAAATGTCAGCATACGGAATTTAAGATCTGTTTACCGTCCTCCAGCTCTAGAATTGATCCTAGGTAAAATTAAGTAAGCTCCCTCATCAACAAAGCTTATATCAGAATTAACATCGGCATCAAACTCTGGAGCACAGTTCCAAGTTACACCTTCTACATGTACAGAGCCACTTCGACTACGAGCTTTGTCTATAATTTTGACCCCATTGTAGTAGACCTGAAAATTAAAAATATAGCAGTTGCTAAATATAACATCAAGTTAAAAAATAAGTCAATGCATTGATCTTCTTAGAAGACCAATGATTACCAGGTAATGAACAGCAGGTATACAAACAGCCAATTTAAAATTTCAACATTGAGACTTTTTCACAAGGAAATATCCATCTATCAATTTGCACTCAGCCAAATGTAAGTAGGTGGATGGATCTTTCCTCTTGAATTTTAGCTATTCTCTCCATGTATGTTGCACACACAGAATTCCATTCAATGTTTACTTGTAACATTCTTGTTAAATGTGTCTCTCTGTCAATTTAAATGAAGTTATTTTCTAATGAAGAAGACATATACATGGAGTTTTCAGACAGAGCATAAAATAATTTTAACAAAAGTATTACTTGAATGTTATCTGGGAACAAGTTCAGGTTTTATAATAAAAGTAATTTTACATACATCTTCCATACAGCCTCGGAAATTTTCCATGTGACCAAGGAATAGTTCTGAGAAATCTCCTTGACCACCAAGAAATATACCAAAATGTATATTTAACTCGAAAAACCTCCCTGGTAGGCGCTTTTTGACAGTACTCTCATCCACCTTCAAAGAAATATTAAGGTTAAGTTACAAATAATAATTATCAATAAATATGTATTAGTAATTAATACACATTTTTTTATTTATACTTCAAGCCACTTAGTTATTATAAGTAATGATTTCATTTTTTAAATTCATTAACAAATTAAAAACAAAAAAGAAAATTTTGCTATAAGTTTTTACCTTCATAGTGAGATTTGCTTCTCTTCTTATTATGCTAACATAATGCCAATGTGTGTCATTCAGATGAATTCCTTTAGGTGACGAAAGCTCACTTTCACCAGCACCAAGATTAATATGTAGTTTCAGACGCCCACTCTCCAAGCGAATCTAAATTATGACAGTGGAAAGAATTGCTTAAAAACTTTATTAATACATTTCATTACATTCTATACATTTCACATATTCTATTACAATGGAATTTTTTTAATGGAGTTGCTTGCTATTATTTTATTTATTACAATAAAAGTTATTCACAAGGTATACAAAAGCAGCTCAGTTGATGCACAACATCGATATCTATAGTAGTATCCTTATAAAAATAATTAAGCACTAGTTAGTGCTTGTTGTTGTGCTGTGTTATCTACAATACATATTACCTACATCAAAAAATGAAAAAAATAGTAAAAACTTTTTTACTTACCATGCAATAATCAGTTTTTCCTGCAGCCAAAAGTAGTAAAGCATCAGATAGATGAGTACGGAACTTAAAACTTATGTCTGTAGCTCCTTTGGCTTCTTGGAGTGGGTAAGATATGTAACTAGCTCCATAAAATGATGCTGTTAAAACAAAAAAATTGTTGTGTTATTTCAAATTTATATAATAAATAATAATTTATTTAGTTATTAATTCTTAACTTATTAAAGTTAATTATAACATTCACTAACCTTTATCATAAGCAAACCCAAAAGTAAAAAATGAAATAATTAAAAATAGCTCCATTTTTTAATTATCTGCTATAAACTTCGCGTAAATAACATGTAACTAAGACATTAAAAAACTAAAATTTTGTTTTAATTGGAAGATTCCGTTTGTCCTTTTAAACACTAAAATGTAGTATAGTGTAGACATCTTCAAATAAACAGTAAGTAGACAGGCGTGGCGTCACACAGTTTTTAAAGCCCATAAAGTCTATTAGTATTAAATTAACAATTTAACAGTTTTTATAAACGAATTAAAGTTATCTTTTCCCCAAAATAAAAAAAAACTAAAACACACAAAGCCCTGAGAACAATACACATCAAAAATAACAAAATTCAACTTTAACTAATAACCCAAATTGACACTGACAGTTATAAATATAGATGACAGATAAATTATACATCTATATATTTTATAGTCACAGATTTACCGTTAATAAAATTAATACAACAGTATCTCAACCACAATTATTTTGACTTATCCTATCGATTAAAGACTTTCAGGTAACTATGAAAATAGTATAAGGTTTTACTTATACGAAATATTTCCGGTGTTATCATAGGTCAATTTAACGTAAAAACGTTATTTAACATGAAATTTCGGATTTGCATCCTTTTACTTTATACGTCTACACATGACATTGGCTCATGCTTCAATTAGGAAGAAGAAGAAATATAAAACTACAATAAGTAGTTATTCCTTTAATTAGATACACAAAAAGTGTAAATTTACACTCACAAGAATTTAAAAAAGAAGATCAGGAACATGTGCAATACTTTTAAATTTTTATTAATTTATGAAGAAAAATGATAATTATGTTTCATAGTGCAGTTGAAAAATATATGTGTGTACATTGCATAAAGAGATGCTTTATGACTTTTTGACATAGACCTGCCAGCTTTTAAATAAATATCTTGTATTATCTGTGCACAATGCAGTACATATGATAGACTGATAGAAATAGGATGTGATAGGAGAGGTCGGTGGGTCAATGAAAATATATTTGTTGTTATAGATTTGAGGTGCTTGTCATGGTATTTGCTCTGTGTCTATACAAATTTTAGCTATGGACTTATTTATATGCCTGTAAGTTATTTATAGTTTTTGTTATTAATATTCTTCATGTACTGTTTATTTTCTAAATAATCATTAGTCTTTGTCATTTTGCCATGGCTTTGTTTTTGTGTGATTGTCAACTTAATAGTTATATAACAACTGTTTTGAATTTTAAAATAAGTTATATTATTAATGAATATAAATAATACATTATACAGAAATACAAATATTTTTTACTAATATAGTTAAATTTTGTAATGTTTTTCTATAACTTTATCTGTCTTAATGATTGCAATATGCTTAAGATTTGTAAAAAGCTTTGCAACCTATTAGTTGTAGACAGATTATTGAATAAAGCTATAAACACGCAAACAATGTCGGGTCCTTACATTTCATAATACTGCATGTTACAAATAAATGACAGATATGCTGTGCGTACATGTAAATAGATTTCTGCTTTGTGTATTAAATCTACTTTTTTGAACTTCATATACAGTATATTGCTATCAATTATGCTTCAAAGTTAATATAATTATACAAATTTAACATAAATTCAGTATTGTTAAGTCTAGCAGTTTAACATACTAGTAATTTTTAAACAAGTTTCTTCTACTTAAAATTTGTGTCATAAACATAATTATTTTTCTTTACAGCTCTCCATACTGAACAACTTAGAGCAAATTCCATGCCATTCAAAATATAGTGTTATAGTACTGTATTAACATTAAGGCAATATTTCAAAAAATTGTCATGAATGGGCTTTTCATAAGATACTCATAAATACTTATTGACATGTTTCCTTTATTGTAATCATTAACAAAGATATGCTGAGATTGACTTACAGTTTATACAGATGCTTAAAGCCCTCATGTGAAAACATTAGTTACAAAATATCACATGTAAATTTTTCACATATAAGTTGTAGAAGCAAGATATGCAATTCTATGTTCAATCAATCTCACATATCACTCACTCCATTCATTCATAACAATCAACAGTGGCGGCTTCTGGCTAATAAAAGGAAAAGTTTACGGACTAAGAAGTCATTTATAAAAACAAATGCAGAAAAACCAGACAAGCCAATGAGTAAGCCACTCCAACCAACTTCCGACTATGTCAGTTATGGAGGAGAGTTTGAAGTGTAAGCAATCATTTGGTCTTAATTGTTAGTTGTTTTAACAATACAATAATCAAGTTATTTTTATACTATGTCTATGTTGTTTTTAGTGAATCAACACTTAATAATCAACAAAGTAAGAAACAAGAAGTACCTCCTAATTTCAGAATGTGGGAGCCAGTAGATAAGAGATGTAATGGTGTTTACAATGGTGAAAAAACTTGAATAATTTTTTGTTAAAAATTTACAAAGTAAAAATTATAGTAAAAATACATTATGTAAAGACAGTCTAGTATTTCAAATAAGTATATATGATAATATGATAATATATGATTTTTTCTGACGGAGACGCAAATACGCGACCCTCTTGATGCGGCGTACCTGGATTACCCAGGATACTCTTTGGAGCACCACTTCCAACCGCGTGCCGGAGTCTGCATGTACGTCCGCCAAGACATTTGTTGTCAGCGTCTCCATCATCTTGAAGACCCCACCTTTTCTACACTTTGGACGATGGTGGACACAGGCATGGAAAAAATCATCTATTCTTGCGTCTACCGTTCGCACAGCGGTGATAAGGAAACGACTCGGCTATTTGAACACCTCAGTGAGACAGCGGATGAGGCTCAGCAGCGGTACCCATCGGCACAGTTGGTCTTTCTAGGTGACTTTAACGCTTGCCACGAACATTGGCTATTTCCCTACCAAAAAACCGACTGTGCAGGGAGAGAAGCAAGAAAGTTTGCTATATCGCACAACCTCTCCCAACTGGTTAAAGAAGCAACCAGGGTACCCGATGTAGAGGGCCACACTGCGAATTGCTTAGACCTTCTGCTGACAACAGATCCTATCAGATACAGAGTGGAAGTTTCGTCCCCGTTAGGGACTTCCGATCACTGTGTGGTGAAATCTGTAGCGACCTATTCTCCTCCTAACCTCGACACACATGGGGTCAGACGATTATGGCGCTACAAGTTGGCAGATTGGGATGAAATGCGGCATTTCTTCGCATCTTATCCTTGGCGGCAAGTCTGCTTTTCTTCTGACGATCCGTCGAGATGCGCGGATGCCGTAACCGACGTGGTACGCCAAGGTAATGGAATACTTCATACCGTATACGGATGTATCTACTGGTTCCCAAGCGCGACCCCTGGTTCATGCCGAATGCGCTAAGGCGGAAAAGCGAAAACACTATGCTTTTCTGGCCTGGGTCAGTGCTAAAACCCGCAAAACTCCGGATGTTACCACCAAGAAGAAAGCCTTTAACCGTGCCGCCAAGTCCTTCAAAAAGCAATTACGGCGAGCTCGACACGACCGAATAAAACGCATTGGCGCGAAGCTCTCTGCCCAGCCGTGTGGCAGCCGAGCTTTCTGGTCTCTAGCCAAGTCGGTCGAGACGAACTTTTGCCGGCCTTCGCTGCCTCCGCTGATTAAGCCCGATGGTTCACTGGCAAACTCGGCAAAAGAGAAGGCTGATTTACTTGCCTTTCATTTTGCCAAAAATTCACGTCTTGATGATGTAAACGCTACACCGCCTCAATTGCCTCTCTGCGGTATTTCTATGCCGGAAATCCGCATTTTGCAGAAAGAGGTGTTAAAAACCATGCGTAGTCTGGATGTGGATAAAGCCAGTGGACCAGATGGATTACCGGTATTGTGCTAAAAACCTGTGCACCCGAGTTGTCTCCCGTATTGACGCGCCTGTACCGCCTCTCTTTAAAGACTGGAATAGTTCCGAAATCATGGAAGCTTGCGAACGTGCAGCCCGTTCCTAAGAAAGGCAGCTGTGCCGACCCTGCCAATTATCGACCTATTTCGATTACCTCCGTACTTTGTAAGATTATGGAGAAAATAATCAACAAAAGGCTCATGGCACACCTAGAGCATAATGACCTCCTCAGTGACCGACAGTACGGATTTCGCCAAAACCGGTCTACTGGGGATCTCCTAGTGTACGCCACCCACTTATGGGCCGAGGCCTTGGAGAAGAATGGGGAAGCAATGGCTGTCTCCCTAGATGTCTCAAAGGCCTTTGACAGGGTATGGCATGCGTGCTTGATCAACAAGCTTCCAGCCTACGGCTTATCTCCTGATCTGATTGCTTGGATTAAGGACTTTCTGAGAGAACGGTCTTTCCGTGTTGTAGTCGAAGGTTGTTCATCAGACCCAATGACTACTAATGCTGGTGTTCCTCAGGGTTCTGTTCTCTCTGCAACCTTATTTCTGTTGCATGTCAATGACCTCTTGGTCCCCGGTATCCTTGGGTATGCTGACGACAGCACAGTTGTGGAGAGATATCTGACCACTGCACAGACCAGTCGAGATCAAGTACAGACTTTAAGAGAGACTATGGTTGAGCGGTTGGACCACGCATTAGAGGCAGTCTCCAATTGGGGAAATGCCAATCTCGTAGCTTTCAACCCCACCAAAACGCAGGCATGTCTGTTCACTGCGAAGAGGAGCCCATTCACCTTGGCTCCCACTTTCCGAGGAGCAGGTTTGGAGTGCACCGACCGTCTTCAGTTGTTAGGCATCGAAATATCAACGAACCTCAACTTCGGGCGGTTCATCGAGTCCAAAGCGAAAATAGCCGCGAGGAAACTCGGAATCCTTGCCAAAGTGCGGCGGTACTTTACACCGGGACAGCTTCTGACTCTGTATAAAGCCCAGGTCCGATCGTGTGTGGAGTACTGCTGCCATATCTGGGCAGGTGCTGCCAATTGCCAACTGGCAGTCCTGGACTCGGTGGAGAGGCGTGCTATGAGAATAGTCGGTGACCAAGAGCTTCTGGATGCAAAACTCGATAGCTTGGGTCACCGTCGTAGAGTAGCTAGTCTCTCGGTGTTCTATCGAATGCACTTTGGAGAGTGTGCTCAAGAACTGCATGATCTGATACCGCCCTCGCCCTTTTATCACCGGACGTACAGACACACCGCAGGCATTCATCCCTTCGTTGTCGATCTCCCGCGCATTAGGACTAAGCGTTTCGCTTCGTCCTCATAATGCGTACAGCGAGGGAGTGGAATAGTCTGCCGGCGTCAGTGTTTCCGTCCAGGTATGATGTGGGGGTCTTCAAGAAAAGAGTGAACAGGCTTCTTCTAGACTAGTGCGCTTTACCACCTAGATTACATCGCCGCTTACCATCAGGCGGGATCGTAGTCAAGCACTAGTCTATACTAAATAAAAAAAAAAAAAAAAAAAAAAAAATACTTTTTTTACTACTACTGAGGCAAATAATATGTATTAGTCTTAGTTTTGCTAATTTATCTCAACTAAGTTTTTTCTTATAAAAATTGTATAATGTCCGAAGTACATGTAAAATATGTTTTTGTATTCAATGATTTAACATTAAAATCTTTTTCAGGGAACAGTTTTAAGTTTAAAATAATTTCGTACAATGTTTTGGCGCAATATCTGTTGGAATGCCATCCATACTTGTACACTCAATGTTCACCACAAGATCTCAAGTGGAAAGTGCGTTCAGCTCGACTTTATGAAGAGATTCTCAGTTATGATCCCGATGTAAGTATATTTATAGAAACTTAAAGAAAAACTTACATTTCATTAGAAACCATGCTACAGACAGAGTCAGTCTATAGACATGAGTCCAGAGTCTGTATAGACAAACCTTCATTTCACTTAGGATGATCTTTTTGTTATAGATCCTGTGTCTCCAAGAAGTTCAGGCATCACAATTAGAAAGCTTTTACTCAAAGTTCGAAGAGATTGGATACTGTGGAGTTTTCAAAAAGAAAACAGGACATCGGCACGATGGTTGCGCCATTTACTTCAAACGCTCTATGTTTCACCTAGAAGACCATATTAGTGTAAGTTCGATTAATAGTTTTTTTACAAGAGTTTAGGTCTGTCTTTGAAGGGTTACGTACATACTGGTTATGAGTGCTGTAAACATGAAATATTTAACTATTATTGTTATGAAGATAATGGGGTGGCTTATGTAATGTATTTCCAAGTCAATGAGAGGTCTTGCCCTCGTTTCCGATTTATCATATTTTATACATTATATTTAAACCTGATTGTATATAATACAAGATTTTTATAATATCTCGAATTTTATCTATTAATGAAGTATTATAACAACTAGATTTTTAATGAAAACTTAAAAACAGCAAAAAGTTACCCAGTAAATGCTTTCACTATTGAACTCATATCCATCAAATGCTTATAATAAGCCACTTCAAGTGCACTCTACTGAGAATAGCCTCGATCAGCCACTTTCTCTATACTACACTGGCTAGCACCTCGATAGAGTATTATTTTTATGGAGGAGTGGGGTAGGGAGGAATCTTCGAAAGATAACCTGCTTTTGGGGGAAAGGAAAGTTATGTGAGATTTGTACCCATTAAAATCTCAGTGGTCATATACTCAGTGCGTTGCGGGGGCCCCGGGGTCTTCTACGTAACGTACCAGTGCATTCCGCTACATCACGTTTAAGTTCGTCTCAGGGCACGTTGCGTAACCATCTCCAGTACTCCCGCTTTACAAAAAAAAAAAACAGATAACCTCGTTTCTCGTGTCTATCCGAGAATCGCTTAGTGGGCAATAAGAACCCTCAGCTTTGAAGCCCGCGAACCCGAAAACCCTTTTAGTCGCTTTCTATGACAATCAGGGCTTACCGTAGTCCTATCCTTAATAGCTCTATAGGACTACAGGGCAGAACTCATTAGATCTAATCTGTCATCATGTCGTGTCGTCTTCATCGTCCTACAATACGTTTGTCACTCCATGATCTTCATTCAATAAATCATTCACCCTATTAAGATCTTTGGCTAAGAGAGCGCGCCCACTGCGTCTTCGGCCTATTTGTTAGGAAAAACTGTTGAAAATATTTGTTTTCTGTCGGTTCACCACTTTGCCGATTCGATCCTTTAGAGAAATAGCTTTCGACCGTACTAGGTCTTTCAATGTCTTTCTTTTTGAGGTACTTTTAATTTGTAGACCTGGCGCCTGGGCACTAGCTGCCGCAAAACTATCGATCGACAAACAGCTTAACACCGTCCAGAGTGCGTTTGCGCTAAAAATTCTATCGCACAGTTTGGACTCCGCTGCAGTAATTTTATCGGGTCTACTTTCTCTGGACTTGAACATCCTAGAAGCGGTGCTACGAAGCGAAACGTGGTAAGCCTCTTGACTTTCTGATGGATAGAATAGTCGAAAAGAAGATGTCTTACGCAGAAGCGCCTAACTCGGCTCAAGATGTATGCATAGATTACGTTTGCTTAGAAGATATCCGACCAAAAACCCTTGCAGACTTTCATGTGCAGGAATCATTACCGAGGGCAGCAAAATTTATGGGAAGGTTGGAGCTACATTTTCATTTTAGAGGAAAGGCGAAGAGACATCCCGCAGGAAGTTTGAACTAAGGGCATTTTGTTCTGTCATCCAAGCGGGGCTCTGCATTTGGGTTAAGGCAACGGAGTTCTCAATAAATGTAAAGGACAGTAAAATTAACATTTTCAGTAACTCTAGATTAATCTTAGAACTGCTGAGAAAATCGACAACTTTCACACCTTAGCACCCGGAACCTTAAAATTTTTAATAAAACAGTGAAAGTATTATGAAAGAGAGCTCACGTTGGAATTGAAAGTAATAAGCAAGTGTATGCACTGGCTAAAGACGCTGCGCTGCAATAAAAAAGCACCGAACTATGATTTATGCCCAATTTTTTTAAGTAAAACACACACTTAGTTTCCAAACCCGCAAAAATTGGAGTGATAGATACAAGCAAAGCAAAAGATCGACAGTAACAAAAATATTTCTTCCCAGTAATGATAATGCACGTTCACTATTAAAACCACGACATTTAATCCGTTCATTGTTAAGGCAGGTCACGGAAGTTTTGGTCAATACTTACACAAAATTAAACGCAAAAACGTACCGTCTTGTGCATGTGGTCCAAACGTAGAAGAAAATATTAAATACCTTCTTATAGATTGTCGTAGAGTATTGGATGGAGTTGCTCATGACCCTCAGATATGGGGAACACGATTTAAGGAAGAGGATAGACTATTCAAGGTAATTAAGGGAAAGAATATTTATAGCATTTATCAGGCAAAAGATACGCAAAGAGAATCTAAGTAAATTAATTATGTCAAATAATTAAGAAGTGCTGTTAAAAGTTACAGAGAAGGTTACACAGGATACTGTTAAAAGCAATAAAAGTAATGAGATGAGTACAACAAATAGTTGTGTTTTCCTGATTGTTAGGTTTAGAAAGGAAAAAAGGGAAAGGAGAAAAAAAAAGATTGATTTATAGTGTTAAAATACACGACAAATCAAATATATGCACACTGTTGAAATTCATATGAGAAGATTTCTTTATAATACTTAGAAGCATTAAACAAAATGCATGTTTGATAACTTTAGTTATAATAACAGCTATTAAAGCAAATAAGACCTCAGACAACAGTCCGCGGAATAAAAGCATAAATATCACAATATTAGATAGATTATTGTTATAGAGATATTGAAAATATTGCATACTTGTAGTGTCGAGTGATTCGCATTATTGCTTCGGTAAACTATTATTAGCAAACATTGCAATGTGTCAATAGTGAGTCTAAGTTTTAATCCTTTTATGTACATTACGATATGGTGAGGTTATTCCCTTGTAATGTTTGTTTTGCCACAGACACATTCCGATAATAAATGTTCGTATTTATGAGAATAGGTACATCAAGATTTTCAGTGTGATAAAACTTTTTTCTGCGTTTCTATTAGCTTATATAATCATTTTGATTTCATAACGTGAATGCAAATTATATGTTTTTTATACTTAAACATCTAGATGTACACTCGGTTGTAGATTATACCAGTGCCTATAGTAAACATATTTATACAACACCACATTGCGTTCATCCCACAAAATCTTAATACTTCATCGTGTATATCTCTTTAATCTAGTATTTTCGTTGCTTGCAGTCCTGGACTAACTAGAGTACCGTATACTTGCAGAGACAGTCTGCTATAGCTTTACATAGGACTTCCAGTAAGAGATATCTGTCGTCATCTTAAAATCAGACGGAACATGTGTCACAAACCAATAAATATCTGCAAATACGGTATATAAAACTCCTGTAGTGTACTAACTGTATAATGTGGTTAGATTTTAAATAGGAGAAATGTATATAAACCAACGATTGAACACCATTACGCAAGATAGGCATGACATGAGTGAAGGTGAACACGTGAATTACACATACTACAGAAACTTGAACTGGTCGTTCTTGAGACACCGATTGCCCAAATTGATAGTGTTCTACTTTGACAAGCGATACTAGTTGAATTTGTTTATTAGAAAGCTACAATGGATTGTCGATGAATAGAACATTTTCTACAATCTTCATTATCATTAACCGATAAAATCCGACTTTTTACAGTATATTATAATATTGGAATAAATCGGTCTTGACCTAAGAAAAAATGAAAAGATAATTCTAATGAAAATAGCGCACGTGCTCGTTAACTTATGTCTTGGTCTATTACACGTGGAGAATATCTCTCTGTGAAGATCTTCTATTGTTCTTTGAAGGCAACACGCGCAATTTTATGGTTGCGATAATGGTACTATAAAAAAAGTATTGTGTTAGCGATCTTATCTGACCTTAATTTTAAATTCATCGCATGATAAAAGTCCTAAGTGTGGTTTTTATAATAGTATTAATGCGAAAAGATTTGAAATTGATGTTTCTGTTATGAGATTCAGCTTCTCATATTTAGGATGGACTGCCTATTAATAATACTCAGCACTTTTATTGTTTATTAGGACACGAGGCTTTTGTCACACGAAGAGAGTCAAGTCATTTACCGACCACGCTGGCCAAGTGCGGGTTTGTAGATGTCACGTGACAACGAAGACTGTACTCTTGGAACATGTATTTCTTTGCGATTTTTCCTTTCACTGGGAACTGAAGCTCGTAACTTATAGCGCATACGATCGCTTTACAAACAGCTATCCCGGCTTCAAATACAAAAGTTAAACAGCTGGTTTAGCTGTGAGTAGAGTGGGAGGAAGTGAGTTTAGTCGTATATGTGCAGGTGGAGTACTACCAACCGGAACTGCCGCTGCTGAATAGAGATAATGTTGGTTTAGCATTGAGATTGTCGCCGCGAGGTGCGCGCGCGTCGTCCATGTCCCTCGTCGTCGCTACCACGCATCTTCTATACAACCCTAAGCGCACCGATGTACGTCTCGCACAGATACAGCTTTTCCTTGCCGAGATCGACCGTTTCGCTTACTACCACACCGGAACTAAGTGAGTATGCCCAAACATACCCCATAGTTTAGATCCTCACAAAAAGCGTTTTCGCGACGGAAAGATAATAAGGATTTAAGCAATTACTTTTCTACGTCACTTCGAAATTGTGTAATACAATTTCACTGCAACTTTTGTATTACTATATTGTTACAAGAATTGTATATTGTTGACAGAGACAGGCGTTGTGATATATAGATATTATAATATTTATAATTTGTTGTATTTTTCAGATCCGGACATTATCCAATCATTCTGACTGGGGATCTTAATTCACCGCCTGATAGTGTAGTCATCAAGCTGTTAAGCAGAGGACACGTTAGGTTATTTTCAAGTTACTTTTTATCTTTAATTGGTTTGATTAGTCAAACATATGTTTGTGTCTAAAAATTTTGTAAATAATATTCCTGCAAAGTGGCATGCGTATTTATTCATTACAAGTTTTGCTGATTCATTAATTAGTTCTTTATCGTTAATTCTATATTGTATATTGAATCTTGTTATTTCTGCAGAACGAGCTCATTCCGAGACAACTCTGACTGGAGGAAAATTGGTGTCACGGACAATTGTCAACATCTTTCCGTGTACCTCAACCGTTTGCAGGGCACCACTGGAGACGCCAGTATGATTAAGGTTTCTGGTGCAAAGTGCTTTTATTTATTGCTACGGTAAATACGAGATCACTTCGCATTTTGCGTCTCTTTCGCGCTTGCGTATTGATTGAAAAGGGCACCCACCGTCAGTGACCCGCGAACTCGAAGACCCTTTTGATCGCCTAGTATGTCGGATAAGGAATATCTTAGTCTTATTCTTACTAGCTCGAAATTACAGAGCATTAAATTTATAACGAAATGAAAGCATTTTTTCCCGCGCCTAAATATTTTTATATATACACTTTCAGTGTGCATTTTTATGCTTTAAGATCTTCAATTCGGAGCGCGCTGGTAGAGGACAGGTAGGAGGTGGCGCGGAGGAGGTACTTCGGTCAGGAGATGAGCATAGCGCGCTCTTTAATACTGGCGAACTGGACCATGCGCTGCGTCTAACATCCGTATACCCGCAGAAGAAGCCTGACGGAGCCCCAGAGGCAACTACATTTCAGAACTGTTGGATCACCGTCGACTATATATACTTTAGGTAAATAACTTTCCGCTAAAAATTAAAAGGTACAGAATACAATAGAGCAAGATCCAGCAGTTTCAGCAGTGGATCCTGCGCGGAGGGCCGTAGTCTCCTTTTGTGAAACTGTTATGGTACACAAGGAGGCTGCTGAACGGGATCGAGAGAGAGCAGATCCCGCTCGTACGCGAAGCCGTCGTGGAACTAACGCGCGTCGACACGGCGCTCTGACGATTGGTGTTCCCCTGCCTTAACGGAACATTTGGGGTCCTAGGCGGTTAAGATGGGAGTCTTCATCGCCTTTTAAACGACTCCGAGGAGGACAATGTCTGGACGTGGTCACCGGCCATTGTAATAGTATTTGCGAGGCGAGGGTGTTAAGGACTGCATAATTCAGCCCCCGGGACGGGCTATCCCAGCATACCGTTAGAGAGATATCACTTGTGTTCCGAACGGAGTTCCTGACATCTCTCCAAACGCTGAGGACGACCACCGAGGAGGTTTTAGTGGGTAAAAATCACCACAAAACTCGGCTGTCTTCCCACCAGAAGACAGGGGATATTTACGATGATTTCCCCCGAAAAAAAAAATTGATCTAGATATAGAAAAAAGTATAACATACAACAAACTTCCATTAAAAAATATGTACTCGAATTTAATTACTTTTATGGTACCAACGAATAGTTGTCTAAGTAAAACTATATTGCTTATTAATATATATAGTATCTATTATGTCATATTTCAAAATGTTCAATTATATGTATACGAATATAAGAGTGAATTTAAAAATGAGTATTTGTTTGTTTTAGTCGTTGCAGCACTTTGAGGTTGTTGGAGCGGCTGCGTTTGCCAACAGACGTGGAGTGTGAGAAAATGGGTCTCCTTCCTAACCACAAATACGCTTCTGACCATTTTTCTCTTGCCGCTCTCTTCGAGCTGAAATCGACCAGTTTATAGCCGGATGAGAAACACAATTATCAGGCCGAGTTATGTGATGGTTACCATGTAACACATTCTCATAGTTCTTCCTATAATAAAATGAATCTACGTATATTTATACGTAGATTCAAAATTCTTGACTGTGGTGTGTGACGCGGCATTTTAACTGTACTAACACCATTCATTCACTATGTAAATGTAAACAAATTTTTGTGAGTATATATAAAAACATATATTTAGATATATATTTACATTCGGATTGGTTTCGGTATATATATATATACCGAATCAATGGGTGGGGACTTGTTGTGAATGAGAATTATATTTTCATATATCGCGAAGCGCCTACCGTGTTTTCTGCCACTAATTGTTTTTTTTTTTTTAAATGACGGATTGAAAATTGCTAAGTTTATTTCATTTTTGGTTTAATAATTTTATACTTTTGTCTATGAACAATATAGGCGTATATAGCAATATTGCCTGGAAACAATATTACGACAAAATTTAGTGGCAATGTATAATTTTGCTTATAAATGTTTGAATTTAAATAATTTATCTACGTAGCAAAGTTTATTTCTAACTCCGCATTGTTTTGTGGTGTGGTGTGGTGTTGTGAGGTGATTGAGCTTTTGCTAATGATTCCAATTAAAATAACGATTATATACCATAATAGTAACAATTTTTTATTTAGACAAATTATAATTTTTTTTTTTTATATTGCAACACTTGCTTTAAGTAGTGAAATGTTTTCTTTTATATGCACCAAAATTTAATCTTAATTATTTATTAAGGTTATATTGCACCCCTGGTATCGACATTATCTATGTCCAACAATGGGCATGAGTTTACTTTTACTGAGTATATGGTTTCTTTATTTACCCCCGCAGTGAAACACAATTTATCAAAAATGTTTATTGTAATGATTCGAACTAACTATACGGTTAGTTAGGTGACCACCGAGACTCATTCAACACATGTGTGCTTGTGTGTACTTACACTTTTTATTCTGACAATGTTAATATAACGTTCGTAAAATTTGTTAAGTATTGTGACTTTAACTTGATAGTTATTTTATGCAATGTTAACGGTAACAGAATTATAAAAAAAATATTTTTTAGATGAATATATTTTGACATGTGTTTTATCATGTTTTTTATTTACTACTCTGTAATAATAGTACGTTCGTGATAAACCTCTGTATATTTATTCAAGATTTTTATAAGGTACTATATTTCATGTTATTAAAAAAGTTTATCTCTTTGCATTAGTTAGCGAAAACGTAAGGGGGATAAAAGATTAGTAAAAGGACTCCGTCAAAGATAGCTAACCTTCGCGTGCACTTTTAACGTCTGCTATTTTGGCTCGTTTAGAGTGACGTCATCGCAAAACTATGTTCCGTATATTAAAAAAAAAAATGTAATTGTTGGTGAAAATCTTTAAAATGTCATTTAAGATTTACTGACGTATGTTACAAAAACTAATTAACATGTGGCATTTTAGTAAAACATTTTTAAATCTCTAACAAAAATATTAGATTTTATTATTTGCAGATTAAGCTTTAAAAATTCCTTTTTTTTTTTTTAATTATTATGAAACAAATGTTGATTGTGTAAAAAATCAATAACGTGTCAGTGGGGATAGGAGATTGAAATAAAACTCACGATTAAACATCAAAGTCACTTTATTGAATTATTTATACATTATTGATTTACAATAAGAAGGGGAAATGAAACGGATTTTACAACATAGCTTTGTGAAAACACAGGTAGAAAAGTTGAAAAAGCGTCAGATAGTGCGGAATATCGCAACTTGTCTCTACAAACGCAAGTTTAGGACGTATGACTTCAATACTCCAGCGTAGACACTTGATGAGGCATAAAGATGTTAGCTTATACTTTTTAATTGTAGCATTGTGACGTCACTGAAGCTTTAAAAAAATGGTTGAACTTGATTAAAACTCAGACGTATTAAACTAATTGGGAGATAGAACACAAATTACATATAATCCCGACTAAAATACTGATACAGGATTTTAAAAAGTAATTTGTTAGAATAAAACAGTCGTACGTCCTTTACTTGGCTTGAGGTTTCGATCATAACTTTGCGGTATTTGGACATGTAAACTAAGTAAGATTTTTTTTTTCACTTTCTGGCAGAGAGAATTTGTATGACATCTATCCATCCATGAATTTGTATGTCGTGCTTCGTTTATTGTAATATGCTTCTCTTGTGGTGAATTGAAATTGTGATCAACTTACAAAGTTTAAAATATCCAATGACGCTAGTCGATGTAAGGAGAGTGTAAGACGATTTCCACAAAAATAGCATTAAAATTACAGTGAAACTACAGAGCCTTCATCGTAGCCGACATTTCATTTCAATCATACCAAGAAACAAAAATTTGTTTACCAGCCGCAGAGCCACTTTTATTTACACACAGCTGCGAACGTGTCCCCATTTACAGTGCGCGCTGCTGCAGCGGGTTTGGGGTTTTTGGGATTCTTAGACATTGAAGTGGTGACAAGAGCATCACGTCGCACTCTTAGAATGATAGTAAATTGACACAAAAATTTGCAATTAGAGATGACCAAGAAAGTCTTTAAAAGTTTTGCATTTTTAGAAATTGTTGGTCAGGTTACTGTTATTCTGAGAGTGTGTCATGATCTGTTTAGACTGGGTCATTGTTGTCTATTATGCTGTAACGATTTGCATACCACTTCGCCGTCACGTATTAAACTTGTTACGTTATGCTCATAAAAAATAAAACTCGTGACTCAATCTTTAACACCCGTCTTGAATGGATCAAAAATGTATATGCGATTGTAAGAAAACTCTAGTTAATAGCAATAGTTTCTGTTAAATATGACTTTATAAATGTAATATGGAAATTCTTTTTAAATCTTGAACCAATTATAATTTTGAGGTAATTTATATTTTTCCAAAAAAAAATTGTTTGAGCAAGGAAAACTTAGTTTCAGAGCTATCGAAATTTTCGAAATACAGGGACCTGTAATTTTTATAAAAATAAAGCAGGGATCTTGTTAGAGTTCAAACATAAATTATTAATATGTAGGATCTAGAAAATGCATTTGACCAATATACCTATTATCTAATTATATTGGATGGATATTAATACAATAAACTATGTTGAAAAAATTGAGATCGTTTTATAAGATCTCATTTTTAAGTATACTAGTCGTAAAGCTCTTAACGTTAAAATCCTTATTTAAAAGTTACGTGTATGGAGAGTGTGGCTGTCCGAAATTTCTGCTCGTTATCATAATTTATGTGATTTCATTTGAACTCGAATAAGAAACAGAATAATTTTTAAGCTCGTATTAGCATAAATTTAGTGTAAATTTACTTTTTCAGTATAGTTAATGTAGGGGCCATACAAGAGCTGTGTCTCACCCACTCAAACCTTAAGCAAAATAGTTTTATTTTTTTTCTGTGAATGTTAATTTTTAATAAAATTCGATCTTTATAATTCAACAAATAATATTTTATAACGATAGATAAAATTCATAATTGATAAAACAACACGTCAATAAATGTTTTATAGAATTAAAAGTTAATAATTTTGTAATTATATTCAAATATAATATGAACACGCTTTCAACTGGACGGAGGGGACAAGTGGAAAATGTAAAATTATATCTAACAGGACAATTAGTTTTAATTAAAATGGTTTTAATGCAAATAAATAAAAAAAATGATTTTGATCGAAAATTAAATACATAACATGAATAGGGTAACAGATGCTAGTTAATCATTGAAAAATTTTTTCTAAAAATTATATAAGATACAGGTCCCTTTTGCAATTTTAGAATTCATACAATCGCACTACAGTAGCGGCCATTCAGACGAAACAAAACTTTTTCGTGTAGCCAAACCAATGTTGACTTAGCACACGACGCTAAAATGCAGATATCACCTAACTATAAATCTTAAAATAAATTAAATTTACAGATAAAATTACCAATTACTGTTGATTCCTAAAGACCATATTACATACAGTCGGTTAATCAAAACGGACATCATCAGACTTTATAATAAATTTTAAATTTGCCATCTTCGCCCTACCTACAAGATTTATATACTGAAATAGAAAAAGATGTTTCTGTCAGCAAAAGTATGTGGTAAATAATAATCGTGGGGAGAAGAATTAAAAACAGAAACAAAATGAAAAAAGAAAAGTAACCACGCCAAGAATTACTTACGGGGGAATACAGAATAATGATAGATGTAATCTACTAATTCCCACTGCACTACAATCTCTTGTACCTGCTCCGGATGTTAGCGAAAGCGAGCTCGACCTTGTCTTTCGGCTACACAACGATCAATATAAATGTTACTACAAGTTGACACATTATTAGTAACTGACTCGTGAATGTGAGGTGGCTATAGACATTTAATCAAGAGTAGAGTGGTAATTAGTGATTGATAAATATTATGGGGTCCGTGATGACTTACCTTTTTATACCGACCTATTTTTTGCTATATCAACTAATAATACTGAGCGAAAATCATAATACGCCCCCTACATCCAAATACGGCGTACGTATAATTTTGGCCAAAATGAGTAATTCAGGAATATTCTAACAATCTCATGTCTGTTTCATGTATGATGACGCATAGCAATTTCCTCGCTAAAACTGATCTACTCAAGAAGCTTGGTATACACCTGAGAAAGCTTTATAATCATTCCTGCTGCAAGAACTTGCAACCAAGTTTCCTAACGAACAACTCTAACATGCCTCTTGTGCACAAAGCAGACGGTGACGACATGATCGATTAAGTAAACATTTGTAAATATTGATGCAATTTACGAAATCGCTAAAACGACGTTGTTGTAAACAGACTAAAAGATTGTTGCACCAGCGCTAAGTCATCGGGACCCACTTGTTTTAAAACAACAAACACCACATATATTCACTACTATTATAATTTTAACATCGACACATCTAACGTTTTTTTGCAACAGCCTCGGATACCTGTTTCCTAAATCCGATTACTGAAATATGATTGTGATAACTACACTTATAATATATCCATCACAATCACATCAGAAAAGGAAAAGATCACGCTCGTTTTATTTGAGTCGATGGTGTGTTTGCTCATTAAGTTTTTCGTGTGCTGTAATTGTTAAGACAATTTAATATCTTTGCCAATTTCATACGCAAGTAAAACGAGCACAATCTACCATAATATCCTTTAATATACTGACATAGACAACTACTTAGTAAAATACACAGGTAATGAACATCAACAATAGTCAAGGAATGTTTTGAGTTCTTAAAGCAATATAAATAGATGAAACTATAGTTAATGCCTACCGCGCACCGTACTATACTTTCTGTTTTGAAATCAAAACATTTTAAGGAGAAAGTACTGGAGTAAGAGTTTTCATAACTCTTACATCCATTTTTCTAAGAGTACTAAGCCTTAGTATTAAGACTGTCCAATAGTACATTTCTTTTCACCTTCAAAAGATCAAATACAGTTACATCTATTTTAATTGCCACATTTTATAGATATCCAGCATAATAAAGTAATATGCTCAAAAGGAGGATCTAGTCTAATGTAGTAACCCTACTGTCCTACTCTAATTTAAATATATGGGATAAATATTATGTCTTTTATCTAAATGTTTAAACGCTATGAAATGTGTTTTAATGATATGATGACGATAACTTCAAACGTACACTACGTATAACTAACATTGATCGGTTACATTGAAATAAATCTACGTTTCATTCTTCCCGCAAAAAACCGGGTAACAATTATCAGGGCAGGTGGGCTGCTTGTGGAAGCTCCGGTAGCTATAGGTAGCGGGAATATCTGCGTAAGCAATAGCAGAGTGGGGTGGTCCAACGTTTTAGGTTGCCTTTATAAACTATGTACGAATGCATTTGGACGGACCTATCGAATTAATGTTTGCGAAACGTATGAAGATGCGTTAATAAACTGTAATTGTACTTAAATGTAAAAACCTTATGTAAATTTTTTAAATAATAAAAATTTGTAGAAAAAGACCCAAGTATATTTATAGCGTACATTAGCATTAAAACGAGTTAGTTAGCGTTCTAAAGTTTTACGATTGTTAGAATCAAATTTCACTACTGATCCCAGTCGGAGTTGGTGTAATCAAAATTTTTGCGAGGTTGAATTTTGGTCTAATAATTCCTGCATATAGATATGGATGCAGCAAACAAGATACAGTACAAAGGTAAAAAGTAAAACAATCAAAAATAGATCCGCTTTGAGCAATGGTGCGTTGTATATTAGCCCTGCATAATCACCCGGCAAGATGTACCGTCGTGATGCTATCAATCCATATCCTCTTTTTTAACTTGAGCTGTTTACATAGAAATGCACACCATAGAAAAAGGTTGACGCATATCATCAATGTCGATTCAAATGCTTTACGCTAAAGTTAAAGAAGTGGATGTCATCCGCAATTATACTAATCTAAGACCATCGAACATTTAACAACATATATATTATTAAAATCACGTCTTACTGGATATGTCTCTAAGATAATTTTAAAAGTTAATTATAACTCCAGCTTCATACCATTCCAGCGACAGATCCACTCGATTTTCGATTCGGGATTTTGCTAATGCAAAATGTTTGAATGAGCGCGCTCAGCAGCCAGAAGCTCTGCTGAGTGCGTCTCCTACACACCATGTATTAAAAACTAAACATTTTTTTGCCTTATCTCATAAGCTGTTTCAATACTTTTATTTTCCATACTCTTTTTGCCTTCAACACTGTCGCCGGCGCACAACCCTTCATTTGCTTAATGAATAACATATAAACATTGATTAATAGATGGACAACATCGATGATTACATATCTACTTTTCAACAGTTCCGGCGCTGACGCTAGATCCGAGGCTGTTACATAAAACTCGAGGGATGGGGTAGTAGTGTGGGGAGAGACACTGAATATTGATATATAGTTCACGACATACAACATAAACAACTTATAACTACGAATCCATCCTATCGAGGTTGATGATCTTGTCAAAAAACCTCGATATAAATGCGGTGTTAATTTGAGAGCGAAACTCAAAAACAGATTCGTTCTAAAACAACATTCTGTGCGAATAACAAGCTATGCATAGAATTCAATGCGATTTTAAGTTGCTGGTCAGTAGCATGCGGCCGTATAGCTTCGTATAAGCTGGCCGTCGCACCGCGCAATAGCTGTCTCTGCTCAGTAATATTGTGTACCTTTATCTGTCTTGCATTTTGGATTCGTCTTTTAATACTCGGCAACATTCTCGTGTTTAACCGGTTGTATCTGCCTTGAGTGAGTCAAGTCCAATATGCCTGCAAAATTTGCTTATGCAGGCTTATAACAGTCAAATATCGGGAAGGTCACAGAGACCTGACAAAAGCCGGTGTGTCAAATCTGGGTTGTCATGTCCTTGGATTATTGTCACAATAAGGTTTTTCCTTCGAAGCGCCTGGCGTGAGGTCCACGACCCATTACAATGAGTGATAAAGGCGCTTCCCTCTTACGACAGTCTTCAATGTTTATAGCCGGGATTACATGTCCAGCTTCTTGCTATTTACAATTGCAGGCGATACGTCCGAAAGTGTATTTTTCGGACGTAAAAATACTATTCTAGGCCTATTGAATATATTGTTGGGAAAATTCAATTCTAATATTACATATGTGATGAAACGCGCAGTGTTCGAAGCAGAAGAGAAGCCGTTTTGGTTGTATTTACAAAAGACGATGCCTACGTTATTCGCGTTCGTTACAAGCAAATTTAATCATAGATATGTGTGTGTATATATATACGTATTTATGAATATATACGCATGTACATGCACACATATATAAATACATGTATAAGTATATATATAGGGATAGAATATTATGTAATTACTATACGTGTAGAGTAGCACAAAAGAATGAAAGCACATTAGTCCACAAGTTCACCGGTGGCTGGTACGGTGTGGCACAGCGGCGCGGGTTCGTAGTGCTGCTAAGATGCGATGCGGTTCAGACGCGACAGGCGGGAGGTGAGCGCGGTGACCGCGCCAGCATCCTCCCACGCCACACCGACAGCAGCGGCTCCTGCAGCTCCACGAACTCGTGCGCGCCTTCACACCGGCCCGCCTTCTCTGCAACGTCACAGTACACAACATCATCACCATGCTCAATATCAGACGCAACTGTTTCCCTTGAAACAAATTACATCACGTGTCATTCTAATTTAAACATTGACTTATCGACTAGGTAACACAACAATAAACATAAAACACTTATATTTCGTCCCCGACAACAAATGCACCAGTTAGTAGATAAATATGAATCGTAGTTTTCATTTCATGAAGGGAATGGCTATAATAAATACGGTTATATTTTTTTAATTAACACAGTTATTTCTTCTCATATTTAGACCAATAAGTTACTATGTTCTTTATAAACTATAAAACAGATGATTTCAAATAGATATTGTTATTTGTTACGTTATAAGCCAGTTAATTTTGTTTGTTATATAACTTTACAATTTTGTAATGTAATTAAATTGCTTAGGTTTTATTAATTTACCACATGTAATGTCAAATCAATCGACAAAAATCAATAAATTACTCTAAGGGGCGGGAGCATCACACGGAGTAGGGATGCAAGCCATGCGCTGCCTCGGCCTTTCACATCAATAGAAACTGCAACGTTCACTTCAGTCGGCACGCATATCTTAGAGTTCTACATCGAGTTCGACGGAAGGATTCACGTAAAACCAATGTACAAATTTTTTTTGAAGATTTTATCAAGAACACTGGGTTTGTATAGATTGTTCGTCATCAGTAGATTCCTATAAAATTATTAATTTAATTGAACCACACTGCATTCTGTCGGACTCGAATCATACGCAAGCAAGAACGTACCTCTAAAGAGCCTGTGATTGACTAAAGTAAGATCTGACGTAGAACCATGCGAGTTTCCGGGTACATGCGATTACAATCAGACGGAAAATAAATTGAAGAAATATATAATTCGTAGTTAAATAAATTATTGCCAATCTGTATGTTCGTAGTCAAAGGTTCGACACCGCTATGCAGCTTTTGACTTTTGACTGCTGTAAATGTTTGTATTTAGCATTTTATGTGAGTTTAGAAATTTTGAAAATGTTAATGATAAATTGCCTGTCATCGGAAGGATGGCAAATTACATAGAAGCGGCTTTTGGGTGCAGATGCAGCCCTTAGAATTTTACAGAGCATACAACGAATAAGGGTTAAACGACCAAATACCTTTAGGAAGAAGAATCACATCGATAACGTATCACATGTAGTCCAAACCATCTCAACCCCCGACGACTAGAATGATTCACAATATCATATGATTCCTGAAGTGGTTATGATACTTAATGAATGCAATGAGTTAAGTTAATAAGTAACCTGCACGTAAAATGCAAGTCGCTTTTCGTCGGAGGTTTGGAATGCCATTGTTATATGAAAACGTCGATTTAGTCATAGCAGGAAATATTGTAATCTCAAAAAGTTATTTATGTTTACGAAAACGATTTTGCAAAGTAAACACAATAATACCAAATGGACGTTTTCATGAGAGAAGGTAACCAAAGATTTTACATGGGGTAGGAACGAATACACATTTATCCAATAAATATATAGACAACACTTTTCAGGAATGAGGGAGATTCCGCGGGCCCTGCCGTTTCATGAGCCAATCAATTGCTTCAACTAATGTGCTATTTTACAAGCTAACATTAGTCGTTATAAATTTTGTCAAGTTAGGCGGGCGGATCTCTCCGCGCTAAAGTCGCACAAAAATCTCGATACAATATTATATTGTAGAGATTGATGTTAAACAGTAGCGTAAGGGGACATGCACTCTTATTAATTTCTTAATTGACTTACTCATCTACTGTCCTTAGCAATGATGAACTTGTACAGTTACTGAATAAACGAAAAAATGCATTAATATCAGGAAAATATAAATGAAACAAGATTTTTTGGTCATGAAAAATATGGTAATGTCTAGTAGTCCCAATTATTTTGATAATGTCTGTGAAAGTTAGAGGATGTTCATTTCTGTTGATTAAAACTTAAAAATCAAAATTGATTATAACATTTAACTCCTCTAAACAATTCATATTCCTTACAATAAATATTATGCATTAAAAATGTTTAACATTTTTATTTTGTGTGTGTTTGTAATATAAATAAAAAAAGTAATGTTAATTTGTCAATTTCAAGGTTTATAGTTTGTATAACAACTGCAAGAAAAAAAATTATGGCTCTTGATGTTATAATGAGATGTTTAGCTTGAGAGAGAATTAATGTTGTATAGTGATGATTGTTTTAGGATTGGTTTAGTTATTAAGAGATGATGAGGTTTTTGCATTTAATAACTTGTTTGTGCATATTTGTAAAGGTATCTGGAATTGACGGACGTTAGCGAAGTTTTTGGGTCCGGGGCGGGGGTCTTATATTGATATGTAAATTGGGTCCAAGGCACAGCGACCGGAGGCGCGGCGCTCCCGCATCGATTCGGTTGTCCTCAAGCGTGCAGCGTGAGGGGCGGGTTTCTGTGACGTCACGGGAGGGGCAACTCGGCTATGCCGCAGCGGCTATCGATCCCAGAGCTTCCCGTATTCATTCAAGCCAC
Organism: Byasa hedistus; assembly: GCA_029286795.1. NCBI lineage: Eukaryota > Metazoa > Arthropoda > Insecta > Lepidoptera > Papilionidae > Byasa > Byasa hedistus. The sequence goes on along the minus strand of JAGSMW010000027.1, from coordinate 1,717,296 downwards.
CGATCGAAGCCGGCGGTGGTACTGTGTGTCAATGGCTTGCTAAGTGGCACCATTCAACGGTGCTCCGCACGTCTCATCGGCTTTTATGTACACGCTGGCGCATGCATGCTCGTTATTAATTTCATATAATGCACACTGGTTTACAGAGCACTAGCCGGAAGGCTTTTAATCTAATGCCCACTTAACTTTAATTACGTTATCGGTAATCCGGCTGTCATATTTTTTGTTTGATAGCATTAGACGTGCTCGAACTTCACGTTGTAAGAAATATTTAATACATGTTATGGAATACTCTTTATGGGTTCTATTTAAAATATGGACTTATGAAATTTATTAGGAATACAATTTCTTTTCACAATGCAAAATATTTGATTTTGAACGAACCTCAAGTTCATTTAGTACTAAAACGTAAAGTTGGTAAGAATTGCGTGTGCGCATGTAAGGCTTCTTAAAGACTACTCCATTCTGCTCTGGGTGCTGATAATGGATGCATCGTAATATGATTAATCTAAAGGACGTTTTTTTATTTGACGCAACGACGTGACGAACAAAACGTTCAATTGACGGTAAGTATTATGCCCGTAACAATGCTGCGCTAATTATGATGATATATAAATGACCAAATTATAATTCTGGTGGTTATTCTTAGCGGATACTTCTCTAGTTGTCCCTAATAATGTTAATATATCTTCACTTCTTTACTCTCCTCTCCCTCAAAGATCTCGACGCCGATCGTTTCTGCGCTGCCCGCATCCCGGCATTCCGCAACCTTTACCAGAGTGTCGGTGCATCTTCAGGAGGCCTGGCAGCACTGCATTTACTCACTCCTTTATTTATAATTAAATGTAATAATGTATATAGCAAAGTTGCAATTTAATGGTCTTGATATTGCTTTTGAACTTTTATAGTCTTAGGCGTACATAATGTCTATTGGAGTTTTGTTATTAACTTCATTTATATTATTATCATTGTACATGTGAATTATATTTTATAGAATGTGTTTTGGTGGAGTTTTTAATAACGAAATAAATAAAAAGGTTTAGTTGTTATGGTTGATTAAGTAATTTTAAATGTAACGAATTATGCCGTTCATAGTCTCTACTTTGTATGAGTTTGCCATTCTAAAATTTCGCATTGGAATCTTCCGGCGGACATTAGTCAGCTTACCTATTGGTCAGACGTCTGTCTCCATGGCCTCTGCACCAGTGGCATGAAGGTTGTTCACGCGAACGGTGCAGGCGGCGCGGCGGCGAGGGGCCTCGCGAATTTCAGGACTCTCGTGCATTTCATGGACCTCTTGCATTTCAGGGGCCTCGCTCAATTCGCAGATGTCGCTAGAGTCCCGGGGGCGAGCGCCAGTGGCGCCCTCCTGCGCCGGCGCCTGGCCCAGGGCCTGGGCTTGTTGCCGCGCAAGGCGTTGCGCCTGCGCCTGCTGGCGCTTCTGTATCTCTAATTGCTGCCGCTAAACAAAGTTTATAACAATAGGAAATAAATAATGAACAAACTCCACATATACGCATTAACCAAAAATGGTTGTTAACAAAGTATTATATTTAATATTTGTGTTATTTTGCGGCGACAAACCAGCAGATGGCCCATGAACGATAATTGTCCAGGAGTCTTCAAAACCTAAGAACCTACCTGGTTGAGGCGAAGAGCGTCCTGGTGTTCTAGCGCAGAGATGTCATCTGTTATGCTCGCCTCTTGCTCGTGAAGGAGGCGTTCCTCTTCGCGAAGGCGGCACAGGTCTTCCTCTAACTGCGAATCGGCCACAAGGGCGTTCTCATCCGACTCCATCATGTCAGAGGACGAGTCTTCACTCACCGAGGACTTCTTCTTTATGGGTCCTGAAACTGCAAGCGCCCGTCATGTGTAGCGCTCGTCTGCGCGCAAACGCGTGACGCGACTAGCGATGGGAAAGCGAATGATATCACAGATGTTTAGAGTATGCGGATATAGCTTTTAGAAGTTCAGGGCGTGAGACTCGTTGGAGTTTACTTATTGAAGTACTATTTAATTACTAATAATTTTTGAAATTATACTTTAATATTAAAAAATAGCAATAATGAACGTTGTCTAAACTTATAATTCGCGTCGCGATACATCCGCTTTCGCATAGCACCGCTCAAAAGTGCAATCCCTAATATCTGATGTGCGTACAACTAACTTGTGAAATACATTAAATACGATTTGCACATACCTAATAATAAAGCAATGGAATTAAAAAAATAATAATGTGACTTACTTGCAGACATCCAGGTGCAAAACGCTAAAATTGCTATAGAAAAAGAAAAAGAGGTAAAAAGCTTTTAAGCTACAGCAATAAACGGACAAATAGAGATAGTTGTCAAGTAGATAAAAGCGTAAGGTTTATTAGAATACGCTGAAAATGACACCAAAATTGTTTACTGTAAAAGACGGTCGAATTATCCGTTCTGTATGAACTGGTACGAGACAGGGTAGTTACGCAATAGTGCGGTGGTCTTTAGATTTAAATAGACCACTGAAAACGTTTCAAAGGCTTCGTTTTATACAAACGAACATGTTGCAAGGTGTTAAATTACAGAGCTACCGGGTTTCTTCTCAAAAAAAAATTAATCTATGTTATAAAAATTATTGAAAATCCTGTACATTACGCCGATTGAATTTTTTTGATTCATTGAACTATTTTGTGTGTTTTCGTTTCTTTTTAATGCGAAGTATTCTGTTTACCTAGAAAGAGAGGCTAACTTTTATTTTACGTACTCCCAAGACAAGATTTTTAAAATATTCACTTAATAGCGCTTACATTGTTTAATTGAGATGCATATTATAAAGTTGATACTTAAAATTATAGTTATAATTGCATAGATATATTGTACTCCAAGTAACAGTGTATTTGTCTAATTGAATATTATAGTATGAAAATATTGCATAATCCTATCAATAATTTGTATAACTGTTTTTAAATATTTTTCGTATCTTTATAAATAATTGTAATAAAAAGATAACAGGGTAATAGAATTATAAAAATTAAAACAAAGAAATTAGGATTTGAGGAATGATGCTTTAAGTTGATCTTTTATTTTAACCGAGAAAATAAAAGTCAAACCGGAAGCAAATAGTGACGATGTTCGAGTAAACATATATGTACAAAATAAAAAAAAAATTGTTTAGAACACACTTGGAAAATGTCTGGTAAAGCGACACTCAAACTTAAATACACTCGGCGTAGAATATTTAACTAATCAATTGGAAATCAATGTAAAGCATAACCCGATATTATATTACTACAATCCTTCAACTATTAGATAGCAACCAATTAACATTTTTGTCGCATTTTTACAACACTTAACCTAATATTTACATCAACACTGCACTATTTCGCTTCTTAAACGATAATATCACAATGATCGTCTCTGTCGATTAGTTAAATAAGTAACAGGACAACACTATCATACAGTCAATGATCACAGCAAACTTCGTCCTTGTCATCGTCCTTCCCACCTGAAATTACCGAAAAGAACATAAACAAATTAAAAAGCGCACCATGCAAAATCAACCTTGTGAAGCTTGTGACATGCTCTGTTCCAATAAAAAACATAAGTGACACCAAATTTTTTTAACGTACATTTATCACAAGTACACTAACAGTTACTACTAAAACAAAATTTAACTAAAAATTCAATATTTTTTTAACGCAAATAATTTGGATATAAAACTTAAAAAAAGGCTAAACAAAACTAAAATATAAGCACATTTATTGTAACCATAGAAATTTCTTACAATGTTTATTTGAATTAAAATACTTATTGTTATTGGTATTTTTAACATACTCAAGTAAGGCTCCCCCATAGTGCCAGGCAAATAGGGGCAACTGGTGACATGGTTGAAGTTCTGTGATTGCATCTCCTCTTGATCTGTCTCACGGTGATAGAAGTAATTGAAGTTAGACACGATGACAGGTACAGGCAGGGCAATGGTAAGAACTCCAGCGATCGCACAAAGCGACCCCACGATCTTGCCCCATACACCAACAGGCCTGGTAAAAAAGAATCGGTTACTTCTTGGAAATGAATGTGATATGATTACGACTATTTCAAAATGACGTAAGAGATTGTGTAATCTACTCGAACAACATTCCATTGTCACAGAAGCCTAAAGACCATGATCATGCATTATTTAGATACTTACTGTCAATGTAAGTAATTTTGGATACCTAATAAAATAAAACAATAATCTACCGAATAAAGAAAGAGTCGAGACATGTATAACATTCGCAGTGTTATATTTTTAACGCGAGCAAAACAATTTCATACATCACCTTTCATACACGCCAGCACGTTATGGGCAAACCATAACATTGTACTTAACGCATAGCAACAAAGTATACCGCCAGCAATAGTGTTGAGGGTGGTAAAGTTCAAATTAACAATGGACCAGCAAGTCACTGTTAATACGAATAATCGTAACCATTGTGCTGCTGTGTTATTCAAATACCCATTTTGCTAAACTACACATATAATATTTTATTAAACAACAAATTCAAAATAAATCGTTAGAAACGATGTAATATTTTGAATAAATATGCTAGGATAATCATGCATCATGTCACCGCTAATGTGTAGTCATAAACCAGAGTTAAATTCTCTATCGAAAATGGTGTGAAAGCATGTGGTCAAAATTTATCGACAAAAGAAAGCAGTGAAAAATTTGAAAATCAATTTTACATAGCAGCACGTTCATGTAAAATTCACCACACCTCGTATCGACTTATAAGAAAAAGGGCTCATAGAGCATTATGTAGTATGTGGTAGTTAAATTAATCCGAAATGCACAGACAGTTGAAAAATATTAACAGTATATTTTACAACAAGTAGATGCAAGCAAACTAAGTACAAGAATAAATTTTCAAATTATATCTGGAGCACATTGTATATGGCCACCATTTTCGACGAGCTAACGTTTTAACATTCACAACAGCTATAACAAGGGTGGTAACATATATATTTTAGCGGAAGCATTACGGAGGAGTACATACACAAAAGGAGAGTTGCTTTGAAGTGCATAGACAAGACCACTTCAACTAGATTTTCAGCATTATTTCTGTTTGCTTCTGTTAATTCAAGTGAATCGTAGTTGAAGAGTATTGTAACATTTAAAGCTAGTAATATCGGAGCAAATACGCTTTGGAGGGGGCGATTGTCACACAGACGGGTGAACTTTTATTGATATTCAAAATCTATCACCGGATTGGAAAATTTCACAATACTGCTTCCATGTAAAATTGAATGTGTTTCAAGAAAGGTTGATGAATAAAGATAAAATTGAAACAAAACAATAAACAAGACAATAAGGAACGTTTGTAAACGTGCATTAATTAATTTGTCAAAGAAGTGTAAATAATATTCAAATAGTATAGTTCTAAGCGAACCGACGATGAAATTAAACTGAAGCAAATGTAGTAGTTATATGAAATGGCGAAAGAAAATAACGACCGCGTTAAAATGCCGAAAATATTTGTAGGATAAAATGAAATGACGAGAAGGCTTTGATGAAATTTAGGGTGAAGTCGCTGAATCATACGTCATGTCTCCGTATCCTACGGTCGTCATTGTCACGACCGCCCACCAAAACGCATCTGGTATGGATTTGAAGAAGCTGTTCTCGCTTCCGGCTTCAGCGAAGTACACCGCGGAGGAAAACAGCACCACACCTTTAAGAACAAGCACATCAACGAAGAATACAGTGGGAAATACCATGAAGGGGAGCGTTTGCGAACGGGCGCGGGGCTGGACGCGCGCGGTTACCTCATGTCTCCATAGCCGACAGTGGTCATCGTTATTACAGCCCACCAAAAGGCATCGGGGATTGAGGAAAAGTTTGTGTCAGGGCAGTCTTTATCAGCGAAAAATACGGCACTGGAGAACACGACCACCCCTGTGAACACAAAGCACGAAGCGCGTAATATACCGCCCGCGTCGCCCCGCGGCCGCCTGCGCCATCGCTCCGTGCTGTCTTCAATCTTCTTTAGTATATTATTCCCTATTATTATAACGGATCATTTTAACTCTAATGTCCTCTGACATTCTTTACAAATGCTGTTAAACGACTGTAAATAAATCTACATAACACTATATTCCCTTTTCCGATGTATTGTTGAAAAGTAATAACGAATTTGTTTTACATTAACAAAGGCGGATATGATTGCTTCAGCGTTATAAGGATCGTTGGGAAGGGTGTTTTGCAACTTACCAATAAACAAAAAGAATATAAGAAGTCCGAGCTCACGCATGGAAGCTTTAAGAGTTCTTCCAAGGATCTGAAGACCCTTGGAGTGGCGAGATAACTTGAAGATCCTGAAGACTCGCACCAGGCGAATCACACGGAGAATAGCGAGGCTCATTGCTTGATTGGTGGATTTATCTTGCGGAGAGACAGGTGCCCTTGGTAAATTCAACGTGTCCTCTTCTTCAGCGACGACAGTAGCCAAGGTGATGAAATAAGGAATAATAGCGATTATGTCTATAATGTTCATAACGTCTCTGAAGAAATTAAACTTATTCGGACAAGCCAAAAACCGCACAATCAATTCGAAAGTAAACCAAATTATACACAAGGTCTCGATCAGGAAGAATGGGTCGGTGATGTCAGGGACTTCGTCTTCTTCAATCTTGGTTCCGTTGGTAGTGGTGTTAAATACTTTGTAGTGCTTGAATTCCGGGAGAGTTTCCAGGCAAAAGATGACGATGGACAGAAGAATTACGAACACGGAAATAATGGCAACAACTCGGGCTGCTTGGGAGCTCTCGGGGTACTCGAAAAGCAGCCAGATTTTGCGCTGGCGTTCGTTGGCTGGCAGGGGTTTTTCCTCTTCCTTTATGAAACCCTCATCCTCACTGAAATTAAATAATATAACTTTAAATTTTGAAGAGCTATCAGATCTGTTAGGTACCTAATAAAAAACCATTCGTTAGTAAGAATTTTATAAATACTGTCGGCCTTTAGTTAAAAGTTTAGTAAGTAAAAAGTCTACCGGAATTTGTTGGTGGCTTGTTCGCCAAGTTCATAGAATTTGATCTCTTCGGAGAATACGTCAAGTGGTACGTTGACCGGGCGACGAAGTCGCCCGCCGCTCTGGTAGTAATACAGGATGGCGTCAAATGAGGGTCGGTTTCTATCGAAAAAGTATTCGTTCCTGAAACAAAGCCTATCGTTAATCAAAAACATTAACACATAATTTGGTACATAATGCGTATAAAGTAATATATTAATATTTTCGAACTGTTATTAATAATAAGTTTCATCTTTAATATTTGAGATACTTTAATAAAACAATTGTCTTACCGCAAGGGATCGAAATAACGAATACGTCGTGCTGGATCCCCCAGCAGAGTCTCCGGAAATTGATTCAAAGTTCTTAGTTGTGTCTCGAACTTCAGTCCGCTTATCTAGAGAGAAATATCAACATCGTTTACTAAGGCAGTAATCAATCAAGTTAATATGTATATACATATAAATGTATGTTTATTTTACAATTTATGGTATTTTGATCATTGGGTTTGCATGTTTTTAATTAAATTACGGTCAGTGGCGCATCGGCTTTGAAGATTAATTGCTTTGATAAAACATTGGTGCTGACGAGACGTCGGGCATCACTACATGTCACTTGTCAGTTCGCAAATTTACTCTATTTTGTACCGGTATACTTCTTTCGCACAACTACTAGACCTCTGTACATCATTGATTAAAAAACTTTGATACTTAAACAAGTATAGCATAATAGTCGTGATAAAATAGAAAAATTCCTGTCGTTACCCTGTAAAGGAGAAACACATAAAACATGGCGATGGCGATGGCGATAATGTTATGACATGAGACTAAAAGTCGTTTGTTTCTTTAATATTTTAATAACTTTGTGGTACTCATATAATAATAATCGATGTGTGCGTTATAAGCCGCGACAGAATTTAGTTAATCTAATATTATCTCAATACTTAAGTAACTTGGATAGAGATCTAGCGATATTAAAATTAATTCATAATTAAAGACCATTACGAAAAACTGTTTTTTTAACCCGACTGGCTAAGCTATCAGCTCCTTAACAGTATCAATGATCATATTGTTTCTGTCAACATATAAGAGCCAGATTATTCATGACGATAACGGTTAACCATCTCCGTCATCATTGTCACTTAACACCACGTGTGAATGAGAGAAAAATAACTAATAGCAGTTGTATGTATGTTTTAATGTCCAATTCATCAGATGATCTTGAAATTGATTTCTCGAATTTAAAATAGCCGTTACGCACACTTACATTAGCGGTTTCACAAGAAACGTTCGAGGTGGAGATATTTCAAGATGTAATTTGTTATGAATCATTTGAACATATGTGTACTCTAGATGCAAGGAAAGCCGAAATAAAGTTATGCAGTAAATAAATATTATACAAAAGTTAAAAGAAAATTATGTCATGATTACTATTTGTTTCTTATAAATGTTGTGCTTTGTAGTAAATTTATTTAAAGTGAAGACGAAGTGTATAGAGCTTTATAAAATATTGTAAAAAGTGGTTAGATGTCACATTTATTTGAGATGAGATTGATTTTTTTAGTTTACAACATGTATATACTTTAAAAAGACAATAACTTTAACTTACATCTTTTTAATGAGTTTTCAAATTACTTAAAAATATAAAATAAATACGTTAATAATAATTTTATATTGGTAAAAATAATTATTATGTTAACCATTTTAATGTACACATAATTAAGTTGAATAGAGTCATGCCGGTTTAATATCGACAGTCTTACAATCTATTATTCATTTCACGTTAACACTTTCAAACAATCAATACATATTAGGACGAGACTTACTCTGAATTGGATTGTTTCCTTTCTTGTTTTAAATTGTTGGGTAAGAACAAATGGTTCAATTCGGTATTTTATTTTAAAATAACAAATCAGAAAGGTAAACAAATACAGGGATGTGGTTAGTAAACAGATTGTTTACGTTGTGAGCGCATTCAATTCATTTATACTTAATAGTAGTAGCGTTTTACTACGCGCAGCGGCAGTCATTCATCGACACATTGAGACTTTCAGAAGGCCAAGGCCGCGTTGAGTGCTTCGTCTGCTAACGAGGTGCGGAAGTCCAGGGCTATTCATGTTGAGCGACCGTAAAGTAAACTTTAAGCGGCCGTCTAAGTGAAAGTAGCCTACTCGTCTGAAGCCCCTCAAAAAGCCTCAACATGTTTCGAGAGGCAATTTTTCATAACACGCGCACATAATTAACATTCTCCTCGTTATATTAGCGAGCTTTGAATTATAAAATTTAATGTTAAACCGAATCAAACTTACTCATGTACTCTAAAATATTCTACAGATTTGAAATAAGGACAACGTTGCCACACGTTATATATTTCTGAAGAAACATAGATGTTGTATTGAAAATTTTTAAACAATTGTCGCGAATCATTATTAAAAATATATTATTTAAATTTTATTTAAAAAAATAATTAAAACTGCTTATCCGAATTTGAAAGTAATTATTTAAAAATAAACATTATCTATACTTAATTGTTAAAAAAAGATCGCGACCTTACCCTTTGACGTTTTGCAGTGATTAGAAATTCATCCAGTTTGCATGTAAATTATACTGCAATTAACTGGTTCTTGTTGTTAATTGCGGTGAAATATTCGCTTCATTATTGAGTCCTTCATTTCCGTAGAATATGAAAGACGAGGCGAGGTTATTAAAACCATTATATTAACAAGGCTTTGTATTATAAATGAGTATTATTTTTATTTATATATAAGAAAAATAATGTAACTTAGAAATAAAATAGTAATAACAATTTTGGAAGCCTATGGTAGTCCCTTAGCTTTTAATGAATTAGTTATAAAAGGATTAATAGATGTTAATAAATTTTTCAAATATTTTATTTATTGTTATTTGCAATTGTAAGATTGGCAATAGTATAACTATAATTGAAATGTTGACTAAAATGTTAAAACAGCATTCGCTAAATTATGTAAATAGTTGTAAAAAGAAACCTTACAGAAAATTGATTTTAAAAATGGTAACGACCGCAGGCAAATAGAGGCGATGAAAAACCGGCCAGTGAAAATATACAACGGTGTATTATTAAGAATTGTTATTCAGCATAATTTATAGAAGTCGGTGAGAAATATGAGGTACCACATGCAACAGCCATTGGCCGTCAATAAATTTTCCATTGCTAGAGAGTCACGGTCGAGGAGTGGCAACAGGTGGCATTGAGGGCCGTAAAACAAACTTATTCGGTATCGCCACTAACAAGGAGACTAATACAAAGAAATATTGGAAAACGTTAACTTAAAAGATATAATAGACAGTAAAGAGAGAAAGAAGAATTTGTTCAATGCTAAAAAAAAATGAGTTACTAAATAAAATAAAAGGATATTGCGGCATGATGTTGAAGAGAGCTCCAATCATTTCTTATTGCAGCAGATCCTAAGGCTACGGCGCTGCTATTATATAAGGCTTTTATAAAGCCGAAGAGCTTGTATTAATTATATTGTATTGTGGAACGGAAAAATGGATATCTGAAAGTAATAGCGATGACAATCATATTATTAAGTTGCAACACGAAAATCGAAAATAACAGTGTGGATATATGCGGTGCATATAGGTAAACCTTTTGCAAATATTAAAAAAAATCTAATAAACAGAAAGAGAAGCCGACTAAAGCATTAATTAAAAATCTTCCTTATTAAACGCGACTACCTAATAACCTTCCGGATTTTTTTAAACTAAATGGAGTACGATGATTAAATGAGAATGGTTTTGTTCACATATGTCTTTAAAGAAGGCTTCTCTATATTCCCCTGTCAGTTTAGGTCATAATCATCCGTATTACTATGAGAGATGTAGTGTTTTCCCGTTTAATGCCTCGGAACAATGTAAAGTAAGATAATTCCTCTCTGAGCAAACGTCATGGACTAGATTGTTATATTAGGCACTTGTGTTTATACTATACACAGTGTATACACGATTGGTAATTCATTCTTACTTTACAAGCAGTGAATAAGTTATATAAACATTTAGTGAAGTTCAAGGCAAAGGTAAATCGTTTAGAAACTAACGCAAAGATTTGGTGCACTGGAAACCGTTGGACGGATATACACGCGAAGGCCATCATGAATTTATAATCAATCAATCATAAATTATTTTCGTTGAAATATCAGCTTCCCAGTTTAAACTCGTTCATTAATTATTCACGCGACCCATTTTAAATTGCATATTTTGACGCAAACCAATCGATAGCTATAATAATTCTCTTTGTGTAAATTTTTAATAATAGTTTCATTCTTTTTATGTAGCTTGTTGCATTTGAAGTGGAAAGAATATTAATTAATTAAGCGAGCGAAGTAAGTTCTAGTTGTAATGTTGTATAGGTTCCTCTTTATCCCGCGTCTGATCAGTCGGCAATGCAATTATATAAAGTGCTGACCGTGAGCTTTAATTGACCATTTTCATTTGTAAGATCAAGCATCGAGTAGCTTTCAAACGGCTTATACCTGATTAATAGATGCCATGTCACTCTAACGACGAGCATGTTTACATGTGAAGGTTTTAGCGAAGGTTACTTTTTATTGATTGAATTAACATATTTTATTAAACTCAATTAAATGCTTGCCACTTAGCGTAATTGTTGCAACAATTACCTTTGCTGTATGCAGTCACCTCGTACATTATTACACGCGTTTAATATAACAACTCAAACGTAACCTTTTACAGTATTTACTGGTATCGCATATGTAAATGAAGAACAGAAAAATATTATTTTGTAATATTATGGTATATATAGTACAATAATAAAATATATAAGTAGAGTGGAGGAAGGAAGGATACACTTAGAGTGTACTTTAAGTATTTGCTAAGCAAGCGTAACAACAATTAATTGACTATAGTTTAAAACTGGTAAGGGCTGTAATATATATACTTTCCACCGCAATACTCAAGTACCGTAAGTCCGTTTCTCAGTTTTCACTGGATATTTTTAACGTGTAATAATTTTTAAAATTCAATATTGTTGTTCATTGTCCGGATTTTATCGAATTAAAATTTCGTATGTTTAGTTGATAAATATGACCAATAAGGCAAAACAGACGACAACTAACTAATGAATTAACTATGCGCAAGCGATCGATGCATAAATAAAATTTACGATCCGTTGGCCCAGCGGTGCTTCACGTGGTATTTCTTTCGCCGCCGATGTTGCTCTGTGGTTGGCAATGGATCGCTCCAAAAATACATTTTATTGTGCGTTCACCAAGGGCGGCCGAGGTGCGTAGTGCAGCCAAACGTCGGATAGGCGATTTTATGAAAAGATTTTATAATTAACATAGCAGCGACGTGACGTTGTAAATCTAACCACAAATTGTTCCTGCCTTTAAAGTTTTATTACGTTTGGTGGAAACACATCGGCGCATGCCGCGTCTCCTGATTGAGCCGGATATGAGAAAATTTTCCGCAAAGTTTCGTATCCACGGCTTTACATCTGTCCGTCTGCCACTAACAAATTGGAAGATGTAACAATTTCCTTTTTGAAAAGTGGCGTTATGAACATAAAATTGAACCGAAAGAGCGTGATAAATTTTAAATTCGTTTATAGTTTATAACTCAATCTTTTATTACAGTAATAAAAATTTGAAAGATGTGTCTGTTTCAATTTATCATTATCATTATTATTTTGGCCGATTGCTTTCCATAGCTGAATAAAGGCTTCCCCAGCGCCGCTGATCCCGAGTAATGACTGCAAAATACAATTGGAGCAAGTAACCAATTATTTCACCAGAGTTATTATAAATTAAAATTCATTGTACACGTGTGCCATAGAAATTTTTAAAATTTTGGAGTTTTTACGAATAGGAACATAGCCGTTATAATCTGCGGACGTGGCAACCTTGCCGCTGTTTTGACTGAACAAAATTTCATTTTCAGGTCCGACTATTTTTAGTCAGATATCTTTATTGGCATGTTTTTTTTTTAATTTCTCTCATTCCTAGGCCAAGCGTCAAGTGTTCCACTTTCTAAAAATATTTGAACTTTGTGTTGTAAGAACATAGTAGCTATAAAATATTTTTTGCGTGGTTTGTACAAGCATCGCCAGCACGTAACTACTTTATGTATCTAATTAATAATTTAATTCAGACAAAAATAAACTTTAAATTAAATATAAAAGACGTTACTTTTAAACAATCTCTTGAATTTTAATTTCAAATGTATATGGTTATGTGTAACTTTTTTGGTTAAAGTAGTAAAAAGAATTTTAATATAACAACTAAGAAGTATTGCTAAATACAATAAGGATTTAAATAAAATTGTATGGTTTATATGTGTAAATAATATCAGTAAACAATTTTTGTAGCAAATTGTGACGGATGAAATATAAATGAAGGTTTTGATTTAAATTGTAAGTTTGTTGTAAAGAGGCGTTAATAATGATGTTTGTAAGTGATATACATATGAAATCAACTTACTGCCGCATATAATGTTTTACAACGAGTTAGTTTTTATCGAATGTGTGTTTAGCGAATCGTGACTCAGTGGGTAGTAAAACAGCGAGCGTCAGTATCGTCGGCTTACGGTTGCACCGGTGCTTCGCTCAATGCAATTTGCGAGGAGCGTGAAATGAAACCGGCTCGGATTTATGGTTATGGGCTTACAACGATCTTGTAAAGCGAGGACTGGCTACGAACTCGCATTATGAGTTAAGCTGCAAATAAAAGCGTTATTACGTTTACCGACCTTAAGCTTTACAGGGTGAAGAGGTTTTACTTTGTAGTTGGAATGCGGGGGTAGCTATGCCCCAACTAAACGGCCATGCGGAAACTACCCACACCTTTCAAACCGTGAACACAGACTTGTATTAGCCTGTTCATAGAATTCAGTGTTAATTTTTCTATTTTTATCTTATTCGTACATATTTTGAATTTAGGAATCTTCAGAATAATACCGTTTGTGGAGGTATTTATTACAAAAGAATTTATACAGAGATACGCGGAATATTGCCATCATTACAAAAGGTATTGTTTGGTCTCCTTCTCGTTCTACATATAAAAGCGAACGAAATGATATCGAGAATATTTCATAGATTTTACGTACTTTGAGTACAAAGTTGCTGGAGATTAATTGAAAAGGTTTCAAATTCCAATACATACTTTCTAAATGAAGATAATTAAGGAAAAACCTGAAAAATAAATAGAAATAAAAATATTGCTAGATAAATCTTTCCATTACATCAAAGAACTTTATTCATTAGGGTTTTATTGAATTACAACAATAAACAATCACGTATTCTGTAATAATGTAGAGTATACGGAACTGTAAAGTAATTAAAAAGTACACCGGAAAACTATGCACGATTAACATAAAATTAGTATCAATGTGGTCACTGTGCTATCGACAGGAAATAAAGCTTAAATAAATAATTAGCACGTAACGAATAAATTTTGAACATTATAAAGTAGATGTACGTATGTACCAATTCAAAATAATAAAATATGAACGAAGACTAGAATTTTGAGTAATTTGATGCGTTGAATTCAATAAAAATGTCTAATTGAAATAAATAACATATCTGGTTTTTATAATATACTTATCATGCGAACCATCATATTATGTCTGGTTTCTTTCCACATACATTGTGGAAACTAACACATTCCTGTCCTAAATATGATTGATGTAGTAATAACCATAACTGTACCGCTTCTATAGGTTTTTATTGTTCTATTCTATCGTTAATAACTGTGAATGTTATAATCAACCTGACATTGACTTACGTAAATTTATAAAGACATTATCGATTATCTTTGTATAATACTGTAACTGTTACATGAATATTGATTGTATGATTATTTTATTGGAATTCATTAATTTTCTTACATTCAGTTACCGATTCAGGCCCGCAAGTTAAATGTTGGCGTATTGCAGCGACAATAGCTTACTCCTGAAAATTTGTAAATTCCGTATGAATTTCCGACGCGCCTCATCCAAACTTTGGCTGGTAGCTCGCAGAAGCCGTTAAATAGTTGTTAGCGAAGGCAGCTAGTAAACACCTCCGCCTCGAGTGCTTTAAATACTTCGCACAGGAACTGGCAAACTTAATTGGCGCTATTTATAAGCCTCCGCCGTACCGTGAGCTATTTCGGATGTGTCAAACGCAATGCGATTTACATCTTGCAGTTTCGTTCAAGGTTCGTCAATATTTAATATTTCTTTTTTTATCACAAACGGAATATTTGAGTTCTATTTCTCATCACGTTAAGTGATAAGACTTGTAGTAATTCTAGTGTGGTGGCAATTTGAAAACATAGCTAAGTGGGTTTGAAATATCCTGTCGCAAACTTCTCTTCTCTCTCTCGGCCTCTGAATTGAACCATGGATAACCGAGTACGTCACGTTAATAAGTTTCTTATGGATAATGGTAAGAAGAATTATATTTGCTATTTAGTCTGAAATGGCAACAAAACAGTTGGTGACACAACTGCTACCTTGGGAAGCTTTATCGCTAATACCAGCCGCAACACAATTATCATATTTTCTATTTACACATTAATAAGTGACTAAGGACACGCTTTGTCCTCGGGGACTGTGATCATGTAGCTTTAAACTATTACACAGTAATGATATAACGTTGTAAGTGTATAATTCTTTAATCTAAGGATGTACGTACGTTTATCACGACTCTTTCGCAGTAGTCGTGATCGTGTTGTATCGGTTCGAATGTTACTACGCCTCCTGGGGGTGGCCGATTTTGCTCCTCTTCTGGATTGCACAACTTCGGCAGTGACCTAGAACAAAGGAAGATACATTTAAACATTGAAAATTGATTATGATGAAGTAACACGGATTAATGAATACATAAAAAAAAAAAATACTACGATACGGCTACGTCGTAGTATACGACACGAGGAAATAATATATTTTAATTCTATGTAAGCATTCTCATATATTGAAGGATACTAAAAATTGTTTTCGTAGTAGGTTGTCGTAGTAGTTATGATTTCCCAACGCTATCGGATCTAATTAAAGATGTTAGATGAGCAGGTAGGTACGTAATGGAGTAAAATGTTGTAGTGGGGGATAGATAAGGTTCGTTATCTACAAGCTCCACTTTCTTTTTAGAGGTCCAGTGGAGTTCGCAACCTCCCGCCTCGGTGTTGAGGGCATGAACGTGCTCAACGTTCGCTACTTGAGGACACTTCAATATTTCCCCCCGGTAACGAGTTTTCGTTGTCGCAATTACTCTAAATACATTAACCTTTTCATATAGTTGACGCTTTAACAATTAGCGTTAAGTGGATTACTTCGTCATTTTCTTTGTGCGATATAAGAAACGTAGCTAAATGGAACGGACGATGAATAACTTATAAATGTTTTAATGCCTTTGATAAAAATTATTTCTTTCCATTTTACATAACGTTTCCGCTCCCGTAAGAAAATGGAAAACTAGGGAAGAGTGGCGCTAAAACAATCTCAAGAAGGTTTCGCTTTTTTAATTTTGCCCGTCTATTTTATGTTTTGTGATTTTTTATTATTTAACAAAAATTCTGGTAAAAATTACTACAAAAAGGCTTCGAACGAACACGGTTCGTACCTTTAAAAGTTGCAATAATCTCAAATTTTAAATTCTTTAATACACTCCATAAAGTTTTTATTTTCGCAACTACTTAAAAAGATACAAGTGTAAATTATGAGCTTTTATGATATTTAACCATTTGTGTTGTCCAAGTGTTAAAAAGAAACATTTGTAAGAAGCACAAAGTAGGAAATATTGTGGTGCTCGGTAAATTGCCTCATTTATGCCGCTTTTGTATCTCGGAGCAAAAGGAAGCAAGATGCCGACGATATCGCCGCCTGAAGAATAAAGGAAATTTGCAAAAGAAAAGAAACAGTGTGGTTTAACTTTTTACGCATACGATTCTATTATCAAAGTTTTTTTTAAACTTCTCGGTGACACGGGTCAGTACTTTTCCATTAGTTTATGAAAAGCAAAAATCATTTTTAGTTTCTTTAAGAAGAGTATAAAATATAGTTGATTAATTTTGTTGTTCTTTAACAACGAAACCCCAACCGCTCACATCTATTCTTACCTATCGATGTAGATTTGCTACGTATGCAATATAATTTTCTTTTATTTATTATCATATGAAGTAATCAAGCGATGTTAACGTTAAACGTAATGAAATATATTCGAAGGCATTTTGATATATTAGTTAAACATTTACATTGATTAAAACTCTTTATATGCGTTAAAACAATTTAAATGATTGTATCTAAATACAGTAATGCATGAACTTTCCCGACGACGTACAGTCGTATGTGTGATATGGTTTTACAGATATGTTGGTTACGTTATCAAAACATTTCTACATTAAGTGTAACGGTTGTTGTCGTAAATTGTTATTTTTAGATTGATTGCATCGATATACCGAGATGCTGAGAATATGGGCTGCATATTCTCGTAGTCGCGTGTAGGAGCTGGTAAACAATATATTACAATGTCTACACTGGTGGTACTCACCAGACTGTATGTGACTGTATATGTTAGTGTTAATACGTTTGTTATGAACCAGAAATGCGCATTACGAATGGTCGATGAAAATATTGGTCCAAATATAAATTTACAAGCCATCGTAAAACCTTTGCGATACTTTGATTTATTGTAAGCAATAAGACGGAAACGAATCGAGTGTTAGTGTTTTGGTACAACCGATGACAATGGCTTTATTACGTACATTTTACTTTTTGTCGCTAAGCTGTTGTAAATATAATATGCCGCTATTAATGTGCCCGGAATATACTGAAGTCTTTATGCAGCTATTTTCAGTTGTTCGATTTCCTATTTTTGGCTTAACCGAATTTTTTCTCGATATATTTATTTTAACTTCATTGCAGTGTACCAGTTAATTTAAATTAGTTGCTACCTTAAATTTTTATTGTGTTATAATTTTTGATATTATTAGAACTGATATTCGCTGTAATCATTTCAATTAGAATTTAAATAAACGAAATCAAAACAAATAACGTATTTTTTTTGTTGTAAAACATTTTGCTTTATTTTACACATAAATATAATTTACGTAACAACAGGCATGTAATTCATACGCGTTCCGTCGCAGGATTAAATTATTTTATTTTAATAATGTGTATGTACTATGTAAACATCTTGTTTTATTAAATACGAGCGTTTTACGCACTGATACCTAGAGCCGTTTTCGTCCAGCCTCTAAAATAAGGTTGTTCTAATAATAACCGAGTGCGCTGAACGTATTGCGGATTTGGAGAATCACATTAAACATACACGCAAGCGACGGGTGCGATATCGCTTTAACGGTTTGTGACACTGAGAGACAAGCGGACTTGGCCAGGAAACTGCTTAATTTCAGCCACTGCTTCCTGCACTCAGCACCAGCTAAAATTAACCAATAGAGATACATGTATTGATTATCAACTTCCCATTGATCGCAAAAATATGTCTTAATACGTAATTTGTAATGTGTATACAATAAATATTTATGCCATATACCATGTCACGAATGAGTTTTAATAAGGATGTTATTTGTATAACACGCGACGTAATTAATATCTAGTGTGTGTTCTATAAATAGTGAATGAAGTCAATGAATGAATAGTGATGTTTGAATTCACAATTTAGTAAAACTAAATTCGGCGGAAGATTCTTAATCACCAAAACTAGTTCGGAGTTCAGCATTCAGGCATGAAGGGGCATGTTGAGTATAAGAAGAATTGCTAAAAAAAGCCTATAAATGAAAACTGAAAATATTATTTTTTTTTTGGACGAGGATGATGATTTACTGACAGACAGAAATATTATATAATTAAGTTTACACTGCACTACAATCGTCTGTTTATCCCAGTAAGTTTCCCAGTTAGTCTCCTCTTGAATAGACAAAGTAAAGTGATTGTCTGAATTGATTGTTTGGCGTCAAAGACAAGCATTGTACTGTCGGTATTTTCTTTACGTAGGGTTTATCTAAAAAGTAATTATCATAAACATTATCATCATTAGCCTAAACACATTCACTGCAGGACATAACATTGACCTAAGAAACTCCATGTAGATCATTTCAGTATCTTATACTGTATAAACAAGTTTTTTTTTTTTCGTGTCACAAATATTAACAAATGTAGTTGTAAATAGCAATAATTTGGGAGATTTAATAGTGTTATTTCAATTAAGAACCCATCTTATTTTAAAACGGATATGCAGAAGTTGGAATCAAGTGGAAAGATCTAGTATTCATTTTCCTGTATAGAAGCTGTTAATCTTTCTTTTAGAATATAAAGGACTTAATTGCATGCAAGAAGAATTTTATTGTTTTAATTTTAAAGGGTAGAATATTTAAAAAAAGGTTCATTAATCGCTGTAAAACAAAACTTCATCTCGATATGGCATCTCAAGCTACGTGTAGGTGAGGATTTAACAAATTGTATTAAATCATTACAAAAGATATTTAATTCGGGTTGCAGAGGAAAAGCAAAAATTTTTTGAATGTGGCATTGCTGTTAAGATTTTCCTTGATAAACGAAAGTTTAAATGAAAGTTCGCCTTTGTAAAATGTACGAACAATAGAATCCACGGTCTTATTCTTGTTAACCAAGGACTTGTACGAAGTTTCTAATTTGATCGTGTTTGATGCAGTCACGAAGTTTCTAGTTAAAAGCTCTCACAAAGATTTAAAATTATATGTTAAATGTTAAGGGTATTGGGCCTCGTGATGAAATATTGCATTGTTAGATTTTTTTATTATTAAATTTCCTTTAAAGCCATATAAATTTTAAATAAATAATAATTTTGACAGGTCACAGTAAGGATGAGCTCTATATTCGGTAATGAAAGTATTTGATTATCGATTACTACTTTTAAAGAAATTGTTATCGATAGTTGAATAACTATTCTGTATGTTCTAATTATTATCACTTTTTTATGTTACTATGCTGAGTTTTTAAGTGGATTGTTTCAATGTTGCGATAAGCATCAAAGTGGAGAAATCTCATAAGGTTTTTATTAGATAAAAAAATTACGCTGTTTTTTAAACAAATGACAATTTAAATATTTATTAGATAAATTTAATTAATTCAAATATTTAGAAAAGTATTATCTTGTCTACATGATACATTTTCTTTAATCGCATTATTTTCGTTATTTTGTGAGCAATTTTTGATAATACGTGGTTGTTCATTAGGCATGTCGCTTTACTAAGTGGTCGTAAAGTAAGATGTAAAGTTTAGTAAAAAGAGCTGAAAAAAAAAAACAAAACTTGAAGTGCGTGAGCTGTCAAAATTATCATATTTTACAAGGTTTATTGAAATTTTTGTGATGGCCTAAAAATCTTATGATTCAAGGTGAAAATCTTAACAAGTGGGTATAACTTTGTTGTTGGTAAAGATAGAACATCTCGCATGTCTCGTCGCTTCGTTGTAAAAAAAACTGCGAGAAGTACAATAAATCTTGAAAATATTTCCTTCCCAGCAAAAAACGTCCAAACGATTGTTTACAAAATAAATTGTCCCTCGACATTCTATGTGTTGTTTTTACCTTTTTCTATTTTTATTTACCCTCCATCGGCTTCGGATGTTTTTGTTTTTCTATTACAAGTAATTATTTCTGATAATCTAAATAAAAAAAGTTACACAGCTAATGTAGATTAAATGAATTTAGTTATTCCTAACCGCTTGATTTTTTTAATATTTAATTTTATTTAAGGTTAATATAAATATGATTTCGTCTAATGTACATATTTCAACTATTTATACCAAAACGCAGTAATATTTAGTAAGAGCTTAATAATTTACAATATAATAACTTCTTAGCGGTCTGTGTTTCGTATGTTGTCTAAGCGACAGATGTTCGTATTTATCTAAAATAGAATAACCTAGGTGAAGGTTACCCAACGAAACTATTTTAACGTGCATCCTTCGAATTCGGTTTGTGTTTATCTGTTAAAGAAGTAAATTTTCAGAATTAAAAATCAGAAAGTTAATGTCAAAATTGTGATGTTACCTTCATCGAGCCGTTTCAATTAATATCGCGGTTTAGACTAATAAAAATTTTATGTGTAACTTTAAAACAAACAATTTAATTATTAAGTCATAGAAAAATTGCACACGAGTAGTTTGGAATAACGATAGATATTTATTACATCTAAAAACTAAAATGAACTACACTGTGAAGAGTCGTCGGCTTCTTCATCTTATATCTAGACTCTAAAAAAATATTTCCAGCGATAATACTTGGGACGTTCGAGGGTCCACTCCGCACTCCTTTCTCAAAGGCAATATACATATATACGAGTACAATAGATTAACTTCCTAGATAAGATCATTTTGATGAAAAGTATAGACAGCATATATCTAGCACAAGCATTAAGCCCGCCTGTTATTATATGAGTAGAGATTCCAATAAACGTTTGATATAAATAAAATACTTTAAAAATAACAAAAGTTATATTATCCTTTTCTAAAATAAACCTTAAGTAATAATTTCGAATTTTATAAAATTAATTGAAACCTGAAATTTTGTGGTATCGAAAAATAAATACGGTTAACTATTGGTTTATGAGTAACTTTTTTCATCGAATTCTCTATGAGTTATTGTATTAAAATCACACGAATATTCCTAGTATATCCAAATATTTATTTCCTTCCACATTTCACATCTAACCTAACCTAACCTAACGACCACTTAACTGTACAGTTCAAATACAGTTATCAACGTAATTATACTGAACACTGTTGATATTTCTAGACAGTGAATGGTTGTATATTTAAAATAGAAATACGTAATTTTTCACAATATTTACAAAACCGTGTTAGTAATTTACTAGTAACCAAACCACTAAATCCCGCGGTGCTAGTCATTTTATATATTTAATACCGGATTTGAATTTTGTTAAGGTGAATATTAAGTTATATTAAAACTTTATATAGAATTAGTTTCATACTTTAACAGTTACATTACAACGAAAACGTTTTAACATTTTATTGAATAATTGTTTTCATATTTCATAGTCTCTGTAATTTTTAGTGTAAATTTGCTAATGGTTTATTATTTTTAATGTAATAAATATATTTTATGATCAAAACAAGCAATAATCATAAAATGAAGTCAAGGGACCGCCTCTAAACATAATTCCAAGGGTCCTCCATCGAGCTCGGGCTGAGCTTAAGAAAATATTACAACGCGACCTTTCCTCGCTTTGATCTTTAAAGTAAATTTGCTTTCCGCGCTCTGCATCCCGCATGGGTGGGCGGGGTACTCACAAAGCCGTCTCACCGCTTGTCACCTATACACTGCACTATATAAAAGTAAATTGGCAACTTCCTGCCTCATCAAAGGCCCTAAGCACTCAAAGCAATCTCATTTATTTAAAACGCATTCTATTTTTAGAGAAATCTCTTATTAATAATTAATGTTGCGGTGCGAACAACGAAAATACTTGAGATGAACGATTTCATTATTTATAGGAGTTTAAAGCAAAATATTACAATTTAATAATGGAAATAATTTTAATAAAAAAGTTAGAGAAAGGACTATGAATTATCAAAAAGGATTTTAAATTGTGGATGATAACAGAAGCTTTGAACTCATAATTGACGTCGTATAAAAGATATGTAGGTAAAAGATTCTGCGCTCTAGCGCTGTATCTGCACTGCAGATGATATGATTTGCGGACAGGTATCTGCTCGCTAACGTAGCATTTTTATTGTAGTTAGTAGTAACGTCTAAAAATATAATAATAACTCGCTTAATGTTATTTGTTAGAATAACAGCTTAGAGAAAATGCGATATTTGTTTATATGATACACAAAACCTATTACTTATATATTATTTTTCTAAAGACGGCCATTTTGCGATGCAATCATCTTTGAAATGTAAAGAAATTCAGGCGTTGCGTCGAGTACTTGCAATTACAGAGCGCGATATAATAACCGTTTTAAATTTATATGTTTAAGTTGATAAGTATATCCCAATAAAAAGTACAATACAGTGTAGTCTGCATGTTCTGCAGCAAATTTAAAGCAACAATTGATTGTAGATTGTCAGTGAATGTCTAGTTACGACTAGGTTTAAATTCACCGCCTCGCTATCACACAATCAGATTTCATTCAATGGCGCATCGCTCGTTGGAGGATATATTGTAAACATTTTAGTTGAACGCATGTTCCGCAATTTTTCTCGCTCTACATGTCATAATATTCTTGGCAATTATAAACGGTAAGATTTCACCGTCGCTTTTTACATTTGTATCAGCAGGATCTGTAAATCAGTCAACTTCAATAGGAAACAATGAAACATTTTTATATATGGAATTGAAATAAAATTTTTTTATAAAAAACCTTTGTAAATAATCTCAGTAATTTATTTTCTTATGACTACGTATTGTAGCTTCGTTATATAAAATTGTTTACCATATATATGTCATTTGAATTGACCTCAATCTTAAGATAGCACCTGGTTATCGTTTACGGGTCAAAGGGTATCTATCCTTAGTGGCGGATGTAAACTAAATGGATCGAGTGCTTATATAACTGGCAATTGTATATGCGCAGTCGTCTCTATTATATTCGCAATTCCGTATTGCAATAATGTCGTAGCATTGAAATGAATTGATTCAATATCATCCTTATTATAACAGTTTCTATTGAATTTACAAATTCATAATAACGAGGTATGTGCCACACTTTTCGGTTAAATCTTCGACGTGATTGAAAACTTCAATTCTTGCGATTTTAAAATTTTATTGTTCTAGCATCTCGTTTATAATGTATTTTTATGTCCACTTATTACTTATTTATAACATCGTCCCTATAAAATTTGTTTTCTATAACTTAATTTTTATTTACATCAATAGGGCATAGATGAAAGTCCTAACGAGTTATGTAGGTGCAACAATATACCTTTATTAATCAAAGAAATCAACTATTCCTTCTAATTGTAGTTAAAAAATAACTTCGATAAATTGCCGTTGAACAGGGAAACACAATATTGTGGGTAGAAAGATGATGATGAGATATTAAATAGTTTATTTATTCATTTATGTGTATGTGCTAGTTTTCAGGGCTGCTATAACATTTTTATTAGGCAGAATTGAGAGCTGTATTGTGGACGTAATCACCGAAAAGTACGCCTGATGTCCGACGCATAACCAACTTGTTATAGTTTACAATGTTTATCCTTGATATTTTTACAAATTTTCACAGACAGAATTTTGAGCGAGACTCCGCATCTGCCGTTATCATTTTATTAGTTATCATACAATACGCTGCGATATTACGGATATGTATTTAGTAATCAAACTGTTCATAAAGCCAGTAGTTACGTGGAAGGAAACTGCGGTTAATATTATACGTTTAACAACATATAGTTGTAAACGATAATCTGTTATAGCGCTTGAGAAAAAAAAGTGTTTTAACACTTTGAGCAATAGGAGTTACGAAAGTCTAGTGCAAATGTTTGTCACCGCGGATTTAGGAAGTGGTTAATGAGTGTTAGTGATGGCTAACGGCATCGCACTCACTAACATATGGCGAAATATTCCATAACAATGGTAATACATCATAAAATATATATAACGTGACAAATGGAATCGCGCGCGTGCAGCATTTGTAGCCCGGAGAACGCATATCGTCGCCTGTTACGCGTGCTTCCTCCCGTGACGCATACAAACATAAAAACCGCAGTGTCTGGCTCCAATCCCGTTCTGCTAATGGAATGGTTTTTCCGTGATACATACCTTTGATCTTCTCCTTCCTCTTGGGCCCGGGGGCATTCCTGCCTCGGCCTGAGGACAGGCGTCAGCCCCCATTTCTCGACCAACTCTATACGAGCAATGGTGGCTGCTCAACGTCAATATGTCATCGGGTCGGAGTGGTGCATCAGGGACGCGGCGGCAAGGCTGGCTGGTCCAAGGCGCCCCCCGAGCGGCTCGAGGTGCGCGCCGCGCCCGCCACTCTACTCGCGAGCCATTCAGCGCCCGCGCGCGCACTCGCGCCCGCAACGTGCGACGCGCGCGCCCGCGCCGTCTTTCATACTGCGCTTACAGTGCGTGGCACGGCGACCGCATCGCAAGTACTACGGTACACGTGACCCACGGCGGCGCGTATCCTAATTTACGACCCGGGTGAAATTGTTGATCTTTTATTTAATAACTTATCTTGTAATAATTTATATTAACGATATGTACGATTTGAAAGTGCCGGGCAAAAATTTTACGTAACGCGTTAGGTGCGCGTGCGGTTGCGCTTCATCGAGTGCGGCGAGTCATAGTCTCATCGAAAGTCGCGTTGATATCGCTCTGATGTATAACGAGCGTGTGTCAGCTGTGCGCGGCGGCAGCGGACTGGCGCGTGCGTCCGCCCGCCCCGCAGTTTTCGCGCCCTCCCGCCCCCGCCCCCCGGCCGCCGCACTCCGCCGCACGCCACAGCACGCCGCCGCACGCCGCCGCGCACGTATCGACACCACGCGCCAACCACTGCACCGCGCCGGCCCGCCCGCCCGCGCCTCCGCTACGCAACGCGCCCGCCCCGCGTCCGCCTCGCACCCGCCCTGCGAAAAACTACGCGCGCGCCACGCCGCTGCACGCCGCACGCAACCCCTCAAAACCATTGCCGAGTCTCGGCAAAACATTCACTTTCCTTGCCCTTCTTTCTTACTTCCGACAGCGTAATTTACTTGAATACGTTTTCTCAAAAACCTTTTTAGACGATGAAATATAGCGAATATGAAAAAGTATGCAAATTATTATTAGATCATAAGTTATCAAAATAATAGCATAAATTTAAATGTAATACATAATAGGCATTCTTAATACTAAAAACACCATGATGACCGTATCTTTTTCTATACTAACTTTAAACTGAAACATTTAAGTAAATATAAGTAATACTTTACATGACTCTTCGACTGTTCCGAGAGCACAAAGATATCGTATCCAATCACATATTCACATCACGGAAAGTAACCGTTTGCCGGCATGGAGGCAGGTCGGCAACTGCAACGCAGATCCCGTCTGATGCATCGACACACCGCAACGTGAGCCAAACTAGCTCTGATCTTATAGAAAGAAGAAAACTGCTTGTAAATTCAACTTGCGAGCCAAATAGTGCACACTGATAAAATGTTAACGACCTTTATCTAGTCCTGACCTTTGGGATACTGGTTTGAGAATCGTACATCTAATAATTGAATAAAATGTTATCACAAGAAGCGAAATACGAGCGGTAAGCTAGTGCTGTGAATTAATTTTGACGCTTTACGGCATTAGCGAAAAGTTTTGATACGGGTAGCACGATACAAAAACGCTAACTCCAAGGCTAAGTGTTCACGAAGGCTGATTTACTTTGACGTAAATTACACATAAAGGATGCTGCGACATGTCACTGCGTGTAAAATGAACGCCATGTGTCAAATAATAAATAAAGGCATATAGTCGTCACCAAAAAGATAATTACTTTAATTATTGCAATACTAATGTGTGCTTTAAAATTGAGAAGTAATTAATGGAAAATGGCAAAATTTACATTCCAGTTAATATTACTACAAATTTTAAGTTACATAGATATAAAAAATTACATGTTTAGTGAAACTTAGATAAGATGGTATTGGAGCGGTTTATTTTTGATTGAATGGCGTAACATTAAATTACATTAAGCGTGGCCCCAGGGGCTTTGCAGCTTATTTGGTAGGTTAGATAACCTAATACCCTTCTGCGGCGTCGACTAACGTGCCAGTGCCAAGGTAACGCGATCGAAAATGGCGCATCATGCGTTTACATATCGAGAAATTAATTTTTAACCTATTTAACAACATTTTGCATGGAAATATCTGTAAAGAAATCAAAACGGCGGGCAATGTAATCAATTATAAAAAAGTGAGTTTCAATAATAAACTAAATAAAACGTTTAAAATTATGATTACTTTTATAATTCTTAGAGTAAAGATGTACTGAGAATCGGTATTTATATGTAACTGTGTTTACACTAAACGTCAATTTCACACGGTATTAAGTGACACATTGGATTTTAAATGTTATCCTGTGGTAGGTATAAAATATAAGGGTACAGATCAAACGCAACCCACCATAAGTGATTTCAAAATCGTACCAATTACCTACTACACGTAGGTTGTACACACTTGTTACAACAAGCAATAACCGCTACGCTAGAAAATAGTTGATTCGTTAAGTCACAGGAAAAGCAGCTGTAACTTTTTGATCCCTCCCACTCGTATTTTACGTCACGCCGAGAAATATTCAAACTAACCATGGACACAGACATGATCATGATTTTGATCAAATTATTTATTTTTATTTATGATGGTTATTGCTTTTAAAAATTACCACAGACGCCATCAGCCTATTGACTCCCACTGCTGGACAAAGGCTTCCTCCAAAGATCTCCACTCCAAACGGCTTTGCGTTATCCGCATTAAGCGGTTTCCCTCGACCTTCACCAGATCATCAGTCCAACTTGTGGGGTGCCTTCCAACATTGCGTCTACCGGTACGCGGCCGCAACTCAAGCACCTTATTGCCCCATCGGCCGTCAGTTCTTCGAGCAATGTGCCCTACCCATTGCCACTTAAGTCTAGCAATTGTTAGGGCTATGTCGGTGAACTTAATTATTCTGCGGATGTTTTGATACGATCACGCAGAAAAACTCCGAGCATAGCCCTCTCCATTTGGTGACTTTGAGTATTTTTATAAGGCCCTTTGTAAGAGGCAACGTCTCGGTTCCTATACTTCATCACTGGCAACACGCACGAATTATAAAAGTTTGTCTTAAAGCTGCCCAGCCAAGTTGGATTCATCTCACTCCATGTAGTCAGCATTTCACCACGGTAGATCCGTCATCCATATCCGCCGGATTGTTTGCCCAGCTTTGCGTTCAAGTCTTCCATAACAACGGTGTAGTGAGTTCTAAAATCATGCATGACCTTAGGGATGTCCTCATACCTTAGTTCTAGCTCCTCATAGGGGTTTGTTTTGTTGGTGCGTACGACATTCAACGAATACCGTTTAGTGATTTTAAATATAAGGTACGCTACTCTGTTCAATATGCACCCGATCTGTACAACGTTGTTATCCGGAGACCTGTAGACAATGAACCCTACACCACTGCAGCCAAGGCAGAAACGTCGAGGGAGAGGAGTGTTGGTAATACGATTTGCCACAACGCTGATGCTGCGGCTATGGGGCCGCTGAGGAAGAGGAGAAGTTTGTATTGCGTTGCGCAGCATTTCCTGTTCTCCGCGATCGTATAATGATTGACGGCGGAGCCCATGACCAGATTGGTCACAGGGAACCGGGACAGCTTGCTCTCTTAACTCCGTGGCCTTTAGACGATAAATTCGGAGGGAGACGGACTGTACGTTCCGACATGCCCTACCAGGAGGGAAGGAAAGCCAAAGTCAAATTTTTTGTTCAAAATGGTTACAATAGTTTACTAACTGAATGTCAAAAACAACCATCCAGTCGCAAAAGTAATGCTACGGACAAGAAAATTAGCGCACTTTATTTCCACACATCTTCATCATGTAAATAGCCATCAACACTATGATATACTTTACCTAGGAATATATTTTTAATTTGGTTATTTACATTTATGAATTGTTAATCAAAAACAGTTTGTGAAATTTTATTTTAGATTCGCACACCAAGTCCCATAATGGTTCCATTAAATTCCATTTAAAGCGGAGAGTGCCTTCCCTGAAGTGGCCCCGCCGTAAAGCGACGAGAAGGAACGCCGAGGAGGTATTAGTCGGTGCAAGTCCGACATAACCTGTCTTTGTCCCAGAAAGGGCAGATTTGCGAAGGCATTTCCACAACGTTAAAAGAAAAGGTATTTTCGACAGTATTCAACACAATGTAATCTCGTAATTATTGTTACTTGTTTTTTAATAACCGTCTAAAATTTCTTGAGCGAAATAAGCATCGAAAGTACTGATGAAAGTAAAAACCTGTTATATTCTTGTGTTAAAAAGGCGAAAATAAAGATTATTTAAAATCAAATTTCTTATTGTTATACTTGTTACTTTACTGTTGCGGAAGTTACAAGACAGAGTTCTTTGGAGTTAATTAAAATATTTTTTTTTTCCAATAAGTAATCCACTGTTACTTAAATTGTAATTGTGAGTCCGATTACAAAACAAATCAAGCCAGTGCAAGATATAAAATTAAACTTACATATTATCGTTAGGCCCTTGCTGCATTGCTCGATAGAATGAAACAAATTTTAAGGTGCCTAGACCAAATGATTGATATAAACTGCTATTACCTTTTGAATTATTAATTACGAACGCGAAAAGTTATGATATTACATGCCATAGACCTTGGAGACAACTTGTTAAATTCTCACGCTGCACTATTTTTAAACTTGGATATATTGTAGACAATAAAAAAGTTTTTAAAGCATCATCACTTTAAATCATCAAATATCATAAATGCGGTTATTATTTTGCGCTTCTCGTGTGGTATGGTGATGTTATGTAAAAACCGTTGCACAAATCGCACTGATTTGCGCAGAGCTACGGTGGTATGCATTCATACGTTTTATTTATTTTACATGATATTTAAGCGTGAAACAGCAGGAGTATGTAAAGTTATAATTGAACCTAATAGAACACTGTTATTACACACCTATTTCTATAAGAAAATAAGTCTTTATTGTTCCATATGAATACTTGTCTTCATTATCTTAGACAAGATAAAATACTCTTAAAGCAAATTTATTGCAATTTCTAGTTAATTTACATAAATATACATTAAAGTAAAATTTTCTCATTTTGTAGATAATTTTTTCATAATAATAATTTATGATTCTATAAACTTTCAAATAATTTTTCGCATTTCTTGTAAATAGAGGTTATCTATGGTAGACTATGACATAAAATAGCGTCCAAGAGGCACGCGCAATAGTGTGCGTTACTTCAGTTGGTGTATAATATAACAAGGAATATATAAAAAACATTGAACCAGAGACAGAGTTTTTATCGATACCGAAGCCCGGGATTCAATTTGATTGAGTGGTGAGATCTTTGGGGGCAACCTACGATAACTATTAACGAATTTTATCTAAGTATTTCAATATTTACTAAAAATTACATTTCTAGAAGATTTGTGTTAAAAAACTGGTCAACATTAGTGAACTTTTATTTAGAAAAGGACATTAGTTATAATTCAAAGGTCTTAGTTATATTAACAAATTACGGCAAAATGGACCAAAACGTTATAAAATTAAAAAAAGGATAAGGCAATTATAAAAAGAAAAAATGAGAATACAATAAAATTTCAAGAAAAGTCCTAAATAAATAATACCAAAGGGTTATTACATTGAAGCCATGATAATTTCATTAGAAGAAACTAATTAATTTTTAAAATAATTACAAACAATAAGTTGAAATAATTACACCTGAACCGGAACAAGAATTGTCATAGTTGAAAAGCATAATTGATTCCAAGGGTAAGTCACAGAGACAAGATAGAATTGGATGAGAGGTTAGACTACTTTATAAAGAGCTCAGCATAGCTATATTTAAAATAGCTCAACCGCAGACTAATGGGGACAATGGATTGTCTAGAATACAAATACCTTGTGTTTACAATAGATTGAATCCTTTACAGAAATTGCATTACTTAAAGAGTAGTGTTACAGAGGAATCATTAAATTTATGAAGAAATTATGAAATAACAAAGTTTAATAAAAATGAATTATGAAAACAATTGG
Organism: Byasa hedistus; assembly: GCA_029286795.1. Classification (NCBI taxonomy): domain Eukaryota; kingdom Metazoa; phylum Arthropoda; class Insecta; order Lepidoptera; family Papilionidae; genus Byasa; species Byasa hedistus. Next base: position 1,686,517 of record JAGSMW010000027.1, on the reverse strand, counting down.
CAGGTAAAGAATTTTTTAACACTTTATATTCACAAATAACAGTTAATAAATCGTCACGAGCATTCATACAATTATTACCAAACACAACACCGTGTTTCAAGGCGCTTAACGATTTGGAAATATGGACATAGTCATGGGACGATATTGTTTTAATTTCTTGATGGTTGACAGTCGACACGTTGAAAGAATTTGGAAGAAGTCGTACTATGCTTCATTACTAGAGAAAGAATCAAAAGGCAATAACAATTTAAGAAATGAAGAGTAGTCAAGTACAAAAAGGAGCCGAGTATCCCGCGCCAGCTACATCAATTGTTGTTAATTTTGCAAAACGACAAAAGCTCAATGAGCAAGTATTGTTAGCAATAGCTGTCATGAAGGCTCGTTTAAAGAGGGGAACAAAAGTTAATTGCGTCTTTTATAAGATCAAAGCTTGCACGCTTCTTTTATTACCAAAGTAGCGGCTCAAATGTTAGGTTTAAAAAATTCTATAAATACAAAAGTTTCTGGGCTAGGAGATGGTCAAAACCATATTAAATATTTTGTTGAATTATATTGAAAGCTCGTCAATATTATATGTTCTGCAGACGCTGACTTTCCCCATGAGAGAATTGATTCTATCTCTTCGAAAGAACTTACTGCTTTAGAATTGGTCGATCCCGGTTTTTCAATACCGGGGGAGATTGGTTTCTTTTCAGGATCTGAGATTTAATCAAATGTATTATTAGATGGTCTAATACAACTACTGAAAATAAAACTTATTGGACAAAATACTGCCTTTGGTTGGATTTTGTCATGAAAAATGTTTTATTTACCAACTACAATTATAAGTTAATATTTGCAGGTTATGTGGAACGTTGATTAACTTAAACAATTTTGGTGATTTTTGGATGCAAATGGGATTTTATGAGTGGGCTCATGAATTGATATGGCTAATGAAAGCTATGATGCAAGTCATTCATTTATTATATCCACGTGGCCTCATCTTGCGCAATTGTTAATATTAGATGCACAAGGAAGAACTTTATACGGTGGACCACAAATCATGTTGAACTTCCTTTGTTCTAGATATTGGATAATATGAGCTGGCGACCCAGTTAAAAATTCTATTGTTTTAGATGTTCAAAGTCAATGTCCTTTTTGAGGCTTTTTATTCGTTACAATATCGATAAAAAAACCGGCACTTTTCCTTTTTTGGCACTAAATTTATGGTTATGAGAATTTTCTTTTGTTTTTTGGTTACTTTTTTTTAAGTTATCTAATGATTAACTTTCTTACAGTAAATGTTAAGAGTTGTTTAATGGAGTGATGTTGGCTATATTTATTAGCTATCTCGTTTCTATGTTCCAGTACCTCATTCAGACAATGGTTTTGAAAGCAGTGTCGGCCATCGAGTAACAATCAGGTAATTACCTAGCTTTGAACACCTCAAACAACAGCAGTTTTTTTATTTTATTTAAATGTTCTATCCTAATAACAATATTGCTACGTAACGAACAACTGTGTTATATTAAAATAAGTATCTATTTATATATTTAAGTATCTATTAAGTTATTATTTTAATAATCAAATATTTTGAAAAAAATCTTTAGTAAAAGTACGTAACAATAGTTTAAGAAATAATCTGCCATTAAAATAATTTTTTCGTAATTTTTGTTTTACATCTATATTTTATGTGCCCCTTCTTGTGTTCTTCTATAGACTGTGGTATATTAAAAAACAATACAACAGCTGCTTTATTTTACATGCATATCGTTAAATGCTTCTAAGTGGTTTTGCGTCATTTGTGTAATCTATGTGGTAGTCTAGCAACATGTTTGCATTTATGTACAGATTAATATAATCAACAATGTTTATCACAGTATTGCATTTAAATGAATCTTGCTTGGATATCCTTTATAAAGATTTATTTAGCTTATAGATTAGCGTAAATTAATTGAATTCGTTAAAGAATTTAACGATTAATTATATTTAAAATTTGGTAAACAATCTGGTAAACTTAGAATTGCATAGGTTAGGCACCGAGATTGACCACCGTCGAGTTTTAGTCGGTAAAAATCACAAATATCTCCTTCCCCCCCCCCCCTCTTTAGAAATATTTTGATTTTGATTAGCTCGCAATAAAAAAAGCTAAAAATTTATACGACTTAAGAAGTGAATAAAATAATTATTGGCTTTATTATCATATGGATGTAAACTTAGAAACATACCACTGAAGTATAAAGAGTAATACAAAAGTTCGTCTGTAACTGTGTATGTTACCTTTTTTTTGTTAATATTTTAAATAATACACATCTATCTACAACGCCCGATCAAGTAAAAGTTTATTGCACACTATAGAATATATATAATTTTTTATTTGATTATAACAATTTTTTTACTGAAACAACTTTGTTTTGAAGATCAAAAATTTAGCTCTGATGTACTATTGCTTTTAATGCAATAGATAAATTAAACTCTTCGTGTTACGATTAACGTGAAACTTTTTTTATAGTATACTGTATGTGTTGTCTAATATGATAACATAAATTTACTTTAAGCGGAGTAGAGTGCGGTATTAAGAACGGAGTGTAATCCTCGCGTTTCAACCAAGGTAAGAAACCTTCACAATGACACATCGTAAGACCACGACAAGGATAGAGTAATAGTTCTTGAACTTTTAATGCAAACGCGCACTAGAGATGTTGTATAATAAATCGTTGAAGCACCTGGTAACGGTGTCCCGTTGCTTGACCTTATTATAAGCTTAGCTCGCCGAGGAGAAAACCATTCATATACGTTTAATAAGATTTGTTATGCATGCGAGGCCACTACTAACCCCCTTCAACTGAGTTATCTCCGCACGTTACTAGTTTTATAGTATGAGTACAATGTACACATTCACTACAGAGGGGAAAAAAAGTTTAATTTCTACCGCACTGCACTGTACAAAGTAAAACTTTATTAATTAATATCGACGTATGTATAACCAGTTCTTGTTTAATGTCTTTGCTTAATGAAGATATGTTCGACTTTTTGATTAACTTTCATCATCAGCCGATATGCCCTCTAAAGGACAGACTATTAGGTGTGTGGTTTAAGCTATAAAAACGTATTACTAAAATCCAAAGAAGTTTACCCTATAAGCGTGATGTTTATTCAGAAGTACCATTCTTATAACACTTGGCACAAATTATTGATGTCAAAGGTTTAGTCATTCGTAGTTAAAGTTTATTACATTAATATAGCCGCAATTATTTAGTACAGTTATAAACATCTTTAGCCTGATATGATTGTAATAGTGACAAAAACACAGACTGTATTCCGCATAACAATCCAATACTATGGATTTATCGCCGATGCCTCTATCTAAAGTTGAGTGAGTGACAAATAGTTAAACTAGTTTTTGTTTAATTTCATCAAACATAAAATATAATGAGAAATGTTAGAGATAAATTTTAGCAAAATAAAGAGCATTTGCCGAAATTTAGCACCGTGAATTTATTCTTATTTCGGCCTTTATAAGTAGTTGCTTAACTATTACGAGTAAATGGTTAAAACACGTCAAACGGCTCTCAGCAGATCATGTTTAATAGCCGGAATGCTCGCGTTGTGAATATACCAGCTGCGATAAAACACCTTTTATGAAGTACTTTAGAGAGTAAGCTAGACGAAAAATCGTAAAATCTTGTAAAAGGATTTGAATCAATGCACTGAAGCCACTATTTAAACGTTAGAAACATGTACTCGTACATGTAGTATAACAACGTTAAATTAAAAATATTGTGAAAGAATACGTTTGAATACAATTATAAGACGTTTTAGGCTTTTACTTTACGCATTTGTACTACAAACATTTTTAACGCGTACTTCAAAGAGAAATGAATAATGAATAATTAATGAAATAATGTACGAAAATTTTGAATAGTTTATAACGTGAATTTACGTCTTGTTTTCGTTCTCCTTATAATTTTAGATCGAGTTAATTTTATTTTAAGAAGACATCTACTAGAGAGTTTGGGTATTTGTATTTCGTTTAATAATGTTGCTTCAATGGAAAATCGTTGCAATGGGACAGTAAATCTCACCCTTGTCGCTAAATGCTTATTTATTATAATTCTACGATACGGCCAAGCCATACAAGTTTCTTCGACCATGATGCAGACTTTAGTCAGGGCTTGACTCTACATAAGATTTCATAACTAAGGCGTTACGAGCCTCTGCTACATTATTTTAAATTAATCGTTTCTTTTAGGAATAACATTTAATAATCTTTTACTAGCGAAACTAATATAACTAAATTGGTATTTAGAAAGCAGGAATATTTTTAAGTAATCCATAATCCAGTAGGTTAGAACTTTTGTAATAAATAACAGAATATTTACAATGAATCGAAACCTTATAAATTTCTTATGATTTTGTTTAAAAGAAACTATCGGAAGCATTGACAAGTAGCATCCGTATTATGACTACCCTCTATGGTTGCTTTACTGAAGGACAATCGTTAAGACAAGTTTATCTAAACTTTTTGCGCCCATTTATGTTAAGATAAATTTTTTTATTGATATATTTAGACTCCTTCAGTTTTCCTTAATAGGAATATGAATACCGTTGTGAATTATACTTATATTACACAAATTTCAAATTATTCTCATCTCGGTGCAGGCTAATGAAAATTAAACACTAGTGGTATTTACACGCCTGGATTGACCAAGTATTATAATTAATACAGCCCAGTATAAACCGAGTTGCCTTGTTTTAGAATTCTTGTGCGGTTTCCGTTTAGCTAAACTCTCACGTATACCTTCAACTTTATACAACAAAGCGTTACAGAATCTGTGGGAAGTACGATGCGCGATTATCTACCAAATTTTCTTTGTCTCAAGTGTCAAACTCGTACGTACAAACTTGACAAGCGAAGCAGGAAATAAAGCAGCGAGCTGCGTGAGAGAGAAAGAGAAAGAGGACACATTTCGAGGGTATTGATCGCTCTGGTGGTGGCCAGAGGAAGTGGATGCTACCAAATTTCGCCTAAGGCCCTTGTAATTGCAAACGTTGTAATCAAATACAGATATAAAAATAATTATTCAGGTCCGCCCACAGACAGGTCAAAAACAATATATTTTTTGTTATACTAATCATTTTAATTGAGCTTATACGCACATTAAAATAAATTCATATAATAAACTGTAATACTATTATAAAGTCAAATGTACAATAGAGGGGTTGTAGCTAGCAAGGCGGGTTCGAAAAATCGACCACAAACCAAATTTCTTAACAGGCATTTTTTCTTCATAGCATTAAAAGATAAAAATTAAATTCTTAATTTTTTTCGCTAACATTGAGGTTAAAACTTTAAGCATAGATTTCACATAGAACATTCTCCAGGACCACATAACACAACATCAACAAAAATAGAATTCTTGAAAGGAATCCGCTACTATTTATATAAAGCTCGTGGCAAAATACTGAAATGCGTCGTATTCCAAAGGAGCAGTATTTTCTATTGCTCAGAGGAATCTAAACAGGTCGTGTAGTTATTACATGCAAAGTATACAATGCGTAGCTATGTTATGTATTCGATACTGTATACTGAATACGTTATGCAATATTTGGCCGGCGGGCATATGGCAACATGAAAGCCTCATGCTCGCATCTGTGCGAGGCTGTAATGTCTCACCTCGTGCAACATTTGGGTTTAATGTCACATTTCGCCCATTAAATGGTTACCCTATTATCGATTCCGATGATGCTCTCGACTCTCGTAGCGTGCCGTAACGAGCCAAATGCAATCAATTACACAATTTTATATGTCAGTATAAAGAAAGTATAGCTGCTGCTTTTACCGTTAAAGAATATCGAAAAGCTATTCCTTTTCACTTTTATAAATAGTTGCGCTACAATACAAAAACGGATAGATATATATTGGCGTATAAACTACAGTTAGTTAAATATAACATGCATTATAAAGAATGTTCGAAGAGAGTTGGTAAAAGAGACCACAAAATAACACAGGAGAACAGTTAGCTTTGTGTATGCGCACAAAGTAGCATTTTCCCGTGTTTGTATGTGAGTCTTTGTGATTAACAACACGTCTCACCCCGCCGTAGCGCACGGGCTTTTAGCTTTGAATGCAATTTCCGGTGTACTATCGTCGTTATGTTTGCTAAGGAAAGCGCTCTTTGATTTCGCAACAAGCCTTTAGTCGAGTTGGTCCAGAACGATTGTTAAGATATTTGCATCGTTGGCTGGCTCCTTTTGTTAGAACATCGCTTTGCTACTACGAGTGATCTAAAATGTTCTTGACTATTTTCTTCTCATAGAATAACTGACTTATCCTCTTAACCTACACAAAATAATACTCTTTCTTTATTAATTACTTCATTTACTTGAACTGAGATAAGTATACAGGCTCGCAAGTAATTTTTCATTTGTTTTAATGAATTTTTATTTGCACTATACGTATTTCACTGATACAACATTTAAGAACTTATCGTATCTGTGAGGGAAAAGAGAAATTTTCCACAAAGCTGACTGACGATCTGGTAAAGATTTTTGGTGGAGAACTACGAGTATATATCCAAAAGTGGAGGTTTATCGACTCACGATAATGATGTAAACAGATATATACCAGTACCACGGACATTCATTGCACTCAAATTATGTTTTTATACGCACAACTATCGTCTGAATTTGAAGATTAATTTTTGTTAAAAAGAGGTTAAAGTTTGTGTTAAAGAATAAACAAAATAGTGATTTATAATTCATTAAGGAAAACAGGAAAGATTGTATTGAAATCAATATCAAATCAAATACGGCAATGTGATTTGAGTTGAATAAAATCTTAAGGGCGGAAAATTAACAGGATAGTGATTCTGCAACTGTAAATAATTTCTGCTGAAATATTGTTGATATAGTGATTTTTTTTGCCGCCCACTTATGAGCTTAGGCTTCTTTTGAAGATCTTCACACCGATCGGTCTTTCAATGTTCGCGTCCTTCATCAATACAGTTACTTCCCCCGCCCTCACCAAATACAGCCGGTTTAAAATTACCATAATGATAAAAGTAATGTAATAGAAGCACAATGAATAAACGAAAAGGAATTTAAATAGCAGAATTTGTCTTCATAAAACAATTCCGATAGATAAGAGAATTTCTTGTATGTTGAACAATGTGTTACTTTCGAGGGATGGGAATCAAAACATATGTTAATCAAAGGATACAATAGATGGAGTGGCACGCTCTCCCGGGGAATCACATGTTCCATCCATCTATGACAAAGTGTCCAGTTTGCTGGAGTATTACATTCGTTCTCCCTATAGAGCACTCTTTATCTTTACAATAGCAACTATCACATTCTAAGATGTATGATACGTATAAAGTTAATAAACAAAAAGGCGTTTGGGTGTTTAAAAAAAATATCGCTTACCTTCTACTTGTCCAAATTACGCTGAATTTTTAACTTAACAAGATATTTTAGACACTTGTTAGTAGTAAATGTGACATTTATTTTGTTGTTACGTGACAGACGAAAACTTAGATGACTGTCGACTTTATTGAACATGCCATTTATGACATTTACTGAGCAATTTCATATTTATGTTGTTTGCCTTTGCTCAGAAGTGGACGCCTATCGGATTGTGATGTCGATTATTAGCGAAGTTAGTTATGTATTAGGAAATTGTGTTTGTCTATTTCATTTATTTACTATAATATAATAATATTAATTTACTTATTCATACATTTTTTGTACAATATAGCGAATATGGGAGAAAAATACAATAGATATAGAATTAACAAAAATATATTATTACAAGGCATATTTTCCAGTTATTTTTTCGGTTTACAAAGATCACTAACCAATAAAAACAAATACAACCCAGTGTAAAAAGAAAAAAATGTCAAATTTATTTTAATAATGAAAAAGTTTGGTTTGCAATCAATTTTTGCCTAAAAAATTTTGGATACATCAAATTTACCGCGTACGAAAATAAATTTCTGATTGAACTAATTTATTGCCACGATTATCGAAAGCTATTTGGTACTAAGTTGCATGAACTTAAAAGCCTAAAGTCACAAGGGAATTAGCTTTGCCTATTTCGTTGAAGCTTTCAGCACGCCATTCTGTAAGAGCTGAGGAATTTAAATAGAAAAAGTTTTATGACGTCGGTAGTCTTGATAGAATGCCAACAGGCGTCATTACCAGCTAATTACTGGTTTAGAAGCGGGTTCGGCAAATGTTACCGCACCATAGGAAAGTTGCGCTGTATTGCATTGCGGGTGTGCTGCGGGCATGACGTCACAGAGCCTCTCCGGGTAACAGGCGAGGGGAAGTGAGCGTGGCCTATTTATCCCGGGGAAGCGCAAAAAGTGGGACTCGTGCGGATTTTCGGACGTGTTCATAATTATGGCCGGAGCGTCACTTTAAATGTATTCCTGGCACATCAATACCCGCGTGTGAGGTCAGTCGACACATTTCCACGTGGCATGACATTTTAGACATCGGGATATTATATGTTCCCAAGTATATTGAATAAAATTTATAGTCACAGGTAAAATTGCTTTGAATGAACAAAACTATCTTTTACATTTTAAACATAATCGGTTGAATCATTTCAAGTCACTGTTACACTTTCGGATTAGGTTTCAGATAACATTTTCTGTCAATTTCCCTCCGTTGCTGTTCGACTAAAATCTCGCTTTAAAATATTTTTAGCGGCTGGTACGCATAAATATATTATAGAAAAGTATTTTTTCATAGAAATAACTAAAGGCTCTTATCTATAAGGTCGTATTTTTTCCTTTTATAATCGTTATCTTAATATACAAATGTTGTCAGTAGGAGTAATATTTATTTTTCTACAAACATTTTCCTTTTCGTGGAAAAAAAATATTAGGTACATTTGACGGAGTGGAAATATCCAAATCCTTTGAAATCTTCGAAGCATATTTATATAAATTTTAAAGGAAAATTGATACAGTAACATTTTAATGAACGTACTGACGCTAGCTATTTCTGACAGCAAATGCAAAACAAATTGTTGTAGATGAGTGTGATGAGAGATGCGAGAGGGGTGTGAATTATTTTTAAAATTCCCTTGTTATAGAGGCAATGAGCTGTAAGTAGGTTATTATTTTTTATTTATATTACTTAGTTGGTATTAGCAGAGTGTTAAGGAGGCATTACTGAACTATCCATCTCGGCGTATCATAGTACGCAAATTTAAAATTATGTATAACGAAGGAATTGAATCTGTTTCGGTGATTTTAACGAAAATTTTAGTCGACATCAAACATTTTATGTTATATATTAAAAGTTAGCTAATTGTCATGCTAAGTTTAGTTACGATATAAAGTAATAAGTATCTGTATTTTTTTTATTTGTAGATACAAGATATGTTGTTTGTTTTTATCTGTTCATTACATACAATCTAATTAAAGATGTATAATATATTTAGAATATATATTCTATGCTACATTATCGCTGAAAAAACAAATGTTTTTTATAAAAAAAACTCGTTTCTTTTTGTCACACATCCCGTGTCGCTGAAAAGCGGGGCATGTCGTGGTCAATATAGGGCAGTAGGACATGATGGTCGTCATGAAACCGCAACGTTTATGCTAACCGCTAAATAAATTTACAGAGCTGTGAATTTCACAGCTGATACAACGATAAATTAATCCTGTTAAAACATTATCTGTATTAATTCATTCAGGCATGATTGTGGTGCTTTCGCGATAATACGCGGTATGAATGTATCGTGAAATGGTTGAAAGTATGTAACCCTGTTAAATGTTAAGGATAACTAGTGTTTACCAATATACTACACAACTACTAAATATAATATTATTAAATTAGATTCGTAATCGCTTTTTCTAGAGATTAAATTCAAGAAAGAAATTAAAAGATAAAAAGATTGCCGGAAATAGCTAATGACTTATTATGTGCGGAACTGTCGCCGAAATTGTAATCTTTGCTTATTTAAATAGTTCTTCTTTCTTTTGGTAAAATATGATACGCTAAAAGTGAACAACTAGGGTTTTAAGTTTATGTATTCTCTTTTCGCTCCAAGACTTTCTGTCTAAAGTATAATTTTTCACTTTAATATTCACATTTTCTCTGAGCCAAAAGACATTGCTCAGTTACTATTTTTACTAAAAGATATTGCCCGTAGACATTAGATTAATAATTTGTTTACTTTAGTCTTAATATAACTGGAGATAAAATGAAGCATGTTACTGTTTTTTAAATTACATTTCCGACATAAATTTCATTGTCTGTTCTATTTTTATATGTAAAGTGTTGCCCTAGAATATTGTGCTATACAAATCTACATGGTTCAGAAGTTGACCGCGCCTTTGCATAATGTTAACAAGTAAGGCGTCTTTGTTGTGTTTTGAATAGAGAGTGAAGGGAATAAGTGCCTTTTAACTAAATTAGAACATAGTAACAGCAATTTTAATACTTTTAAGCGTACGTGGTAATGGAGTGCATGATTTATTTTAATATAAACGGAGTAGAGAAAGATTTATTTAATAAATTAGAAGTGTATCTTTGTTAACTGTTAATTATTTTCTTAATATTTGTTATAATTTGAATACGATGGAATAATCGTAAGAATTAGACGATTATACAGACATCTAGATCATTAAAGGAAAGCGAGGAATTGATAGTGATTTTAGACCTCAACATAACTATGTGAAGGATGAAAATAATATCACGCAGACAATGCAGCTATAGTTCAGGCGATAGTAGCTACGGTATCAGAAAAGCTGAAAGCGCGCAACATTATATAACAGCGAACGTATAATGCGAAATTTTTCATGTTTCAGTTATTAAGGTTATATAAAACTGCACACGCTGCACATGCGGCGTTTGTTTCCTGCCTCTCCGATCGCTATTGAAACTGCTACTTCATCAAACATATACAGAGCTTTTGATGAAACCATGCAAAATATTTATTATGAGAAGTTTTTGTTAAAGTTACTCTTTCTTATCAAAATTAAATTCATACTTCTACATACATTCATCATCATTGATATATATCTCTCTTTTTTCAACGAGACGAGCATAGTGTTCACCTGATGGCAAGTGATAGGCTTGCTTATAACACTGTGGCGTTGGTTAATATGGTATACTGATGGTAATATGGGTAGTGTTAAGACTTGTTACCCCAGTAATTTTACTAGCTTATATCGCCCATCAAAACGGAACACAGTAATGTTTGCACACTACTGTTTGGCGGCAGAAATATGAGCTGCGGTGGTACCTACCTAGACGGTCTTGGCAACAGAGACCTACCACTAGTGAAAGCGTTCTTGTGAACTCTTGGTTTTTATATCGCCGCTATATTAGAATATAAAATATCAGTAAATTTACATTTAATTCTTTATTTACCTAATACAGTTAAGTATAACATGGAACGTGTATTTTGTTATATAATTAAAAATATACGTTCAACGATAACAATTACTTCTTCGTTTTTTACTTAGTAAAATATTTCGCCAGTTTTTAATATATTCATATAATTTTTTTTGTTTAGTAACTTTACCATTATAAATAAAATGCTTTATGATAATTTATCGTATAGTCTTTACATCTACATATAATATAACGTCGCTGTAGAAATCTACAAAGCTGCATCTTTACGGAAGTATTGTCACAAGACTTTTGTCACAATGTAGGAACATTCAGACTTGACCTAGTAACTGCAGATTTAAATATTTCCACTATATTCTATTTTTTTTTAAAAATGGCTACTGTTATTCTAATTGGATTCAAAGAAGTTTAATTTACTTTTATCGAGAAAATGATACAGAGTAATGATTGCATCACAAGGTAAAATTTAAAAAAAATGCAAACTCCGAAATTGCTGTTTAATCGGGATTTCTCCGCCATTATAATAAGCAATATTTTACATGTTTACTATATGTAGTAGCTATTTTTTTTGTTGAGTACATTTTGACAATAAAATGCTTTTCATGTATCGGCAAAAACGAGGAAGGTATGTTCAATGACGAGAAGACGACTTAAAAAGGAAAGCCGATATAGGAAAACGCATATAGGTATGAAAGTAGTTATATAAGGTAGTTTCAACTGAGGACAAAAATATGTAACTTAATTTTTACGACAACATTATGGGACGGTCGATTCCACTGTTGGAAAAAGACCTTCTTCTTAAATATCTTCAGCCATCGGTCTTGCGCTGATTTTGCTTAAAAATGTAATCCTTATTTAATCATCATCAGCCTATAGACGCCCACTGCTGGACAATGGCCGCCCCAACGTTCTCCACTCCAAATCTTTGCTGTCCGCATCCAGCGGCTTCCCGCGACCTTCATCAGATCGTCAGTCCACAGACAGTCCTTATTTAATAATTCTGATTATATACAAAGAGAAGAGAACTATATGTAATAGAACAACTACTATGAGAGTTTAATTGTGAAAGGCAAAACCAAAAAATAAATATACAGTACATTCATATTAATCATTTGTTTTGTAATACTTTTATTAGTTCATAAGATCATTTTCGGTTTGAAAATGTCTTTTACTGTGGTTAGCTTTGTGTAAACAAAAAAAATGTGTTTAAACTGAAAGAGTTGTAGCCCCTTTGATCATGTAACAACGCGGGTTCAGCTAGCGTAGTCTAACCGCGACCTAATTGTGACGTGGCAGATCCAAGCAGGGGATCTCGGTGACCTAGTATCGCAAGGCCGTTTGGCCCGCGGCGCCATCGCGTCTGTCCCGCACCCTTTTGATGCCCGCACTGCTGTATCAGTACCGAGACAGGCGACAGGAGGGGTGAGAGCCGGATCCAACCCGCCCACGGCGGCGCCATGCTGTCTCTCTCCTAGCCAATCTTAAGGGATGCGAAACGCTACACGTTATCGTCTAACCGCAATTATTTTCATTTCATTCATCACATCGTAATAACTTTAATAGGCATCATGTTCATTATTAATATGATAATTTAGTTAGTTTAATAAGGCCTAATGGAAACTGTGCCACGGATATTATGGTATATTTTAATATCACAAAGGAAATTGCTTTGTGATTTAATACAAATAAATAATATTAAAAATATTATTATTAAATATTGCAAAAAAGTTACAATTACGTTGTATCGAAATAAATGAAAATAAATCAAATTGTCGAGAAGAAACATCAATTTGTAGTTCAGGAAATAAGTCGAATGTTAAAATCTCTTAAACATTTTTATTAAATGTTTAAAATTCATATTAAAAGAATATTGGAAATCGTTTCAAAAGGGATATAATTATCAAGGCATTATAGTGAACAAATATTTACTTAACATACTAATAAGTTATTTTTAAGACATTCTGGGTTACGATCTCATTCTATTAATTGGAAAGTTTGGCTTCTTCTGGTACAGATGAGGTTTGTAGGTCTGAGTAATGGTATCACTTTGTATTTTCAGGGCTGGTAGTGAATATTTAATATAGTCCAGTTATGAAAATATATTTCAGTTTGCATGCGCCGGTACTGCCATCTTTTATCGACTAGTTGAACTAAGACGATTTACCATTACATAAAAACACCTCAGATGAACGACAAATTATATTTGATAATGTTTATTTTTAAAGAACAAACAAGCGAGGATTATGTTTAACTCTGTTTTGAGATTTAAATAAAATATTAACATGTTTAACCCTTACTACAAAAGGTGGTGTTGTTAATTTGTTATACGTTCACATGTTTACAGTATTGTAGCTTCCGAAATGAAGAACAGTTTATCCAATAGGAGGCATGTGTCTTATAGTGCCTACCTTCTCCAAGCAATTTTTTTAAAAATTTGTCGCATTTCACGACATCTATGTTCAGAAATTTTAGTTAAGGAGTAAGTTAAGTAACAAAAGTAATGTTTTATTGTTAACAAGTGTAAAGAAAGCTCGTTATTATTTTAAAATAATCTATTTTCGCCTTACAATAAAAATGGAGATACTGTTTACAAATTTTCTTTAAGAATTATGTAATAATATATAAACAAACACGTTAACAGCGACTCGTCGCTCAAGACATCCTGCAATTGACAGTCTTTACCAGAGAATTAATTAAAATATTTCAGCTTATAATTTTCAAATAGTTTTAGACAAACAATATGTAATGATTCTGTGTGACATTTATTGCAATAAAATTCTTCAGACTTGAAGCAGTTTTTGTAGATATTCATTGCAGTTTTTAAATAATTTTATCATAAGAAGGTTACTGGTGAATTTAAGAGCTACCAGTAAACAGTTTCCTAACGATTTATTCTTTTCGTGTTTGTAAAATCTCAACCTTCGAAACGTTTAAATTATTTATTACTGGTGGTAGGTCTCTTTCCGGAGTCCGTCTAGGTAGATACCAGTGCTGCCCCTATTTCAGCCTCTAAACAGTAGTGAACAAACAGTGTTCCGGTTTAAACGGCGCTGTAAGTCAGTGAAATTACGGGAGTAAAAAGACTTAACGTCCTCTTGTCTCAAGGTGACGAGGGCAGTGTAAATCATCTTAACTAGCGCCACGTAGTTATGGGCGGGCGTATCACTTAGCACCAGGTGAACGACTCACTCGTCTCAGAGAAAGTCGAATTAAAAATGAACTGAAGTTTGAAATTTATATTACTGCCATCTATGTTTCTATACAGTAACTATTCAAAGATGCAGCGACATCTAGTCGAAATTTAAGTTTATATGCATCATCAGCGATATTTTTTTTAATATAATTTCAATAAAACAAAATATCAATTATTATTATGAAATTATAGCGTTGATATTTAAACAAAAAGTAAAAATAAAATTATTTAACAAAAAGCTTATGAGTTGTTTAAGTTCCTCCTCTTGATGCTAGATGGCGCTAAAGCACAAACTTTAACAAACAGTTTCATTCTTTTGAAACAATAACGTTATGAAATAGTTAAGTAATACACCCGTTCATAACAATGACACCCTTATATAATATACGTTGCACCATATTGCTCTTATCGCCTTGAAACATAAGATATATATCTTAAGTATATTGCATTAGAGACGATGTCCTGAAATTTGTTCATTTGTACACTACTGCTTTGCGACAGACCTTGCGGAGTTTGCTGCGGTGCTACCTATCTAAACAGTTTTGCACAAGAAACATTTACAAAAGTCCAAATGAGTAATCATCGCCAGGCAAATATGAACTTATTTAATTAATTGTTACTTTTATCATAGTGCACAAAATCATTGGAATTCATTCGGATTTAAACAGACACAGTTAGTGTTCATTTAAATAATATTGAAAATTGCGAAATAATTTAAATCGGAGTGCACCACAGTATTTTTACCACAGTGGTAATAAACGTGATAAAAACCGCGCAGCTAGTGATACATTCAGACAGAGCACCGAAACTTATTTCCCTTCATTAAAAAACTGTAGCGTCAGACCGATTTCTTCCTTGCTATAATTAGATTATGCTTCCAGAAATTCTATGGATTCAAATAATCTTTTTGGAAACCGACTTATTCCAAGAACTACAGCAGTGACATCTACCAATCCGCTCTTGGCCAACCCAGTGGATAATAGCAGTGAGTCTCTCCTCGCAAGATAAGGTCCTTTAATGTTTTGTTTATGTTAAATAATAATCCTGTTCTCCTTGTTCATATAAGCACTAACAGCACAAATTCATATCGCAAATTTTAATACGTTCAACTTCGAGGCGGCGCAAAGCAACTGAAGTAATTTACCGGTGCACGGATGCATACTCAGGTAGGTCAGGAGGTAATTGCCATCGCATCTGGTGCCGTGAGCTCGCTCTTAACCGAAGCTCAACGTGTTTAGACTAATATCTGTATAACAACGCCTGTCGCTGTGCTCTCACGTAACCCTGTCTACGTCTTACCGCAGCCGAAATGATACACGACCCAAAATCAGCTTATTTTCCATTTGTTTTGAATGCTCCTAATCATTTATGTTTAAAGTAAAAAGAGTTAGCAAAGTTTTCATCCAATGGAACAATTTTAAAAATAAACTATTGTACTATTGACTTAGCAGCAAACATTCGTAGAGCCCGTTTAATCGAGTTACCAGACATTGTTAGAGCAATTAGTGTCCAATCCAGGTAACCGTTTGAATCAAGCAGCTAACTGTTGGCCCCCACTGGCGACGTTTAACTGGCAATCTAATGAATTTATTTATATATCACTGTAGACGTTTTTTATCCAAGTTTTTTATTAATTAAAAATCGTTCATCGATTTAAGAAGCAGGTAGGTGTTCAATAGTCAAACAATGGTAATGTTGGATAGGTCGCGTATTCGTTAAAGTCCACGATCGTATGCTAAAGAAATTCTCCATTTGATATTAGTGAGTTATGGTTTTTTAAATAACTAAGTATTAAAGGCACAATAATATTTTAAAACAAAACATTATTACAAATGTGACAATACTAAAGGATACTTATTAAGATTAAGTGATATTGAACGTTGAAATTGGAAATATTTATCGATTCAAACAATATATCTTTTGGCCTTGCTCCTCAGATACGCCAGTAAATATGATGAAGCTAAGATTGAATCCACAATTTCAATGTAGAACAATTTTGAATAAACAAAAATTTTAGCTATGCAATAAACCAGCACGTATTATTATCTCCGTTAACTTTGCCAACAAAATCAATGTATGTCCGTGTGTGTATTTAAGCCTGGCGCTAACAATCCAGATTAGCATAGCTCGACGCCATCCCAAAGCGCGCGAGGTTGTATAATTGAATTGTTAACTGCAATGCAAGAAATAATATAGAGAACGAAAAATAACATATTATCTGTTTTTAATAAGAACTAAATTGACGGTCCCAAATGAAAAAAATATAATTCGTAATAATGTGATTTATAGGCAACGTTTGAGAGGGACCGTGTTTACCCCGCAGTAGATTACTAAGGAGGGTCGCAGGGCTAAGCAGGCTATGAAGGGTGTTACATCACATTATATATAAGCAGACATCTTTATCATTATCAAAGCGATAATGTTGCGCAAAGTAAACATCTAACTAGAACCTCATTGTTATTTGATAGAAATATGTAATGGTACTTCAATTTAAATATTCGATGTCTGCGATCGGTAAGTCAACGTTGGTTCGTATTTTTAAATAGAGGTGCACATAATATATACAATAATTTGTTGATAACACAATCTACCTTAATTTCTAATTAATGTTTGAATCTAAATCTGCTTCATTTATTTCCGGGCTTACGTTTATGCTTCGCCTCATACTCAGTTGTGAAAGTTGTCATTTTCATAATTCTGACAATAAGTATTTAATTATTGCAATAACTAATAATAATTTCTGTTTTAATTTTTCTCTATAAAACGGGTCGACAAAAAGTTTGAATCTACATAAAGTAATTAAAATGTGTGTGAAATAATATCAAGCTTTCCCACATATTTAATACCTAACACAAAGGATATATGTAACAGATAATTTCGTTTGATTTTTGACATCCTGATAATATAACTGTTTGCAGTATTAAAAGTTACAACCGAACATCCCAAAATGGGAATGCGTGGAAATAAAATTATAGAATTAGGATAAACACAAACGGGTGAGGCGCGAGATGTTCCTTATTGTATTAACGGCGAGGCGGGCCACTTGATTCAATGCTACAAGAATACGGAACGTAAACTGTTTTATTCATTTTGTGGGAGATGATAAATTGCTTGTGAAATTTAAAATAACAAAAGTGCCGTGCTCTTGGACGTAGCGATGTGAAATAAAATGATGGTACAAAACGCTTCATTTCCAATTTATTTGTTCAAGCACATTCACCATTATGGTTTTAAATATTCAAAACGACGGTGTATGTACAAAGAGCCAGAGTAAACTTAGAGTAAATATTATATGTACTCCAAATACGTAATAACTGCAGACTTATGTACATATTTTTAGACAATGTGGACAATACCTCATGATAATATGGCGCTAGTAAGTAATGTTAAATAGAAGTACATTCTGCTGAATATTTTGATACGTAAGACATTTAATCTCATTACCTCAGTAAGGGAGGACCAAGTATTAACCCAAAATGTAGTTAATCCAAAACTGTGTACATAAAATAAACAGTACAGTTGCGTACAAGGAGCACGATGTATTGCTTTTTTTTAGCGTCTTTACTAACAATACATTTTCAACGTTCACGTCCGTCTAGTTATTGTGCAGACAAGTGGCAAGTTCTAATGCAGCCTGCGATAACGACCAGAACCCCCCCATTGAACCCAACGAAGCGCTCATGTGTTAAACAAGGGATGATTTGTGCCTAATAGAAAATCTTACAAAGAATAAACAGAAGCTAAATTTTTTAAATATTTTTATTGTGATAACTTGAATGTGGTATATACAACGTACTCTTGTCCCAATAACCGCATTGAATTGTAATTCGCACAGAGTAAAGGAAAGAGTTATTGGGTTGGTGGATTGCAGTGATCGAATCAGAAATGAAGGAGATTCGGAAAAGGACTAATGTTAGCGATTTAGCTTGAAGGATTGCAGGCCTTAAATGGCAATGGGCAGAGCACCTAGCCTAAAGTACTAATGGCTGAATGGATGAAAAGAACCTCGTGTGGCGGCTGCGTATAAGCAAACGCAGTATGCAGTAGACAAATCGTGGAAGGTAGCTAGAAGTCGCTGAATGTGAGCAATGCAGGACCGATATACATCCTTGGCTAAGTCTGATAATGAAATAATATATCTCGAATTGTTTTTTTTTTTCCTGTAGTTAACATATCGAACTAATGAGATGACGACCTCTTGCTTTAATCTTTTACTGCTTCTCGTCATTGAGACTAGTTGAATGAAATGGAAGTTAAATTGAAATAGTAACAAAGTGTAACTAGTCAAAATATTGTTGTAACGAGAGAGAATGTGGTGCAGTGTATATCATCCTAATTAAACATTAAATAAATGTCGCCCTCGTCTCGTAGCTTCGATGAATATAAAAAGTAATTTATGTGGTTTAATTTTATTCAATTACTTAACACGTCTATTTCACTCGTAAATATATTTGAGCTTCTAAATGCACTCGACGGGCGGACGTCACAAAATTAACAAGTCTCAAAACTGTATTTATTTCAACTAAGCGTTGCTGAATCCAGGTTGTGTGTGGATGAGAGGGTATATCCCAAAGGCTGGCCGCTGCAGCGTTTACAAGCATCATTACCAGTCAGGCTTAACAGGAACACTGTGTCCAATATTTTTATAAAGTGAAATATTTTTACTGATTCCCTTAATTATATATTAAAATTCTCATGTAGATAACATTTTAATGTAGAGAAAAGTTTGTTAAGTATTTGTTTTTTTTTTACGGTTTAACGGTTAATGTATTAATGCGTAAGACGGTAGACAAAAATATTAAAAAATAACAAAAATGGATAATTAATCCGTTAGATTAGAATAATAGGAGATATTGTTTGAAAAAAATTAACCCGAATTTCAAAATATGGTTTTCTATACTTTACAAAGAAAGAAGTAAAAACCTTTGCATAATATTAAGTTACAGTCAAGCAGTAATGTGCAAACATTACTGTGTTCCGGTTTGAAAGATGCTGTAATCTAGTGAAATTACTGGGGCAACGAGACAGCACCTTCATGTCTCAAGACGACGAGGGCTATGTGGTGCAGTATATACCATCTTAACTAACGCCGCGTTGTTATGGGCGAGCGTATCACTTACCATCAGGTGAAAGCTAAGCTCGTTTCGTCGAAAAAAGAAAGGTAGTTCCCTTAGTTTTACGTTAAATTACCGTAGCACGGAGGTTTTTTGGTTATAACATCGCGCCTATCTCATTTGATTAAAGTTTCTGGTTGCTGGCAAGCATTTCTCGAATTGCCGAGCAGGGCTTTTCCTAGAGGCCATTACATGCTGTACGCACGGATGTAACGGAATGTCAAATGTGTTATTTATTTGTGCATTTGTCTAGCTTCCATCTTTATTGGATCTTCCACATACACGCATAATGGTAATAGCTAAGTATCTCATTTATGCTTAAAGCATATTTTATTCAAGTTTAATGGTACATAACATAGTTTTACCATGCTTTCATAGTAAGACGTTTCAAATGAAACGACATCAATTAAACGTTAGAATAATTAACATTAATTAAAAGTAACAAATTGTAACAAAAATAAGCAATGAGAAGTAGAAAGTAAACTCCTTTGGTCAAAGAATTTTTCAATAAACAAAGTATTATCAATATTCGACGGTATCTTTTAAAGGTACCACATCTTATAACGGGACACAGATATACGCGATTAAATGATATTCTCCATCTCATCGTTGGTTAATTATGATGTAAATACACATGTAGATAATTGTGATAAGGTATGATAATAACGAGTGCTTAGAGACTGCTCCCGATTCCGCGGCAATGCGGCCCAGGCTTAGCCCGCGCATCAGATTGTGTAAGAGCCCGCCGGGCCGCATAACAGTAGCGATGTATGCAAATCGCAGTCGTAAACAGACGAGCTTTGAGGCAATATGCGTAGTTTTTTCATTTTCATTACGAAAGCTTCTGGAAACTGAAACATTGCCGTCGCGAAGCGCCGCCGTCGTGCTTTAGTAGGTTTTGTTTGAAGCGCGACGGAGGCGAGAGGAAAATAAATATGAAGACACAAATACATTATCCCTAGCAAAATTACTCTTAAATATAAAGAATTTCGATTATGTTTGACATATATAAGTAAAATAATAGCAGATAAATTCTTAGAAAAATCTGTCTATTACATACTACTACAATATTTTTTTTATAATAACATATAATACGACGTTTATGTAATCATTAACAAGTTTTTTAATCCCTTTTGCCTGTGTCTCATATATCACAGACAAGAAAATTTAGAACAGCGCTTCTAATGACTAGAACAAATCGCCTCGTTCCCAAACTATCCGCTTTAAATTTCATCCACTTAATACACAAGACAATACGTCTACAAACTACTACGCTGTGAAAATCTACAATTCAGTCATCATTCCTAGATTTAATTCAGTCGAATTCTATTTATTATGTAAATACATATAAACAGCTCCAATATCATTATACACAAATAAGTTCAATGAATTATGTAGCGGCTAGGTTCTCGTAGCAGGTGAAGTATTAATTGCAGTGTTTCAGTGAAGCGTTAGTGGCGACGGTAGACTTAGGGATTAGCAAGATAATCGTGCATATAATCAAAGGCTCGCCACTTGCCAGTGTAATGAAGCATCATTGACACCCCATCGACTCTTCTAGTTAAATTTGTTGAACTGTCCCTATAACTTTTATAGTTTAAAAAACATATAATTTTTTTACACGGCGAAGCAACTAGACGACCCGGTATATAATAAGTAACGCTTGCACATAGAAATGTGGTGCTGAGTATAATTTAAATCGCTGCAAATAACGATTATTAAACTCGTATGTGTTCTTTCTATATGTTAACATAAAAATTATCATCGTTCTCATCTACATTTATTTAAAATTATCAGAATAAAACTTAATAAATCTTACAAATATGTACTTTTTCTGTGTTTGAAGGTACGTGTATATTTAGTGATGTACTGCGTAACTTTATGGAGTACATATTGCTAAGCGACGCACGAAAATTAAATATTGTGAAATTTGTCTTAATGTTAGTAATTTATAAGAAAATTATCATGTAAATGTTAGGATTAGAATGAGTTCAAAATGTACTTTTTGTCTCTGTGTATAAAATAACAGTTCCACTCGAAAATTATTCACACTCATTTTATTTTAAAATCTGTTGCTCACGGCTACAAAATATGCCAGATTAAAAATATACCACGTGGAGTTTATCTTATCATATTTTTAATCAGTTCGTACTATTTATTTAAAAGATTATATTCTTTATAAAGCAAACTTTAAAAAACTCCTGACAGATTTTCCAATTTCTCGGATGTCGTGAGCATTAGTTTAGATTTCACTCACTCTATTTCACTCTTTCAACATTTTTTAAGATTATGTCATAAACTCAAATTTCATTACAGAAGGATTATTGCTAGTTTTAAATCGTAGAAAACCGAACCTTTAAAAATCATTGAAAATTATGATCATGTAAGTATGGTTACAGAAAAGGTTTTTGCTTAGAACTATCAACCCGTTCGATGGTAGATCATCTACGAGTACTATGTTCAATAAAGAAAAATCGTCTAAAGAAACCTGTTGAACACAAAGCTATGTGCCCAAGTCATTTTGGATATGAGAGGACATTAATAATATAGTTATGTTAAAAATCTACCATGAAACATGCCTTTACCATGCATTTACCCATGTTAGACAATGTGTATCACGTGAAGCATTTATTTGCATTTTGCACTATAAGGTAAGAATTTAAAAACTGACTTAATTTTTTAACCTAGAAATACTGTTCAAGGATTTTTTGTGTCACTGACAAACAATGTAAGTCTTTGTTGCATAAAATATTTGTTCCTAATTTCAAATTAAAGTATAAAAATAATATAGTTAATTCAAAAAGTCCCGCTAAAGAACACGTCAGAATTTTACATAAACTTAATAATTTTATAACAATTTAGTAAACTATAATAGTTTAGCATAAAATTCATAAAAAAAATTAATAGTCCGAATACAAGTCGGTAATAAAAATGGAAGTTTCGCTTCAGAGCAACTTCGCTACGAGTGCCTACGGAAAGCTAATAACTCGGCCGTTGCGAAGTTGAGAAACGAGTTAACATTCTCCGCACTTTGTGGTGTTCTAGAAAATAAATAAATAACTGTATTTGGACTTACGCTTCGGTATTGTCGTCTCTGGATTCGGAACGTTCGGTGTTCGCTTGGCCGCGCCGGTGCCGCGCGCGCTGCTCGTCGCCCAGTCCGTAGAGGCCGGCCACTGCCGCCATGTTGCCGCCGCTGCCTTCACACCATCACCCGCGACCACAGTTACTCGATCATCAGAGCGCGAATGCCACCGGCCCCTACCATCGCGTTCGGTCTGATAGAAGCGCGACCGCTACGCCTAATACGGCAACTCCATGCATAACTTACAGTTAAACTAAGATTTATCTTTATTTAATTCGAAATATTTGGACGCCTTCATTGGTTATTTCATTATTGTATCTCATCATAAGTCAGTTGGGGGTTTAAGTTTTACTTAGCTAATGTATTGTTAAGTTCGCAATTTTGAACGCTGCACGCAGCATTGTCTCTTTGCCGATACGTTTGTCACGCGGTAACTTCATCTGTATTTGTTAAAAAAAAGTTCTTTAAACTGTGGTGGTTCCCGTCTTTATTAAAACTTAATAAGAATGATTATAGCTCATGGATAGATTACGTAATTGAAAGGTATCGTGGTTAATTGAAATGAAAAAGTATTAACGTCTAGTGAGTGTAGCCGGGAAAGGTTATTAAAGCTTAGCACAGTGTAATCCTCTTTTCAAATTGCTAGTTGTCATAAGTTTTTAAGCTGCCTGCAAGTACAGGTGTATTTTTAATTAAAAGAGATACTCTCCAGAGTGTATCCCGCAGTCAATTGAAAGAGCTTAATTAAACCTACAGTTGGTAAGAGGCCTATGAAAAAAATAATTGCATTGGATGCGAGTTGTAATTGGCTTTTCAGTGCACCTTCTCCTAGCTTTTGGCATTATTTTAACAATTTACAGCTCTTAGTATAAAAAAAAACACAAATGATAGCGAAAATTTCTGTAGATAATTGTAATAATGTAATTGAATATTATTATTAATTACTTTAAAAAGAAGGAAAAATTTTGCAGGTTTTTATAAATTATTATGTAATGTGATAACAAAAGAGTTTACCCATAATTTCATAATTACAACTTTAAAGCATAGTTATATATTTATCTGTAATTATGTTAACTTCTTTCCGTTTAATATTAATTATATTGATAAAGTAAAACTGAGTGTAGCAGTATTTTTATTTAAACCAAAATACTGTAAGCTAAAAGCTTAAAAATAAAACTTAAGTGCAAGTTGTATACCGAAATAAATGTCAACAAACTGTCACGATCATTTGTATTTCAATGAGTTGATTACTCATTAATTAAACGAAATTACGCAGAGGTAATTTGAAAAGATATTACAACTCTACATTAAAGTTCATAACTATTTAACATGAGATGTGACGACATAAGAAATTTCTTACACATTTCGATCATTATAGTTCAATGAACAATTTGTAATTTGTGATGGCATATACCCAGAGGGAGGCTTTTTACCGAATACTTTCCTCGACTGCTGTGCATCGACTTGAAAACTATTGAAATTATTCTTTTCTGAGCGACGCAGAAGGGAATTGCTTTGCTGTTTCATTTCTGTGGTTCTCGTTGAAGTGAAATTAAAAAGGCAAGCCCGCAATGACAACGTGAAAAATTTTTGATCTATTACTTAATTATAAGTATTATTATTACTTCGTTTATTACTTTATCCATCATTTATATGCAGAACGATATATGAGTCATGGAGAGCATATGCAAAAAATTTAAATAAAAAAATAAAGTGCACACTTTCTAAGGACTGTTTATACGAATATGATTGTATTGTATTATAATAGTTACATCTCCAACGCACTAATAACATGTGTTCTTGTCTAGTTTGGCCAGAAAATTAATAAATGTATCAAAGCTAGCAATCACATTATTAAATATATTTTTTGGTTAATAGTTATATAATGAACACTGTCTATTTAAATTTTTCATTTAAAACACTGTCTATTTAAATTTTTCACGACTGAAATGTATACGTTTTGCGTATTCTTGTAATGAAAATAAATGAAAGTAGCTATGTATTATCAAACATTTGGTAATAGTGGTTATGTTTGTCGCCAGCTACGAGGTTTTTACGCCTGGCGAGCAGCACTGCCCCACTGCCAGTTCATTGACATTCAAACACGAATGGGGACTTCACGTTTGTGGATTCAAGAAAATTTCTAACACTAAGCGGTAAGTGTTTGACTTAACTGATTCAACTTTAAAAAAAATCGACAATATTAATGTGAATTGTATGCTAACAGAATTCTTTATATGAAACGTTTTAAGATAATTTAATACGTACTTTGTCTATTATCATGTTTAAGAAATAATTTTTTGTTTTACATGCCGAAACTATTATATTAATATTAAAAGGGTTAGCTTCATTTGAATATATTTACTAATAGTGGTAAAGTGTACCTGCAATATTTTGGCTTGGAAGATATAAATATTGACGAACGGAACAGAGTAATGCACTTATGATTTATAATATGAGTATGGTTGAAAAAAATGTCTTCTACTAATGAAACAGTTTACCATACTAATATGTGAATGGAAATTGAATGTTTTTTGTACATAAATTTATGAAATTCATTGAATCAATGTTCAAAATATGCACACAGTTTTCGGGGCAGTAGAGGAGAGCGGAATAAAACTTGATGAAATTATTTGCAACCTCTATTATCTGAGAGCGAGGTTCGGCTCACGATTTATAGCTCGAGTTTCCGTAATGAAATCTGCTCATGATGAGCGCCTTAACTTAAACGGTGGAAACAATCCTAGATTTGAGGTGCTTATATTTCATAATTGCATATATTTGTTTGCTTTATAACACGGAAGTCAAAAACATGTAATATATAAAACGACTATGGTTACCTAACAAAATGAGTTCTTTGTTGCGCTGGCATCGAAAATGGTACAGTTTGATAGCCTGTTTGTTGATTTATGGTGACTATCTGCTGATGTGGTTATTTTAAAACTACGTAATGAATGATAATATGAAGATGCGTAAAATATTAGAGGACGTGTTTTGCGTTACATAATTCAACCTAATAAAAACTGTCGGATGTGATTAAATAAGTTGTAATGTTAATAAAGTTTAGAAAAAAATGGATTCCGAATTAAGAGTCGAATGTGACAAATGCGACTTTAAAAATGGGAAGTCTAGTACTGTTCTGTGATAACTTCTTCATACAAAACAAAAAGCTCAGCTTGGTCTACTCTACAATGGGATCTGAATGTTATAAAACATAATCATGTCATTAATGTCTGCAAGTAAATTAAAAACAAAATATAATTGTTATTATGTAGGTGTGTAATTAAATTGGGTTTGCTCTATTGGCTTGCTCCTGATACTATCAGTATATTTTTCCCCTCAAAGACTATTCCTCCTATTTTTCCTCATTAGAAGCTGTGAGTTCCTACTGGGAATAAACCGCTTAACTTGTTCGATAAAAAGAGCGATTAGTAAAAAACAGCAGATTAATTTCTATAAGCAGGCTAATTTAAAAAAAATTGATTCTAAGAGCATTTACATCAAATTACTCATTAGCAATGAAGAATTTAAAATTTAAAACCCCTCAGGTCTTTAATTACGATGCTTTAAAAATTTAGGACTTGTTAATTACGTTAAGAGTTTAAAGAAATTTTCTTGTCGTCGGGGATGTCTTCATTTAAACCTTAGGAAAATAAATGTTTAAAGTTTGTACAAACATAAAATAAATGTAAAATGTACGACACGTAATAAATATCCACGAGGTTATTGCTTAATATACACTCAGCACTGTTCGCGTAGTTTCCAGATTCACGTTTTAAAGTTGTATTCATTTATATTCTTTGAAGTATAAATTAAAAAAGAATTATTGTAACATTGTTAATATAATTTAAGTGAAGAAAAAGGTCAGTAGGCCTCCCACAAGGTGAACCAACTGGTCTGGTGAAGGCCGTGGGAAGCCGCTGGATGCAAACCGCGCAGGACCGATCGGTGTGAAGATCCTTGAGAAAGGCCTATGCTCAGCCGATTACATAAACAAAATTGTCATACAGTGATCTGAGTCGGCACTAGCACAAAACTTGAAAAGAGAAAGAATTTCTTGTAGTTCGAAAGACAATAATAACCTCCAAGTTAAACTTGCATGAAATTGAAAAAAAAATACGTTCAAGTTTAAAAGAATTCAGAAATTTCAAAGTCAATCCTCTGAAATGCAGCCCGCTGAGTCTTAAATGTTTAAAATTATTATAAAAAACGTAAATTACTGTAAAATTGGTAGTTTTCGCTTAAAGCTATAAAATTCAAATAATAAGTATAATTAAGCAATTACGGGAAATTTTTGATTGTCAAATAATTCTTCGCCCACGTTTAAGAGATAATTAGGCTTAAATTATACTTGGAACAAGTACGAAGTAATGACATTTAGTCAAATAGTAAAATTAGTTTTCGGTGTAATATTTTAAAACGAATTGATATAGGAAGTTTATTTCCGGATACTATAAATCAATTCACGGTTGCGTTTGCAGCAACGTATTACTTCGCCGAATACTCTTTTGAGGTACCACTATCAATCAACTTAAGCCGAACCCCCTGGGAGCGGTAGTGAAGATTTCCTTTAGAAAAGCCGTTTCAATAAGATTTACGAGTATATGTTAGTAAACACGACCTTCTCTATGCAACACGATTATTTAAACGTTGAACAGTTGTTTTATTATGTAAATCACATAAATTCATGTTCGATGCTCGTTTAGTACCGATGTAGCATTAAAAATAAAAGATTTTGGTTATTAAAGTCTGTGTTAATAACTTAATACATTAATAAAATAAACGCTTGAGGTATATTTATAATAATATAAATCGGCATTTTTCGATTTCAATTTTGCAAAATTTAAATATTTCCTTGTGACATTAAATTCTGTGATGCAGTATTCAAAATACACAAAGTTATCTTTTCGTACTACGTCGAAGTAAACAGATTCGGAAGTTCGCTCGAATTCAAATAGCTTCGAGAATGCATTACGAGTGCTCTTAAGTCAAGTCTGTGCCTACGCTAAAGAAATCTAGGAAGTGTAGCTCCGCTGAGTATGCGCTAATATGGCATAGTGTTTAGTAGTGTTAGCAACTGCTTTTCCCAAGTTTTGTATCTATAGGTGAATATGTTTTAGAAATTTTTCAATTAATGAATTAAAATGTTCAGAAGATACTTACATTAGAACGTTATACTGAGCTTTCAGTAACATGAATTAGTATAACATAGAATTGATCTATTACGATTCGATGTTGAGCAACTGAACAAGAAGTCTATGTTTACTTTCTAGTTGTAACACTAAAAACTTAATAAATCTGTAAGTTTTTAATGCTTAAATGTAGTAAAATTATTTCACACCTTTATGATGTAGCCGCCACATAATAATTTTATTAAGTTTTAATTTAAAGTAAAACATTAACGATACAAGTAGACAGTTCACGTCATGGTTAGTAATTCGTAAAAAAATGTCGTAATACCTTTAAAATTAAGGATTTAAATTTCGCTCCAATGTTTACAGCGCCGACAATAGAAAAAAGGCGGAATTGAAGTTTGTTAGCACGAAAGTAAATGTTTGAATAACAAAACCGGTAAATGTTATAAAGATGTTTGAATAGAGCAAATTTGTTATAAAATATAGAGGGATTATAATTTACGAAATCAAAGCTTTTCGGATCTATTCAGTACAAATTGCCAACTTCCGTTGAATTAAATGATTAGTTTGCGACGTTCGGCGACAGCAAATTTAAACCTGCTCAGAGTCGACTAAAATTAATGAAATAAGTTGAATTAAACGAAAACTGTGTTTATTGTATAACGGGTTTTTTTTTTTTTTAAAAAAAAAAATTAAAAGTTAAATACGTAATTGAAAAGATATCAGGATCCATGGCTTGAACTTGCTCATTTTTTTTTGCTATTTTTCTTAACGATTTGGATATTTTTTATTTTTTTTTAAGATTGATTCTTATTATAGGGTTTATAGAAATTAAAAATATAAACTATGTCTAATACCCCTGGCAAATACTTATAAGTATTCACAAACGACTATGTGTTGTATAAATATTTCATAGTGAAAAGGTATAAAAAGGTTGCTTTTAAAGTATGATTAGATTAAAATGGTTGTAAAGTAATTATTATCCATGCAATATATAAAATTTTATAATAATAGTTAATTTTGTATTAAATGAATTAAAATTTCAGACTCACAGTTAACTACAGTTGCGTAGTGCTACAGCATGCAGCTTCCATTTATCTATTTACGGTAGTTTAAAAGTTTTAGTTCATTCATTGTCTATTGCTGAGTGAATATCCTTTCCACATATAAAACGTGTTTTGAAAGTTTAATATCCATATTGTTTGAATATGTAGTATGTTTTTTCCTGTATTATACCTCATTTATCTTTCAGTAGAAATGTAATATGGAAACGTATTGCCTTAACATCTAAATGGAGGAATTAATAAAATCCATGTTTACGCTGTATTTGACAATGAAAAGGATTATTTAAACAAGAGGGGAAAAGTCAACATTACCTGTATTGAGTTTTATTAATATTGCTTTTATAATATTTGAAGTACAACATAATAGAAAGACCTTACAATAATATTTATGAGTTTTATGTTGTATGGAAGCATTTTAATATTGTTAATAGAATTATTAACACGTTTACTAGAACATTACCTATTATATATATCTAAAAATCATTGGATGCTGTGTACGTACTATACCCGATAATCAAATATTTTTCTTATTATTAATCTAAACCATAGTGTTAAGATAGTTCGAAAGGAAATTTTAAGTAGTTTAAGAATGAATTTTGTTCATAATTGTGGAGATGCTGGTCACATGCCGCGCAGTTTGCCAAGAAAGAGCATTGATAAAAAGCTAACAAATAAAAGAAAAAAAAATCTTTTCTTCTAAGTAATGGTAATCGAAAGGTTTTGCAGAGTTTAATTGTTATATTAATATAAAAAAAAGAAAGATTTTTTTCTTTTAAAGTACAACGGCGGTGTATACAAATATTTTTTAACAAAGTATTATCACTTCGATCCGAATAATTTTGAAACTGTTAAATGTTCAAATGCATTAAGCGTTACAATGACGTTAGCGGTCTAGAATACATTTCCAATGTAACCAGAATCTGAAACTGCAGTGCAATGTTACGGATTGCTTTGTTCTCTCGGACAAATTTCCACGGCCCCGGAATTCTGTCCTTTACACTTGTGCTGGGTCGACACTATTCAGTATTCAGTTTTAATGAATGAACGGTGCTGCCTATATTTATGAGGTGAAATAAATAAGGAAGACACTGAATACAAAAATATTACATACAAACAATAAAAATGTTAAAGTGTATTATCCTGAAAGTTATTTCATATTTTACGATTTAAAATACTTATAAAGAAACTCATTTTAAGAATCATTACAATTTAATCAACTGTTCAATTTAAAAAATTAATAATCATCATTGAATTTGTACTACATTGCTGATTTACTGAGTCCTGGACATTTTTGTTATTTTTGTACTTATTTAATCAAATGTATATATTTAATCTAATCTTATACACAGCCTTTAGTTTTTCTGAACAAATAAATGCCTTTTTTCTTATTCCTATATTGTAATAAAATTGACCTTCATACGTTAGAAAAAACGCAAAAGAAGGTCGTGTTTGTGTGATAAATTTTTAAAACACAGGGTCACTGGTCCTTCAAACTTGTATAGAAAGTTTCAACAGTCGAATTTGGTATAGGAAAATTCATGCATAAATCATGATGATCCTTTCTCAATTTGAAAACATGATTTTAAACTAATAATAATTTTACGTATGTGCAAGCAAATATCTTATTTCATTACAACAAAAATAGTGAAGCGAAAGATTGTTTTGAACATGTTTGTTCATTAACAAACCCAATTGTAACTTATGCGTTGTTTTCTTTGTTTGACCGCAATTAGATATCTCTAATGATTTGTATTAAAATGAAGTAAGAGAAAACGTGAGCAGAAAACAGTAGAGGTTTTATTTTTAACAAATTGATGAATCATCCAGAACGTTCACAGCTCGAACAAATGATAAGATATACAATAACAATCCATAACAATGTTATGATGATAACAGTATAAGATGCTTACACTACAACATATTGGACTTGCTGCGTTAAAACGTAAAATGATATTTTTTATATCCGTAAAGGTAATTTAGGCAACTTAGGTTCACCAAACTAAATCTAAGTGGAATGATGAAATATGTATAATGAAAAACTGTTTTAGTACGATTGGATAATGAGTTTTCACTGCAGTTACAGTTGTTTAATAAAATTGTGCTACATATATAATGTAAAATAACCTAATTTCGCTTAGAAAGTGGCATTATAACGCGTAACCTCGAGCCAAGTTCTTTAAAGGCAAAGTTTGCATGTGAAACTGATGTAGTAGTCATCGATCTTGTTAATCTGCTACTTTAAAGGTTTCCCTACTTTTCTAGAGACTGTCGGCAAAGAAAATCAATCTAACATTCTGCAGCCGAAACTTTTTTTTTAAAGAATTCGTACAGATTACGTTTTTTTTTTAATTTCTTTCCTTTGCTAGGCTTTACTGGATGTACCCTTTTAAAGCTAATCCCCATAAATGGATATTTATTTTCAAAAAAATCTTATGTATTTACCGTGTATTTACATTTACAGTTATCGAATATAAAAATTTACAACAATTTAAACTAATGTAATACAATTTGTTATGTAATGCTAACTAAGATGTATAAGATTTCACATGTATATATGTATATAGATATGGTAAAATATACCATAATTACAATAGACCAGCACTGAAAAAGGTAATTTCGATAATTCAATAAGAAAATGAACATACTTTTAATATTTTTTTTTAAAGTTAATATTCTGGATTTATTTTACAGTTTTTCATTTAAGTGTAATAATCGTACGCAATTACTACATTATTGTGTTTCACCGCTTTCCACTTATTACGTAGTCAATAAGCGTATTTGAAATGAAACGTTGCGTATATTACGTATACAACAACTATTAATGTCTTTTTTTTATTTATGAACGTTGAGCTCGTTTCGACAAATTATAACGTTAAAGGAAAGTTGAAAAAGTGCCGCAATAAACAGTTTGAGAAGTTAATTTGTCGTTACTTGTACGAATACTTCATCATTGAACGTTATAATTTGAGTTATATATTCATATATCATTATAAGTCGTCTGATAGAGAATGTCAAGTGGCATTAAGTATAGCCTATGTAACCTCTTTTATGAGGTACAATGAATCTTTAAGAGATTAATATAAAAATAGCATCGTGTTAATACTAAGAAGATTAGTGCCTAACTATTGCATTTGTGATGTCTTACATTTTTATTTAGTATTTGACTTATATTAACAAAATTAATATATTACATATAAAGTATTAAAATTTCATATTCAAATATTTATTTTATTCTCACTTAATTTAAGTTCCGTTTGTTTAAAAGTATTCATATGTTTTTATATACACAACACATTATAATATTGAATGTAGCAAAGAATGAAAATATTGATTGTTATCTTACTTACAAACGATTCAAAGAATTATATTAACTTTTCGTCTATAATTAAGGTAATTATAACAAATTTTGTGGTTATTCATAATTGTTGGTTATTGTCAATGTATATGTTAATAAGAACAGAATGCTACGCTTCTCTAGGTACTCAATCGCAACGCAATTTTAGGTATAAGAAGGAGCTAAATAATAGTTATATTACTTAATATTTAGGTACTTATATTGGTAGTGTCTTTAAAAATAGTCAAAAACTTATAAAAATAATCGATTTGTATTTCGAAACGTTGCATTTACTGCATACATATATAATGTACTTAGAGATTATTATGAGCTGTCTAACTGTAGCTTAAACGAAATTATTTTATAGTAGAGAAAAAATTGTTAACTTTCTGTTGTTTTAAAATTTACACCCAACTCAGAAATATCTGAAAACGCTCGTGTTTTGATATACGACCGATTGATAAAATGATGATGTAGAGATGTCGCTATTTCAAGCATAAGCCTCTTCAAAGGATCTGCACAAATATTATTAAGTACCACAAAATACTGGCAGTAAAATATGTAAATTTAAATAAATGTATACTAAGATAAACATAATAAATATCGATTGCGTCGAATCTTAGTAATGTGATTAAATTAAACATAACACGTGAGCAAACTCTTAATTTAACATAAGTCTTTGGATCTGATTAATTTCGTCGATAATTTTGTTTGTAACCCATACATACACGGTTAAAACAACATCGTACCTGAAACAAAAGCTATTTTATTCGCGTCAAATCGCTACCCTCCAACGTTATTTTCCTTCATTGTACCTACGTATGTAAATTTTAAAAATATTAAAAAAAAATTGTTGTAATCATGAAATATAAATTACCATTGAGATTAGCTAAAACGCATAAGCATGTCGCAGTGAAATATTATAATTAAATTGAGCTAACGTTTAAAAAAACTTAGAATTTTATGTAAGCCCGTAGATTAAAGAACAGACAACAGGAGAAAGTATTAAGGTTTCGCAACATAAAATCAGAACTTCACGGTTGTTGACGAAGTTAAATAGATTAAAAATTTAAAAGGTACTTACGGAGAGAGACTTTGTAAAGCTTCGTTAAAATACTTGCGGGGAAAATTTGTGAAATTTTTAATCGCTCCTGCTTTTAGATAAAATAAGATAACTAACGCTTTTAAGAACATGCATGTGAACATTAATAATATTTTAAGACAAGTTTTAGAATGATCTAGAAATGAACTATTTTATCTAGATTATATGATTCTTCTATTGCCATCTATAAATATTGATAAAAATAGCAGTTTTAATAAACATCCACAGTCGCTTTTTAAGAATAATTTCTATAATGAAAAGGAGAAGCACAAAACTTTTAAACGCTTTGAAAACCCCTTTGCCTTCAAATCAGCTCATAGTTTCTATTTGTTTAACTTTCTTATACAAATATTAATTATAATATTTTCCTAATGGCTATATTAACAAGTAAAGTATAAGCGGATATAATAAATTGTCTAAATTTATTATCCAATAACAGTTGATACGTTTTTAAATTGATGAAGGATCATATCTTTTACGTTGTAAAAACCGCTGATATTTTTAAACAATGATTGATTTCATTTTATGTAATGTTAATAGACTTACGATACTAAAATCTTCTTTTTAAATAAAACCTTTTAAACTCTTGAAGTATTTGTTCGAAAAGAAAAGATCGTAATACAGTTTGCGTCATTTAAAATTATTTATAATTAGTAAAAGCGAGTACGCACGCGTATGACGAAACTCAGCACTATTTACTCAAGTGCTTTCAGAAGATGCGAGTTATCCGAAGCTCGCCTGAACTACGACTGACTGGTCTAAGAAGCTTCCTGCCTACTAGCGCATGGCTGTCTCACGATATAAACTCGGGAGTGTCTTTGATTAAAACATTCGTACTTATATGTTGGCAAAGACCTAGCTAGACGCCAGTTTGATACTTTGATCTATATGCAACTTACTCCTTTTGACACACGAACGAACTGGCTTGGACGTTCTTAAAGAGAATAATCTAAGAAAATGCCTTTGAAGTTGTTCGTCATGACCTTACACGTTTTACTTTGTTGGAAGATTTATGGTCTCTTGAACCACAAACCTGAATTATATATTTGATAGTTTTTTTTTTAATAAATATGTTGGTAAAGGTTACAATGTTTAAATAATTAATTGACAATAAAAATCATGAAATATTTTTCAGCTACCAAAATATTTGATATATTTATACTATACATTATATTTCCATTTATGAAAAACTGTCTTGATGTGCCTCGATCATATGCGTTTATCACATTATCTGATTTTGGCACAGCGACCGTGTCAGCGTAGCGTTCAACTTAAACTTCGATTGATGTCTATTTCACTTTAGAAAACATTTGTCATTGTAATAAAATTTTAACTTCTTGCTATTGTTGTTCTTCAATAGTAATATAAATTGTTACTATTGAAGAAATATTATTAAATAATATATGAAAAGTATAATAAATAAGTATTGAAATAAAACAATAAATTTTCGCTGCTATAAAATCTTTAGTTAAGTATTTTGAAGATATAAATTAAGATGATAGAAATTATTAAAACAATACTTAGTTAAATAGCTTAATGATGATAACTCTTAGCAGTTGTTTCATATAATCAATGTGCAGCCGACATCTGAATTAATTATTTAAATTTCAGGAACACGCAAGTCAGTGTGTAGTCAAATGTGGTATGGTCAATAGACTTTAAAAACAATAACTAAGTTACTTCAGCTACGATATATTGGACATATCTCAAGGCTCTGGACGAATGCCCTTCGGTTTGCGCACTATTGGCACACTTCCAATTTCACTGAGAATTCCTCAGAGGAAAATACTGCACCATTGGAGAAGGAGTACACTAAATATATGGCTTTTAATGAAGATGGAGGCGTTGCAATACTGTTTCTTTCAATTCCGTCTACCTAATACACTTATTTACTGTTCACGCGTAATATCCCTAAACACTGAACAAGTTAAACATATTAGTTGCTTAGCCACACTTCCAATCTTCTATGAAATTTAAGTCGTACACAAACTTTGCAAAGTTATACTAAGAACTAGAACTGGGCTATATATGATTTGATAGAGACGACGCGTTTCTAAACTAATTATTCTGTACTGAACTAAGTTTATTGAAGTTTGACCCACAGTAACCAACATAAGTAATTGATGTCAAATCACCCGATTCATCTTTAATTATTCGAATCAGTTATGTCCAGGCGGAGTGGTAACATGAGATTAACAACAAAATTATATTATATGGTGACACTTAGGCTCTGTTTGTTATTTTGTATTATAGCTAGTGTAATTACTGGGGTAACGAGACTTAACACCTTATGTCTCAGGCGACGAGCGCAATGTGGTGCAGTGTGTACCATCTTAACTAGCACCACGTTGTCATGGGCAAGCGTATCACTTACCATCAGGTGAACGTCTTGCTCGTCTCGTCGCAAAGTAGTATAAAAAAAAAAAAAAATTATAGTGATAGAGCCGAAATTACACCGTTCGTATAAATAATAAACACAAACATTATTCTCTTAGATATGATCTCATATTATAATTTGTATTGGTTATTATGTTATATAGATATCGTATTGCAGGGATTAAACCATCATAATCAGATTTATATTATGAATATGTGTAAGTTTTTAGGCTATGATAAATAAAAGATTGAAAGGATTTTTATGAGAAAACACATTCAGGATTAGTATGTCAATATTATATATTATTCAAACATGACAATGTTAAACTCAGGGGGTAATATGTTTATAGAATTTTTTTAATGATGTCTCTATTTAATCTCTGGACGCTGAACAATATGTTTAAGTTACCGCTAAGCTTTAGTTAAGTAGGCTTTGATAATGCTGTATGTAATTTTAAGCGAAAGAAAACCGCTTAAGCGGCTGTTTAGCATAAATACCAATTTACTTTGCGCCGTTTACAAACAAGAAATGTTCAGCGCGGAATAATTACAGCCGTAATGTTCAGCTTCATAATCTTTTTGAAGATTTTTATTTCAAAAAGATTTCTAGAAGCCTTAGAGACCTAAAATTAAATGTCTTTTTTAAAACTTAGAATGCATAATTTTCATAAATATAGTTACTTATTATTAGAACTCGAAATATCTCATTTTCACTCTCTTGCTTATATTACAGATAATATATATATAGGAATCGGATATAATATTGAATCGGTCACACAGTATATTAATATAACAAAAATACACTCAATACTACATTAATCGTATTATGTTATTCACGCGACGACCTTTAATTTCATAGGGTATTTTTATATGTATAACGTAAAGTAATTTAAAATCCCATTTTATTAAATTTAAGTTCTCCATAACATGTCCTAGCATAAGAAGTCGTTGTTTTATCTCTTTATCTTTTCAACTACGTAGTATGACACCGCTTGCATAACTCAACGAGAACACTGCAGATTGTCGGCTTAAAGTTATCTTTTAAAACCAATCAAGATATCCCCGTTTTCTGAAAAATTTGCACCTTGATCGTCTACAGCTTGGTTTAATCTGTCTCTAATTATTTTTATAATTATTAAAAGTATACCATTTAGTTAAAGAATTAAAAACATTATTGTAAAATGTTATTTTCTCGTAGTAATAAACTGTTACAACAAGTAATAAACAGTTAGTTAATAGAAGAACATTCCACTAGAAAATAACAAAAATTTCAGTTTATTTCGTGTGGTAGGATACTTGGAAGGTATTAAATATATTTCTGTCTGTTATCTTATAATGAAGAGTTAGAAAACTGTTGACAGCATAAGATCATGGATAACTCTTTGAGAATTGTAGTTGCGTGATATTTGGTAATAAGAAATGATGTTTTTAAATGTAATAGAATATTAAAATACTTTATTCCGTTCCTAAATATAAGTATTAATTTTGGAGTTTTTTTACCGATATCAATATCGCGAAACTGATTTAAAAAAAATTATACTATAAGAAGACAAGAATTTACTTTATTATTGTGTATAATAATTTTTACAGATAAATTCAATTTTAACAGTGAAAGATGTTTTCGTCTGATAAATAAAATTCTGTTCCTAACAAAAGTTGCGCGTTGCAAATAGAAAACTGAGACAATTCTCGTCTGAAACTTAGAGTAACTTAGACAAGATAGTCGAAGTCGTACAAATTGGTACGGCTGCAAACAGACAAACGCATTAAGTACTTCCAAGACGGTTAAAATGTTTTAAGTTCAATGCATTAATTTAAAGCTTCGTTGAGTAAATTGTGGTAAGACAATTCTAAAAATTTCAATTTGAAACTAGGCTATCAATTTGTTGTTTTACAGTCGTATTCCGAAACCTTTTTGTGGGAGACGGGTTAGAGTATCCTCGCCTCAACTCACGACGTATTTTAAAAAGCGACTAAGAAGGAAACATTTCAGGAAAAATACGGGAGCTTTTCCTGTGACTGTTACCAAAGTATTACGGTCACTAGCCCGCATGCCGAGCGTGGCGAGTACGGCAATTACGTCCGAATTGACGAGGCCTGTGTTCAACGGTGTACATTTAAAGCCGAAAATTAAGAAAAATAGCTTAATGTAAGTATAGATGCCCCGACGAAAAATTTAAGTGAAGCCTGATCATTAGATCTAGCCGAGCTTTATAACTTATTTCTTATTTCTTTGTGTTTATTTATTTCCGTTTCCCTTCTTTGTTTGTAAATGACACTAAGGCGATAAGCTTGGAGAAAAGTACAGATAAAAAGTCTCTGAAGTGAACTAATCATAATACGAAAATCTGCGAAGAAAATTACCAGTCTATCTGATCTCTGCTTCTCTGGTGACCTCTGCTTTATAAGACAGTAATTTTTAATCTTTAGAATTATAATAATATTTTCTTGTAAATGAAAATTTTTATGCACATTTAAAAAACAATTTTATTGATCACATAAACTAAACTTTTAACTTTTGTGGTTGGCATTGATGTTAAAACGCAACCGCAAAGAAATTCTTGACTTTTCTGAATATGTATTTTACAATAACTTCGTCTGTAATTTACGTGGATTGCACCTGCTACCTTTATTATTAGGTTCTGCGGTCCTGTGTAAATACTGCCATGGGTAGACCTGGTGAAAGCCACCTCACTTGTTTTTAAACCAAAGTAAATGCTAGCTTGATTTTGTTATGAGTGGTGCCATCAGCCTGTAAACGTCACTAATTCGACGGCTATAGCCTGCCTATTACCGATTCCGAAAAAACATTGGCACCTTTTTTCATACCACACACTGTTCTTTTCGTGGAAAACGTAAGCAGGGAACTTATTCCACAACCTGAATGTTCTTTAAAGAAAACACTTAATCGAAAGAGGCCACTACAATTTGGGGGTGTGTGAGTGATGTAATGATAAAACATGGCCGAGATCATCATGTCAAACAGTTGGTTGACATAAGGACGTAAAATCTCTCCTGAGATTGAGTAGTCCAATACCGCCCGTGAGCAATGGATCGTCGGTAATTCTCTCAGCTCCCTTTTGTAATTTTCATTTTATCCTCGTCTCGACAACGACGAACAAAAAAAAATATATGATCATATTTTAAGTCCACAAAGTGTTTGATGAGACTTTTTATAAAACACTTTATAGATGTACACATTTATGTGATCAATTTTAATTATTATAAAAAGTTTGGAGGTCAATACGAAGCATAACTTTTAATAAATGGTGATGCGGTACCAAAATAATTATAGTGGGCTGGTAAAATTATTAAAAACTTATAGTCATAACATGACAAACTTTACTATATCATTCCAAGTTTTTTTATTAATTATAGACACAGTGTCTAAACTTTTTATGTTTTCATATTTTATATTCATTTGCTTATATTAAACACAACTATCGAACATTTTTTGAAAAATTATTTATATCATTGTATCTTTATATCAAAAGAAACATGACAGTACAAAATGGTGAAAAGATTTTGGATTTCTGTTTTCGTCACACCATTTTCATTTACAAAATTATGTAATTTTAACTATTTATTTAAAAAAAGACATGTAATGATTTTTTTTATAAATAAACTATTTGATCTTTTTAACTTACTTACCTTACTGTTAAAAATTAACACTCAATGTTTTAAGAACTAAGTTTTAAGTTTGTCTTTTAACTTTTTCTCCAAGAAAAACAGTCAAGTCTAAATAATGAATTGGTGTGGAATCCACTGTACCTGCAAAAACACTCAGGACGATGCAAAGAACTGTTCATGAAACTTAAATAAATTTTAAAACTTATAAAACGAGATGAATCTTATGAATACTTTACATTACGTTACGTTACCATTGAAGCTATACATTTATTAAAAATATAAAGCCGTCACTTAGCTCACTAACAGCAAGTGACCTTATTTCCTTTTAAAACAGTTCGAACTTAAAATTGTTTTATGCTGTGATTTTTTTTCAGTTAACTATATTTATACATATGTAAAAAAATATTGCTGTATGTTTTAAATAGATTGCCAGGAAGTTTCCATCGCCTGGAAATAATCCTTATAAGTGCTATTTCAAAGTAATAAGGTAATGTTTATAAAAGTATAAAATCACAGGCATTCAATCGTTGGTGTAACATGCTGAATTATTAATGGAAGCGGTAACGTATCGCATGCGAAGTGATAAAGTACATCAATAAATAAAATGTACGATGTCGTAGCGGAGCGCTGCAAATTTTGTAACCATACAATTGGACCAGATGGCACAATATATAGCAGGCAATTAAGGCCGTGCAACACCTTGGCCGTCGACTATTAGAGACCGCAAGGCTAATACCGCAGGAGACAGCTTAGTGCCTGAATGCGTTCGATTAACTAAAACAAGAAATTTCCGCCTGAACATATCAAAACCTATATATATTTGTTACGTAAGCTTTAAAATGATACTTTTTGAAAATGCAAATGTATGTGTGATATGCGTTATCGAAATATTCTCATCAATTATCTAGATGCATGAAAATATTATTCAAATCAACACAAGTTTGGTTGAAGAGTTAACAAATCAAAAGTAACACACATTAAGAAAGTTTCAATAAATATAATTTACTGAGGAATATTTATGGATAGTTTGTACTAATTATAAACTGTGGAAATATTTAGTTCTGTCACAGAGACATTTACACGTTACTGAAATACGATTTCTGAAGCAAGCGAAAATGTTGAAGTATCGTTACGTGTTAGGTATCAAAGCGCCTATCGTAATGTAGTGGTATATCATAACTTACTATAAAATGTACTACCTGCATTTCATCACTTTATTTTATGAAAAATGTAGAATTTAAAAATGACATGAAATATTAAAGTAAGTGTTTTCTGTTGAATCGTCGTATAACTTTATGATTTTGCAAGTTAATCTAATCCCAAGAGGACTACATTGCCATTGAGGCTTGCTGTCGGCTCACCAGACGTACAGATAAAATCTATTTAGCCTCCGTTAACTCCGGCTTGCTGGCATCATGCTAAATTGAATATTATCTGCAAGTGATATTAGATTATCGTTGCCTCTTGTTATATAAATTCATTTAGAATCAAGTCTGATTTATGTTTAAATGTTAAAACGATTAAATATCACAACACTACCTAACGTTTGTAGTTTATAGTGAAATGAATACGTAGTTTTAATTCGAGAAAGGTAATAAGATTTAGCTCTATTTTTTGTATCAATCAAGTAATCGACTAGAAGAGCAGGTCGGCCACCAGAGAGAAAGTGATACGCCTGCCCATAACAATATATCGTTAGTTAAGACGACTTATACTGCTCCGCTTTCTGGTCGTCGTCTGGAGGCATAATGTCGTCTCGTTGTCCTAGTAATTTCACTAGTTACAACGTTCTTCGAACTGAAAAACAGTGGTAAAGTCCAGCTCGCCTCGTATGTACCTTTCCAAATAAAATATTCATATTGCTTCATAATTACTTAAGTTAGGTTAAAACGTTGTATAAAAAAAATGTTGTAAGAGTTCATAGCAAAACTGCTTATAATAAATTCAAACTAAAATCATTGAATAAATTCAAATTTTAATTAATTTTGTAATACTTTTAGTAAACTTTAAAAAGGGAGGTCTCCTTATCTTCAATGGCCAAAACTGTCGCGTTTATGGTTTCAGTCTATTTTCTCAATACAAAAGTTTAATTTTCAGAGCACGCCGCATCAATATGAACTTTAGCAGTAGTTACGTTTCGGAGGCAGTTCATAAGCTACAGATAGGTAAAAGTTTATAAGTAAGCTTTACAGTTTCACGGAGTTTATTGAAATCGTCCAAATAAATATACGCTGTGTAATAACAACCTTATTATATATAATAAAGATATTACAAATAAAACTAATTTATATATTATTAAAAATAGTAATCGGATTGAAAGTAATAACGGATTCTATTTAACAAAAACTTATTAAACTAATTATTGTTTAAAATACAATTTTTTTGAAACGTTATTTAGTTATTTTTTTCCTTTATTGACGCAGAGTATTATTATATACGGATTGATTTTAAACGACAACTCTCTCGATCTGTGTATTTTGATGCTGCCGCTTTTTCTCTACCGACTAGACGACCAGTATAAACATCATAACACAGGTGGAGCTAATTTGATTAATTACACTGTTCACCTGTCACTTTCAGTCAAGATGTTAATTTTCATTACTTCACTAGTTTTACTGGCTACTGAACCCTATGAACCGGAAAAATATCGCAATAGTTAACTTTTTACTAATGTAGTTATAATACTGTCCACACGTAAATCTAAATTCCATTATATTTCTACAACTATTATGTTTGTGTAGGTTTTTTGTAAGCTTAAAAGAAGTGAAGCTAAAGTAACAGAACAACGTTAAAAACATACACTGTGTGTTTTATGTGGTGTATCATCCTAATAACGTTGAAGTGGTTTACAACTTTCTAGCACTATAACGTTGCCGGTGTGTCTATCAGTGGACCTCGTAAACTGACGTTGACTTTAAGAGGCTTAAAGTGAAGCGCAGGTGAGGAATAGATTTAATTCAGCAATACCTAGAAGCCGTATCGAGAAATCTGGTGAAGTATACACAAAGATAGTTTATGAAACGATATGATAACAAAAACGAAAATATTATAATGTTCGTAAAATTAGAAACTAATTAAAAATTGTTATAAATATGAATAAATCACAAAAAATATTATAAATATGTTAGACGAAAAATTGAAGAGAAAATCTCTGATCAATGAACAAATACACCTCGACCGATAACCGATTAGAAATAAGTTATATACTCGTACAGTTTTAATATTCAATGAAATTATAAGAATATTTAAAAACCATGCTATTATTTATTACTAATACTGGGTTTTTTATGAAATGAATAAAATTGTACAACTTTCTGTATATTATTATATATACATTTTATTTCATTTAATCAAAACCACATCTACATTGTGCATATTATAATTAAAGCTTATAATTTACTTCAGTACGTGAAGTTGCTAATTATTTGAACTGTTTCTTTTTTCTTTTAGATTACATGTTTATTAAGAAGATATAAACATCACAGCAATAATTACGCATTACGGACTCTTAAAGATATGCTGATGTGTTTTATGGATGGACAAGTCGATATTAAAAAATTTTGATGGCAACTTAAGAACTAATGTTAACTCATTGTTTTCAGATCTTAATTGTAAATATTATATTTAGTATTTTTAAAAAACTTAGAAACACTAATCCAATTCCTAGATTCACTTTTATGGAAATCATCATATTCAACATTTAAACATAATAAAATGTGTATTAAAGAAATGATGCGAAAGCTAGTTTCAGTTCTGATTTTCTGGTTTTGATTGCCTGTAATCGTTTTTTTCATACAAGACTTAAAAATAATCAAACCGCAATGCATTAATAAAACAAAAACGATTCTGAGAAAAACTATCGCGCTGCTGCTATCGAATGAAAAACTCAATCAGTGTTATCCAACTTCTCTAATTATTTTCATTCATTATTACTTCTCTAATTGTTTTAATTCATTCGGATTTATTTATAAATTTTTAAAGTGTCTCTTCTTATCCCGGCCCCAGTAAAAGCAACTTAAGTTTATCCATAAATTTTTATGTACAATTAATGTTTTAAAAAAAATATTATAGACCTATTTAGTTTTGTGATTATTGAGAGCTTTAATATATAATGTGAATTTATTGTATTTACTATCATTGGTAAGTTTTAAGACAAGGACATGGACTTGTTAGATATTATATCGATTGCCTAAAAACCTTCAGCAATAGATATGAAATGTGCGAAGTTCATTTACAGCATCCAAAAAGTTTTCATGGAACGTGACAGTGTTTTTGTAAAGCAATTTAATTTTAAACCCGTCCATGTTAAACTCTATTCATTGTTCGTGCATTGTCTAGTTAATGAGTTGATAGCACATGTGAGAGATAATTTCGTTCAAAATAGACAATTTACACATTAATAAGGCATGTGTTTTAAGAATTCATGTGTAATGTAAATAAGTGCAATAATTTTTATCCCGTTGGTATCAAAATGTTTAAACCTTACACGTAAATGGTAATGACGGAAGTAAAGTGTGATTTATGTCCGGCAGATTAACAATATGCGGGTGTTTAACGATCCAGTTGGATTTGAAATACCCCTCTACCATCCAAATTACATTTATAGCCCTGAAATTTGGAACAGAGGTATCCGTATTACAATGGACGCCGTTAGCCGCTGCATCACCGAGTCCAAGTAAAACGAAGTTTCTTAAAAACTACATTTAAAGTTAAACTTACAAATGTATGTAACATGGAGAATCCAAAATAAAATCTCATTTATATTAAAATAACTATTACGTTTTGCCATAATATTCAATTATCAAGCAAATTTTTGAAGTAAAAAGTATTAATTGAGTTCAACCTTGCATTTATTTCTACGTCTTGTGCAAAGTTATTAATATTGTAAAAAAAAGTCGATGCAGGTCGCAAAACTAAAATTGTGACTTAAAGTTAAATGTTTTCGCGATGATCATCATTAAAAGTTTTATTTTCTCAATAGCTCTAACAAAAAACGTCGAATGAAATTTAAACCGCTGCTTGACTAAACTTATTTTTTTAAGTAGTATATTAATTGTGTCAAGTACAATGATTGTGATATATTCTAAAATTTTTTTTAACAATAGTGTTAGGTTTGTGTTGTTATTCGCTATTTATATCTTCACTGTAACTTAAAGATAAATAATATCAAAAAATTATATTGTAGACTGAAGTTGTCTACGCCAGTTAAAACTTTTAAAAATATATCATTTATATGGTTCATTTATCCAATTCGTTTTTAGAAGTATAAAAATATTACTTTATGTCCACATTATGTTAAAATGAGGTCAATGAGTTGCATCAACCAGTTATTATCAGGTTTAAGTGTCAT
The DNA here is from genome assembly GCA_029286795.1 of Byasa hedistus. Taxonomy (NCBI): domain Eukaryota; kingdom Metazoa; phylum Arthropoda; class Insecta; order Lepidoptera; family Papilionidae; genus Byasa; species Byasa hedistus. The sequence goes on along the minus strand of JAGSMW010000027.1, from coordinate 1,641,776 downwards.
TTCCGATCACTCTATGTCACCAATGTTATAAATGATCTAAAGTTCCCCTCGTTTGTTTTTATAAGCTCAAACGGAGCTCAAAAATAGTAAAATATACTGACAATAAAATTAATGTCAAAATGAAATGAACGAAAACACGTAACTTATAAATAGAGTTTACTAAAATTAAACATAGAACGTTCTTATTAATCCGTAAATGATTTCATTAGCTTTACTTAAATTATTTAAATTGGAATATGTCAGTGCAAGTGTATGTATGTGAATTGAAAATATCTATACTTAATTCATTATTGTTTTTTATACTGTACCATATAGTGTATATCTCTGTGTTAAAAAGTGGTGGTTATCATTTAAGTATGCATGACTGTTGCCTTTTAATTTTCCACATAAGAATTTCTTATTTCCCGTTTTACTTGTAGTTGAGTGTATATAGCGGCCTTTATGATTTCTGCTTGAAACTTTAATGAAGCTTGTTGCAATTTTACCCTTTTGTTATTGTCAATGCTTTTCCCTTTTAAATTATAAACTAGGAATCCACATACACACAAATTATGGAAAGTATGCTTTTTACTTATATGTTTTACGTTTAAGTTTTTTTTTATAAGTTTATAGTAAGTATTTACTATGATAGTTATCGTTGAGATGTATTTCCTCGTTAATTATTTATGTTCCTTTTGAAATAATAGCAACGTATGTAAAATAAGAAATGCAAAGTTAGTAAATTCAACATGTCTTTTGTAGCGACACCACTAAAACGCCGCTGGTGTTTGGCTTGGGCGCTTCTAACTTAACGTCGATATCGGTATGGCGTTTGACCCCGGATCGTAATATGAGAATTTTCATCGCTAACCTCAAGGAATAGTTGACGATAAGGAAATAGACACTAGTGCAAATATTGTGCAAAATAAAAGAAATGTTAATTATTTATTTAACAAATACAAATATACACAATCTTTCGAAATTTTTGTTAATTGTCAGATAAAAATTTATATCAGAGAGCCTGTTTTTTTTTTATTCCGACATAATAAAAATTAAAGATAATGATGGAGTTTTATGATGGAGTTAAGGATGTCTCAAGAGAATATTTTTCAAAACAAATATTAGCTCAAATAATATACCTACTATAAATGCTGAAAAAGCTACGAAAACACTAAAAGTTTAAGTTCTAAAAACTGTGTGTTCTAAATATTTCTAAGAAGTATTGTACAATTACGTAATATTTTTTTTATTAAAAGCCATTATTCCCAAAGAATTTGAATAAATAAAACATAAACACAGTTTCTTTAAACAAATATTTTCACAATGTAAAACATGCTTATATTGTGTATTAATGTTATAAGTTATAAAGTAAAATATAAGGATATTAATGTTTTCAGGTATAATGTTCATTACAATAAAAATACACAAAATTAGCAATAAGTGTTAAATTATTATTGGGGTTTACAGAGGACGTTCCAATATAGTATGTAGAAATAGTTTAGTGGATGCATATAAGCTATGCACGTATTCTGTAAGTAGATTAAAAGTCTACAATGAATGCAATTAATTTATTGCACTGGAAACTTATTACGTCAAAAGTAACCGGCAGGGTTTGTTTAATTTTTTTCCTATTATTCAATTAAAAAATCTACTTCCAATGTTTGTTACTCTGTTAATACTTATGTATTACGCTTTAATTTTATATTAATACACGAATTTTTAATCTAATTCATTGGGTTTTTCTGAATAAGAACTAAAATGTTGTCATTTAGGAACTTCTGTGGAGAGTTATGATAGGTCTAGAGAGTAATTCAAATGTATTGGATAACGTGTTTAAAATATTGTCTGTTATGTGACGCAGGTGCTATCTTTATTTAATAGCGTTTTTACTAACATTAATGGGTGGGTAGATGCTCCTCACCGATATCTTGGCGGCAATTCAAATACTACCGCAAACTAAATTTGATAATGTATCAAATTGATACTATCGCTTAATATTGAGGGTGTGCCTTGATTCCATAAAATGAATGATTCCTAAAACAATTTTTTCTGGGGAAAAAAAATATCAAAAGAAAACAGTCCGAAGTTTTTGAAGATTTTGTAATCAAAATATTTTCGTTAATAAAAGTTATCGTGACACACGGCGTCATTTCTAAACCCTAATGATATGTGTAAAGGCAAATGAGTAATACAACATAAGAGACAGAGTTTCGTAACAATGAACGGGAGGCGGGAGGCGCAACAATGATTGCCGGCCTCCTAAAATTCCGCCCCGCGCTTTGTCCCTGAAACTCGGAACGCGAAAAGTTGCACTAAAGTTTTAAACCTGGCGGAGTACGAGTTGCTATCAACGGTAGTGCCGGCAATGGATTTCTCGAAGACGGGAACCACCGCAGGAGTTGCACTAGCCTCCGCGGCGAGTAAGTGTCGGCGGAAGCGCGGCGTCAAGCGGTAACGAGAAGGCCGGCTCGGCGGTGGCGTCGGCGAGCGGCCCCGGCGGCGCCTCCACGCTACTGCGGCACGCGCCCGGCCGCGCCGCCCCGCACCACGACGCATCCCCCACGCGGCCCCGGCGCCGCGCACCCCGCCGTGCCGCGCCGCACACCCCGCCGCGCCCGCGCTCGCGCCCGCCCGCACGCACGCCGCATTCTTGCGTTCCGCCCGCCCTAAGGCGCGGAAACAATCCGCACAAAGAGCTTAGCCCGCGCGCAGCGACCCCGCACGCCACGTGTTGCTGCGGCGGCGCATACGACAACACTTTTTATTACTTCGCTCATATGTTTCCTGTTCGCTTCTTAAGGCAACTAACTTTTGTTTTGATCGAGACAGAGGAAAACACAAAGACAAGAATCTAGAAGATAAAAGACAAAAGCCTCTCTGAAGTAATTCACAAGCGGTTCCAGAGAGATTAGGTGACTAAACGGAAGGGGTTTTAGTCCGTAGGCTGCTGAGTCGACTACTCAGTAGAGTGGGGCATACTATAAGGCCCGGGCCTATGTCTATCCAAGAGGATTTCCCCCTGCCGACTTAAAAAAAAAACAGAAGAAAACAACAACTTTTTTATTTTTTTAACTTCAGTACTTAAACTTTTACCAGGTGGTAGGTCTCTGTTGCCGGAGACCGTCTGGATGGGTACCACCGCAGCTTCTATTTCAACCGCCAAATTAGTAGTGTGCAAACATTACTATGTTCCGGGGTACAAGGACGCTGTAGCCAGTAATTGTAATTGTGTAATTACTGGGGTAACGAGACTTAACACCTTATGTCTCAAGGCGACGAGCGCAATGTGGGGCAGTGTACACCATCTTAACTAGCACCACGTTGACATGGGCAAGCGCATCACTTACCATCAGGTGAACGTCTTACTCGTCTCGTCGCATAGTAGTATTAAAACAAAGCTTTATCAGATATGAAAATATTGAAAAAATCATGTCTATGTAGTAAAAATGTCTGTGTACTAAACAAGTGTGTGAGTTGATATCGGGGAAGGCGAAAGAAAATTTTCGCTTAAGCTTAAATCATAAGTAAAACAGAAACTGAATTGGTGTTCACTTGTTCAATTTAATATCTTTAGAGGCTGTTCTTAATTTAGACACTTGGGTATTAAAAACATAAGAACTCAAAGTTGATAAAGACGCAATCAGCGTGTTGCAGATATTTGGTTTATGATTGGTTGTATTTTGAATGAAGGAAAATACTAAATTAAGATACAAAAACGAGCATAAAATAAAGTACAATTAGTAATACGAAAATATACAATTCAATATACATAATGATAAATTTAATAACACAGTTTATGATTATTATAATGGTTAGGGATATACGTGAATCAACGAAGTCGACTTTTTTTCTACAATCATTCAATTATTTTTCCATATATTTTTACTAAATAATATTTATTGCACATTAAAATAATCGTTTCTCTTAATTATTTGAACATCGTATTGTTTATTATTAACGTCCTTATCTTCCGCGTAACCTTAATTTTCCGTGTTTAATCTTTGTATTGTTTGAATACAAAATCAACATTCAACTCAACATTGTTAATTATTTCTTTGTTGTTACATTAAACGGACTTAAAACATTTTAATAAATTATATTGTATTTCGTTTGATTTAAAGTAGTATTGAATATTTTATAACATAATATTTTCGATTAGATAAGTGTGAGGCGAAGATTTGAAAGCTCACTTGCTTAGTGTAATTTTTTGGTACCGTAAACTAATCGTGAGCGATATTCACTCGTTTACATGAAAACTACTATACACTTGTAGTCGGTCGTGAGATATTAAGTTACGGTATAGACAAGCGTTTGCGGAATAGACACTGTAGTCGTGGTGCTGTATACACATGGTATGCGGTATTCAAAAACTCATCAGGAGCGTCTGCGAGGCAGACTGCACTCCGCGTCGGCAACGAAATCCAACTATCTGAGATATGCGCGGGCGCCGGGATTCCAGAGCGGTACATAAAATATTTCAAGTGCCTATATACGAACCCCGACCGAACTGCAAGTGTTGTGTCAACACGAGGTTGTAGGTACAGCACGAGCAATCGACACGCCAAGCAGTTATTTGAAACATAATATATGCGATAAAGTGGCCTACACACTTATTACGTAGTATATTTTATTAATATTTATTTACGTACTACCGCTACTGTCCTACTCGTCTATATTCGTTCAGATTATTTTTATTCTTTTCTCTTTGGATTATTTTCGTTGTCAATGTCAATTTTTGTAGCGTACGTAGTAGCGTCCTCGATGTATTTCTCAACATCTAGAATTACAACTTTTTGTTAATCACTTTTATGTAATAAATGCATAATGATATTAAATCCTTTTTTATATGTCGATGTATTAAATTTTAGTATGAGATTTTTAAATTAATATTAAATGACATCATGGTTAAGAAAACTTTTATTATTTGTGTGTTTTTTAAGAGTTTGTCTAATTCGTTAGATATTTAGTTTCTTTTAATAAACAAAACATATACCAGTCTAAAATGATTTATAGGCTAGGCTACCTGTTTAAAATTGTCTCACTATGTAATAAGAATGAGCAGACCAAAATCTCTTAGAAGTCGGTTTCTGTAGGTCACTATGTATAGAATGTTGTTTACAATCGACGGTGTCTAGACATCGTCTTATAAAAAATTATGCAATAGAATAGATTAAATAGCTCAGACAGGTAAATGTATATGACATTTTAATTATCACATGGCTTTTGATAAAAATTTGTTAAACGTACCTAGGAGAAGATCTTGCACACAGGTTTTTTGGGAAGAATGAGTCCAAGCTATTTCTACAAACAAAATATATCATAATTCGACATTAGATCTAAACATTTAAATTGACATATTTTCTCCTAATCTAATTAAACAAAAACATTTCAACTGTACTGATAATTACTTATTTACAGAAGACACATGAGGTAAACCGTTGTCGTTGTAAAAATAAATATTTTTAAATAAAAATAATGTTAAATGTTGTGTTAAAGTTATCTGAATACGAAGAAGTAAAATTCAATTTGATGTATTCTGCTCTGATTTACCTTTCGAAACAACCGTAAATATATTACGGAGAAGCATTTTTTTTTAACAATGTTATGAGATACAAACCATTTATAGAGATAATATTAATGCTTATTAATTCCGAATACATAATTAAAACGGGGTAACGCGTACTCGTGTGTCGTTAGATGGCTTCTAATGCGTGTTAGTTAAACACGGCTACAGTACACAAGACGCTTAACGTAGTGTTGATTGCACAAACAATACACTGGGCGGCATTATGTTGCAAAACAAATATTTGCAGGAGACCTTTACTGTTATCGACAATAAAAGTTTTTAGCAAAGTACATTAGCTACAGTTACGTATTATAAATTTTGCGTATTTATCGGACTGATGATCATTTGCTATTTAAATTATAACAATTGAGTTATAAAGAGTAATCATATGTGCATTTGTATTTTGTTATTTCAGCACCAAATATCTAAAACAGATACAGTGCCATCGATAACCCAATAATGCAGACATTGCAAATAAGGCACAGAAACGATGCGGTATGTTTTCCAATTGTAATGCCGTAGCATCAAAAAGTTTAGATATCAACTGGGAATGGAATATTTCAAACTAGACGAATACAGGCATATTTTGTTGCATAGCAAAAGATATCTGTAGTAAAGCACAAACATCTTCTAAAGTTAGCGCAAGAGAATACGAAGAATTTAATCAACGTTGATAGAGTTTTTAATTTTTATTGTAATACAATTAAAAAAATAATTAAAAGTGTAAGGGTGAATAGGTTTCCATGGTAACAATTATAACACCAGTGTTGTCATAAGTGTTAGTAACTCGTGCATAATTGATTTTTTTAAACAGTCAACACGACGTGCGAACGTTCCGGCTAAAAATAGGAAAACAAAGCTTTTGGCTAACTTGAAAGCAAAACGTTGCCGCTGCCAAAAGCATATTTTTCACTGTACGGTGAAAATTAAACCATACGTTGTCGACGACAAAGCCAACCGCAACTCTAGTTCGTCAAAAATTCATCGGGCATTCAATAACTACACCGGTTTCTATTACCGTCCAAATAAAATTCGTTGTTTGTGTAAGCTTTTATATCACTTTTTACTTTACTTTATTTTAAAAAATAAAATGAATCCGCAAATTATTTTCAATAATTATAATATTCTTATAAACATTAAAACTCGTAACTATGGTTTAAAGTACTCTAGGTTTTTATCAGTTAGGACATACTCGAGGCAGGAGCTGATGATAGAGCTTATTAACCGACACGTTTTTTGTAGTGCTTCTGTAGTCAATTGGTTAAAAATTAAAGTATACAATCAATGTTTTAACTTAACGAAGCGATGAGACGAGCGAGACGTTCACCTGACGGTAAGTGATATGCCTGTCTATAAGAACGTTGCGCTAGTTACGATGATATACATTGCTCGTTTCTTTGACATTAAGGCTCGTTACCCTAGTGATTTTACTAACAATAACACCTTTTAAACTGGAACACAGTAATGTTGGCAAATTTCTGTTTGGAGGCACAAATAAGAGCTACGTACGTAAACGGTCTCCAGCAACAAGACGTACCCGAATAAAAAGTTGTCTGTCCATTGGAATTATATAATTATATCAGTAATGCTGTGTTATATTTTTTTTTTAATTCCTTGGTTCTGTATTTGGTGAATATTGCAGTATTCCGGCTGTTAACATGCGAGAGTATAGATGGTTGAATCCGCTTCTCGATTCACGGCTCTTAACACCGTGTGAAAATGAGGTGAATGATAATTAATTTGTAGATAAGAATATTTAGGGTAATATTACCACCAAAACAAAAACTGTATTTATATTTTTAATACACCCGCTTCTAGTCGGCGAAACTCGAAGTTAGAATAGAAACATCGGGCTGTTAATTTTAAAAGCACGGATGGCTAGCCGGTTCCCCCTTTTTGAACTTCCATTCCTTCTGGGCTATATTTTATTACATCTGTTCCTAATGCTATTCTTTAAAAGAGAAAATACATTCTGTGTAACAGACAATAGATACGTTAATTTCAATAAATTTAATAATGAAACTTAACAATAACGTATTTACTGTTTTTCTTGAACATACTTTGAAAAAATAAAATAAAAGCTTATCAAGATATAATAACCTGAGTATGTTAACATTTTTTTTTACCAATAATAATAACAATTTTAACTAAAAGTATTCTAAAAAAAATTACAATGATACACCGTCCTGATTTTCATTCATGATACGAGTAATTATTTGAATACAAGATTATTAAATGCCAAGTAGATTTTGCAATTGAAACAAACTGGGATCATGTTCAAAATCACAAATCTATGATTAAGGCGAAAATTAATGGTTTAACTTTTTTAACTGCTCGTTAGCTTGTGAAATATAAGTAGACTTTAGAAGTTAGTCGGGCATGATTAGTTATTCATCTCTGGGTGATAAATAGATCCTCTACTTATGAGGTCTGACCTTTTGCATAGTCGTAATAATGATATTCAGAATTAGCCCTTCGCTTTCGTGGAAGGTCTTACATCGTTTCGCTTCATTTTCTTACGCGAATTCAGCTACTATAATACTTGCACGAATATTATATACAAATATTTCATGTATTTATTTCCGGAACCTGTAATCTCTCTTTGTATAACTTTAAAAGATCTTATATTATTTTTTCAACAAACATTTGCTTGACTTACATTAAGATTATTTTTATGTTTGAAAAACGAAGATTTTTATTATTGTGTGTTAGAAAATTTTAACTGCCTCTCTGCCTTTGACGTGTCGTAAAAGGCGATCATTGAAGAAATAATTTCATGAAAAGGTCAACAGCCTTTTTCGTCAATGAGTACCAAGCGTGGGTAGTACGGCAAGTATTCCTTTCTAGAGAGGCCTAAGTTCAGCAATGATACTTATTGCAAGAAATAATAAAGACCTTAGTGTATAATGGGATTACACGACCTCAGTTTCACATAATGTTAATTATCAATGTGGCTTTTGAATGTTATACAGCCAGAACACAGCAACGCTGTTATGACGGGAGATATACATTAGAGTGGTAGCTAGCCAAGTGGACGTGACTCAAGAATAGAACTAGGTACCTCTGTGTTGCAATGCAAGTTGCAGCTGCTGAGTAACGGAGGTAATTGATCTGACTGTCGACAATGAAAAAATCAAACCAAACGACAACTTTAATAAAATCTTATTTAAGATGGAAATTTATATTAACGTTAAGAGGAGAATACTTTACGGCTTACCAATAAGCCTTTATGTATTATACTCTTGACGGTTTCAATGTTGGTGTAGCCCTAAGGCTACACCAACGTTTTGACCCCTTTAAATAGATGTAACGTCATGTAATTGGATTAGTTACTGGTGTTGTAATCGGTTAGGGTACAATGTCTCAGGTGGAATTTCGCTCCAACGAAATGAAGACAGACGGCAAAACATTTAGTATTCCCTGTCGCCTTTCAAATTGCAAAGGCCGGTTTATTTAGAGAAAACAGTTTTTGTTCATTGTGTATTTTTTAATGTTTATTCTATCAATTTTGATAAATGCATACATCAACGAAACGCAAGCGCGCAGTCACTGAAATTATTGTTATAAATATTGAAATCGTTGTGATCACATAACAACTTAAAAGAAAGTTTATTTTCTATACGTAAAAAATAAAAAGCAAGACTCAAGCTAGATCCGATTCGCCTGGTACAAATCAATCAGCTACTACTCACTATTTGCGGTTTAACAGGTACGTCTGGTTTCGATTTCCGACAGATTCCTATGCGAATGTATTGTATGTCTTGCTCGGCTCAGCTAACCTGATTCTAGACCACATTTTTGCAATCAAAGTTGCAAAGAGAATAGATTTTAAATATTTTTTCGCTGTTACTTGAAAACTTGTGAAAAAGAAAATATTTGTATGATTTAATCATAACAATTTATATTTTTTTAGGAAAATAAGCGATTCACAATAACCTCTGTTTTTTTAACACGAAAAATGTTTTAGGTGTAATATTTTTTAAATTATTAAACAAAACGCGTACAACATTTAGCCCTAGGCCGAATATCATGCGAGCTTGCCAATTTGTTACGATCGATAAGACACAGATCCTAGTAATTCGTTGCCAAATAACCGAGGAAACCTTTTGACTATGCCATTGTAAACTGTCGAGAAAACAGTTATAAAATTTAATGTTTTTCAACGATGCCACACACGAATATTGGTTAGCCCAGTTTTGTTAAAACGAAATAACACCAAAAAACATTTTTATAAGTACGTTTTATATCTACTACGACAAAGACAAAAAAATACCCGTCCAATCGAAAACATCTTTATCGCCAGTGAAAAATGGATAGCTTCTTGTAGTAAATAATAATACAAAGTTGTAACTACTCCGTGATAACTATGACATCAGGCCATCTCTCACCATAGACCTCCCGAGAAGAAGCAAGTGCCGCTAGTTAGAATAGGATACACTGCACCACATTGTCCTCGTCACTTTGAGATAATGTTAAGATTGTTACCCCCTTAATATCGCCAGCTACGCGACATAATTCGTGAAATTTAGCTTTTTCAAAAAGTTTTAATTTCGTTTAGTTATTTTAACGACTATATTCTCGCAATGAATATAGCTTTTGGAGCTGTACAGTTAAATTTAATTCCTTTTGTCAGCAGTTTCTAAACGGTAGGTGGTAGATCAAAAATTTTAAAGGAACAGTTTAAATGAGAATCTCGGTTAGTAATAGTTCGAGAGTTGAGAGATTGCATTCCTTTTGTTTGAACACTATCAAAAGTTGGTCGATATTAATAACGGCCGGTCCCGCGTCTGCTGACGGAAGAGATGTCAATTCATAACGAGCCTGCCCGGGAACGTTACGTTCGTTGCGCTGGAAATATCTCCATATTTCAGTAGAATGATCGTCTATTAATGTCGATTTAAGAAACTAATGCGTTGTTTATCAAAAATAATTATTGTCGTTATTCTATTTTGTATACTCTATTTATACTCTTGCGAAACAAAAGGCCGCGTAGTGACACCTGTTGTAATTTTGGCAATGAAAAAGTAAAATGTTAATAAATTTTGGTACTATTATTAAAAAAAATCACTGAATTATTATATTAAATTTATTGTTGAGATTACAAAGAACTCAGAGTTATCTTCTTTATCGCTATCAACTTTTAACAAAAACGCCCATAGATCTATACCTAAAGGTTATCTATCAAAGGCAGATGATATACAATAGGTGATAAACAATTTTTTTAACTTAAAAACTTACGAACATTTTCCAGAAAAAAATCCTTTATGTACGATTGAAGAGAAATATGAAAATGTAGACCTTTTATCATAAATATGAAATATTTTTTTCTTATTTGAATCCCTAAAAATGAGTTTATTTTATCAGAAGAAATATACGAACGATTTTACAAAATACAATATAAAGGGTTCTTAGAAAATTCGTACAAGAATATTTGCCGTATGAGAGCAAGAAACACGATTCAATAGACGTCTAGACTATTGAAAAAAAAAATGCGACATATGAAATACCGTCATTCAGAAATGAATATGGAGAATTCATATCTATTTCTTTTGTAATGGATCTCTTTATGAGCGATATCAACAAGTTCACATTGAACTAAATTATTATACGCCGATCTAGTACGAAATATAGAAAAAAAAAATTGCCCTTCAGGACTAAAAGTGAATGCCTCTTACAGGTGACCGCCCATTAAAAAATAGACTTAGTTCACGAAGCACGCAAAATACATATAATAAAAAGGAATGATATATTTGTTACTATCTAATTTAGTTGGGAGAGTTTCAGTTAATTTTATCGTTATATAAATTTAATTTAATTTTAATAGTTAGGAACATCACGTATTCAGGATTTAAGTATAAAACATAAAGTCTTATCAAAACATTCTGATGAACTTCATCGGGCTGTATGTATTTTGCATTCGGGAATATCGCAAACAAAGTCCATGCGCAGTATGCCTTGCAGCTGAGCTCCAGTGCTTGTGTTCCATAATACTGGATGCTGCATATATATATTATAGAATATAATAAGAAAATATTTTGTTTGCTCAAAATACAAATTGAGACTTGAAGTTAAGGCGGTTATTTCGGAGAGGCCTATGCCGAGCTTTAGACTTCTATTGTCTGATAATTAATGGGTACCTATCTTTTTCTAACAGAGTTTAAAATAAAAAGTAATGACCTAGAGAAAATAAATTAAGTTGTATCATAAGAAATAATAACGAAGAAGGATATTTAGAATGAAATTGCAACTACTTGGCAGTAACACATTATGTTAATAAGTTTTATCATTTCAAAGATTTCGATTTATCTTCAGCAGGAAATTTAAATGTTAGTAATGTCGCTGAACGTTGACAGTTATAAGATAAAATGTCGAAATTTTCGAAATTACTCCTCAGCGCTCGCTAAAAATTTGTACAATAGAAGGCTAAATGAGGACATACTGACAGTGAAATGAATTCTGTGTCATCGGAAAAATATTATACGTTTGCGGCAAGAAACTTTCAAAAGTTGTTTTTAATTACTGCTGGGGTGGGAAATACTTCAGTAACTTTCTACAAATCATAAACTACTACTATCTTTGCCAATTTTCGACAGTTCATTCGTTCGTAAATGTTCTGAAATTCAATAGCAACTTCTGTTTCAGCGTTATTTAAAAAGCGTGACCGTTTTTATTCTATATTAATAATAAAGAGCGTTTATAACGCTGCAGTTTCAGTTGTTCAGAAAATTACAGTAAATTTTTATTACATGCACTTACGTAACTAATAGCAGCATAAATTTGAAAATTTTCCCGATATACGTTATATACATAAATATTGAGACATTTTATGTTATGAAAAAAAACAACTGCTGAAACTTACAATACTATTCCTTTCTACCTTTTTTCGTTTAAATAAATACTATAACTTTAGATATTTTATGTTTAAGAAATTTATTAGTATGGATCATATAAAGTTCATACTTTTTACAATGTTTTGTTAATAAACCACAAAGCACAAACAACACACAAAATTCTAAACTTATATCACTGCTCTTGCAAGAGAAAATATTTATGATTAAACATTTTTTGATATAAAAGGTACAATTAATGTGAAGATCGAATTAAGAAGTTACACCTACTTAGCTTTAGTTTAACTATAAGTGCTGCTAAGCTTAAGTTTCAGCACAAAACTTCTACCGACCGTGAAAACGCGCTGAAGTCTTCTAACGCTGCTTCCTTTGTTCCATTTTACTTTAGTCCACGATCTAGTTATCGATTTATTCTAATTATAATACGACTACAACTAATTATGTTTGAAAATGATCTAGCTACTTAATCTTAGTTATTTTACTGTTTTAACAAGTATTGTTTTCTGTTTCGAAAGGGATATAACATTCAATACATAGTTTTCAATTACACCGTTCCGATGCAGCAACCGTGTTCAATTAATGATATACAGTTATATATGAGTTTGCAGTGCCACACAATAGATTACACGTTATATGTGGGCATAATGTTTAAGTGCATCACCAAAATGTAATTCCAGTGCTATGGTGAAAAATCCACAACTATTTGATTTAGTATTCGGTTGGTTCGCAATGATTACGATGTACATTTAAACTAAAGAAGTGATAGAGATATACAACAACATAGTTTTATAAACGTCACTAAAATCCATAACGTCGGTACAAAATTAAATGTACATACGAATCAGTTTTTTGCGAATAAAACTATTTCGTCGTAGCGTTAGGATAGTCGTTGGAAATCCAATTAAAATGTTGTAGCTATATTCGTTTGAAAAATTCTCGTTAAAGCTTTACCACGATATAATTTATGTATTGTTTTATATAAATTTAATATGCAGACAGCTTGCTTCGGATTGCGTTAAAGTTTAATTACATCTGTCAATTCTCTAGCGGATTCACGTCAACTGTTATAATTCACTTTAGACCGTGATAAATCTCGCTATGTCTAATAAATATAGGTTCCAGATATGTTGATCTATAATTATTAGAAGCAAATAAACTGTAGCTAAGCTAGCTATTTACTTATTGTAAATCTGTTGAGTTATCGGCATTGCTGTGTTCCTAGGCAAGCACACTTCACTATCCATAGCCTTGTTGTCATTTAACACCATGAAAATTACATAACATCAACATTTGAAGTGACAGACAACTAAAATGTATGAATAGAGAATGCCACGGATAAGTCGATTATGTTTTTGTGAAAATAGAGAAGTATGTTTAACAATTCATATCATTTTCTTTTCTTTTATACGTACAGAGTCACTATATAATATTTACCGGGAACGGGTCCATAATTTTCGGGTAGGTGTGCTAATTAATCATGTACAAGCAAATAATACATTCATTTAATCCGGCTACAATGAGAAGAAAAGGAATTAAATGTTGCATACAAATAGATCTAGAAGTCTTTCATTCGGTTGAAAAAACTATAAAAAAAAATGCACTGTATTTACATTACTTCAGAAACCTAGTCCAGTATCTCAGAACTATTCTAGTGGTAGCTGGCCGTTGTCGGAGATTGTCTAGATAGATATTAAAGCAGCCCCTAGTTTTCAAATAGTAGTGTGCTAACTTTACTGTGTACCGGTTTAAATGTCATTGCAACAAATTTAATTATTTAAGTGACGAGACTTAACACTTTGTCTTTACGCAACGAGCGTAATGTGGGACTGTGTAAACATCATAACCATTATCACATGGTTATGAACACGCGTGTAACTTATCATCAGGAAAACAATATATTTCATACGGTCACCTTGTTATAAAGACAATAATTAATAATAACGTTTTAAACAACTTAAGTTTGTAATTGTTTTGATAAAGCTGAACATTCCTTACACATTAGCGTTTCCGGAGAGTATATTATAAAGCATAGAGTGTAGATTAGTGGCTACGGTAACTTAGCAGAAGTTTAGCCGAAGTAACGGAGAGTAGAGCGAAATAAGTTCAGTAAACTAATTAAATCTGCACAGTTATATAAAGAATTTAATCGTTTATTTAAATTCTCGCTTCTTATGGTTTTAGTTTTATGTGATTTTGTTTTTTATCGTAATCACAAATACCGTTTCAAACGTTGACACAGTTTTGTCATTAGACATTGTGTTTCTTTTATCTAGGACAATGATCACGAAAATGCCTTAATGTTGTCGTTTTTATGATGAACTATTTAGAATGAACACAATTTTGTTATAACTATTGTGTATTAATGAAAATATGTATAATGTAGAAATCTTCTGTATAATAGATAGCATAATAATGTGCGCCGAAATTTAGTTGTAAATATATATATACTCTTTACTATATATACATATATATATAGTAACGAGTCATAACTATTTGTAATAGCAGCGGTGCAGAATATTTGAAATATATTATATTTTTTCATTATAATTATTTTGAATTTATTTATTGATCGAGCGCCCTCAATGTCGTAAATAAAAGTTATAGTATAATAATATGAAAGATTGAGATTTGAAATTACCAGTATGTGTAAAATATGATTGGTGGTAAATAAATCGACAGTTAGTAAAAATTTACTACAACAGTTAAGAATCGTAACCGCCCCGGACATATCGGAAAGATTTATTGCGGGACAGTCCCGGGCCCGTTTTATTTCCTGTTGATGTGTGTAAGTGGTCGGTCTATAAATAGCTAACTCTGATACACTGATAGTCTAAAGTGATACAAAAATACATCAAGGACTTTTGATGACGTTAGATATATTACAGGTGACTGCCAGACGTGCCAGACGCTTTGTAGAAATATATTTTTTTAAGGACATCATCAAAAACATTTTTTTTGTCTCCTAACACACATCTACATTATAGAATTTTTATATTAGTGTTATTGCGACGCTCATTCATAACAGTAACCAATTGTGATTGAAGTACTAATCACAGTTTTCGAAGATTCGTAACAACCTTTTAGTAATAATTTTTTCCGACGATCTAATATATAAGGGAGCTGCTGGATGTGGGTAGCACGAAACCGATCGATGTAAAGATTTTTGTCGGAGGTTATTATCCAGCAGTGCATGTTCATCGGCTGATGATGAGGATAATTATAATTCACATTTCTCTGTGTAAACCTGCAGAGCTTCACGAAGGCATAGAGTCGGAGCAAATTATAAAACTATTAACGTAACGTCAGTTGGGTTTAAATTAAACGTACGCGAACCTAGCGCGCATGCAATTTTCGAATATGTTATCAATTTAACGATGTCTGTGTCAAAATTTAATTGAAACAAACTTTTAGCAATTAATTTTCCACTTCAGAGGAAGTTGATTAAACATAATTGCAAAATTTTGACAAGCGCATGAACATATACTTAGTAATTGGTGACTGGTTTCGATTAACAAAACGTTAAAAGAATTTATATTATTTTATCATGTTATCTCTTCTTTTGCAAAATATTCTTTGCAATTACAAATTTTGAACAGCTGAGCGATTAAAACTATACTCAAATAAAATAATAAGTGAATATGTAACACCTAACATTAGTAGATTCAGATAGATCGATGGCGAAATAAATCATTGTAACGCATAAGTATAACTTTCAGACGCATAGACCTACAGACAAACTATATATGAACAGGACTTCCATTCCTATCGCGGTCTAACTCGGACCGATGCTATACATTTTACTACGAACACAGTAACTGTCTGCCAACTCTGTTCGAGACCGCTTGGCGCCGGAGGGGTTGACAAGTGCTTGCATTATAAGACAGCTCGGAATACTTGTTCACTCTTTCACTTTCCGGTACGGTGGTTTTTTTTTTTTAGTTTTCGCTTCGTTTAAAAATTACACGCAAGAAATTTATTCAGTTAATGAATTTCCCTTTAATTATATTTTTTTTTTCCGACGATCTAATATATAAGGGAGCTGCTGGATGTGGGTAGCACGAAACCGATCGATGTAAAGATTTTGTCGGAGGTTATTATCCAGCAGTGCATGTTCATCGGCTGATGATGAGGATAATTATAATTCACATTTCTCTGTGTAAACCTGCAGAGCTTCACGAAGGCATAGAGTCGGAGCAAATTATAAACTATTAACGTAACGTCATTTAGGTTTAAATTAACGTACGCGAACCTAGCGCGCATGCAATTTTCGAATATGTTATCAATTTAACGATGTCTGTGTCAAAATTTAATTGAAACAAACTTTTAGCAATTAATTTTCCACTTCAGAGGAAGTTGATTAAACATAATTGCAAAATTTTGACAAGCGCATGAACATATACTTAGTAATTGGTGACTGGTTTCGATTAACAAAACGTTAAAAGAATTTATATTATTTTATCATGTTATCTCTTCTTTTGCAAAATATTCTTTGCAATTACAAATTTTGAACAGCTGAGCGATTAAAACTATACTCAAATAAAATAATAAGTGAATATGTAACACCTAACATTAGTAGATTCAGATAGATCGATGGCGAAATAAATCATTGTAACGCATAAGTATAACTTTCAGACGCATAGACCTACAGACAAACTATATATGAACAGGACTTCCATTCCTATCGCGGTCTAACTCGGACCGATGCTATACATTTTACTACGAACACAGTAACTGTCTGCCAACTCTGTTCGAGACCGCTTGGCGCCGGAGGGGTTGACAAGTGCTTGCATTATAAGACAGCTCGGAATACTTGTTCACTCTTTCACTTTCCGGTACGGTGGTTTTTTTTTTTTAGTTTTCGCTTCGTTTAAAAATTACACGCAAGAAATTTATTCAGTTAATGAATTTCCCTTTAATTATATATTTTTTTTTCTAAGTTAAACTAACGCAAATAGTGTGAAATGGATTTACGACGTAGCACCTAGAACGAATAAAACCGGAATGGTAATTACTATCAATCGGAGTAGTAAACAAAGGGACAAAAAAATAAAATAATTTATTCGCCTATTAAGAATCAAGAGCGCTTTCTTCGAGGAAATGAAGTTATCAATATGTAATAGCTTAGCAGAACATTAGTCGCTGAATATGAGCGGTGCGGCGAGACAAGATGACGCCGTGTCGCCGCTCCGTTTGAACCGAGAGTCGCTCTTATTTATATGTAAAAAAACATAAATTGTTACAGAATGCCAACATCCGCAACCTTAAATATCATCATTATTCTAAAACACTGTCGCATACAACCTTTACACATATGTCGTATACAACCGTTACAGTTTTTTCAAGGAATTTAAAAGTGCCGGAGGTGCACTTCACCAGCATTTACTTTAAGTTCAGAGTTTGCTCGGAGTTGTTCGGTACACGCCTCTGCACTATGGCTTCTTTAATGTTTAAGCGAAAGAATAGACGTGCCTCCATTATCAAGCATAACAAATATTTTACAAAGTTAAATTATAATAGTGTATTATAGCATTCAGTTTATTAAAAGCCCATGAGAACAATGTCTATTGAAAAAATCTCGCAAGATTTTGTATTTGTACATATTCAATGTTATCAAATTCGTGTTCATTTAAAGCAGACTGAAAACTTTCACTTAGTTCAATGACTAATAGGTTAACATTGATATAGGTGACCTGAAAGAACGGTTTTTTGAATTAAAATAAATGTATATCGTTGAAAAGATTTCTCTAGGAGAAAAGAAAAGGAGACTACCCAGTACCTTCTGAAAAAGATACAGTCTGAAGATTCTTGGTTTAATTTATCCTTTGATTAAGCTGTAGTATACAAGCAGATCACATATTTATTATCTGTAATGGATTAATACTTGACTTCGATGTCACATAATCCTATGTGACAATGAGGCCGTGAATGATGAAGCGTGCTGGTCCAGAATACTCGTCACTCAAGTATTGACCACCGGAACACAGCAATGTTGTGGTAGCAGATTTACTATATAGCGGTAAGCTAGCTTGTGTTCGAAAAAATTATTCCACCAACCGATATTATAAATAAGTAGTTCAATAATATAGTTGGCTAAATGATAAATTAGGAAGATCTCATCACAAAGTCATTCATACACTATTAAACTAAAACGTAGCAAGAAAATTTATATTTCTAATAATAATTACTGTTTTATATTGAGTCTCGTAATCATAGCTGGGGCGCAATCAGAGCTTCCAACTACATGGATCAAGTCTAACATTGTACGTACAAAATGTATTATCAACATATAACAAAGTTAAACAAATTTACGGAGAAGCAATTTTAGATATATACTACAAAAAAACCATTATCTATATATATTATGTTTGTTCGTCATTTAACACACCTTGTACAGTAATGTAACCGATTTATTCTGGTTTGGCAATAAAAATTTCTACAGACATTTATATTATTGCGGTAGGTTAACGATACGATACCACGGTTTAAATACGCCTAGCGCTATCTAGCGGATCTCATGCGAACATACATTAATCATCAAAGTTTGTTATTACATTTATGATATTTACATAAAAACTTTTTGATCGATAAATCGATATGTTGTTTCAATATCACGAAGCGACAGATTGAGCAGGACGTTCTTCTGATGATAAGCGATAACGCGTGATACTCTAGCAGATAACAAAGTAATACTTTCGTTACCCCAGTAATTTTATTACCTACAGCCTTCTTCAAACCAATTTACAGTAATTATCGCACACTACAGTTTAGTGGCAGAAATAAGAGCTACGTTAGTACTAACCACCACTTAAATATAAAATTCATAGTAAGTAATTTAATTAAGACATTTAACTTTCGTTATTAAAAACCAATCGCATCTAATTTTCTTCGAGAATGTCTTATTGGCGGTAATTACCGCCATAATGTTTGTTTAGTCGGTAATTATCGGACCTCCCATAAAAAATTTTATATTGAATTTCTCTATTAAGTATATTTTTCAAAGAAGCAGAAATGTAAAAAAAATATTTCATCATTTTCTGTTGCTGGTTTAAAAGACGCTGTAGCTGATAGCGAAATAACTAGGATAACGAGATCTAGACGATTTTAAGATGATAACTTCGATTAGTAATTTTTATGGTACATTGTACATTTAAGCACTTCTTTCTTTTGTAAAACAATAGTTATTCTATATGACGAGAGAAAAATATTAAAATGTGTAATAAAATAAAGTAAACGTTAATAAAATGAATACACTTTCAATAAAGTAGCGGCTTAAATAAAGCTTGATCGACAGTTGACTGTTGAAAACTTCTTTGTTTTAATTGAACGTTTTTGAAACATTTCGTTTGTTTCAGCGCCGGGAATGGAGTACAATTTTGATAATCTGCTTTGTTAAAGAAAGTTTTTAAAAACCCTATGAAAAAAAACCTTTTTTATGATGCTTTAAATCTCGTTTCTAATTAAGTGATTATTTCATCAGTGTGTAGTTATTTTCATTGAATCACAGAAGTATATAAAAATCGGTAAAAAAACTTTTAAGTTAAACGGTTTTCTTTATGTGCACTGAAAACTACAAAATAAATAAATAAAAAAACAATTAATAAATAATAAAAACGTGGGGCCTATTAACTATTTCTGTATTACTTTCTACTATAAGATGATGATGATGACGATTATAATAAGTCGATGCAATCCACACTTAGTATAGTAGAAAGTAATACAGAAATAGTTAATGGGCCCCACGTTTTTATTATTAATTAATTGTTTTTTTATTTTTTGATTTATTTTATTTTGTAGTTTTCAGTGCACATAAAGAAAACTGCACTTAAAAGTTTTTTTACCGATTATTATTTTCTTGTTTTTAGTATTTAGTGAAATTGTCTACCGAATATTCTGACATATATTAGATATTCAGACAGTATTCTGCTAGTGTAGTCATATTATTTGATACCCATATTGTGGTGGTTGTAGAAAAATATGTACCTAGTCCGCCATATTGGAACGGCGTCCAACATGAATTTTAAATTTTGACATAATCATCGTGTTTTACTAGTGTAGCCCTTTCATTTGATACCCATATTGAGGGGGTTAAGGAAAAAAATGTAATGCGCCATTTTGTATCGGCGGCCATCTTAGATTTATAATGTTATTGATTTTATTATATTGTATTGTCATCTAAATTAAATGTGTACCAAATTTCAGATCAATCTGACAACGGGAAGGTGCTTAAATTTCAATTTCTAATTTTGACACAAATAAATAAACAAACAAATTCCGTACGGGTCGAGCTAAATAAAACCGGTTAAAAACTAATTTGTTGTAATGAGAATAGCAAATATAAATTAAGTAACTTAAATTCTTGGAAGTGTTTGGTAGGGTTAATTCTTTCGTACGAGCTCGATAAAAACTCCCCTCCGGAAGCAGCTTCCGTGGCCGTGTCGTTTGCCGCATCGTCCGTCCGTGCAGATGTTACCAGCTATGCGACATTGCAGCCTCTGTCGTCTGTGAAGCATATGAGGATAATATAAAGACTTTTTAACGTCGTCGCCTACATTACAACGAAAATAATGAATATTCTCTACACACATTTTCATTATTCTAAATTTCCCATTATCAGGTTTTGATAAAACAACACATAATAGATGTAATGAAACTAAGTTTAACGAATTAACGTAACTCCGTGTATTGCCACAACATGTGAATTAATAATACATCATAGAACTTGAAGCACTTTAACACTCGCATTTGTCACGAACGGTTTAAGGAATGTAATATACGTTTAGGAGTCCGTAACAGTTGAATTAAAACGCTTAATTACATTCAATTCAACTGTAGAATATATATTATACGTGCAAAATGTAATTACAGTAAGGATTTAAAAAACAACTTTTTTTGTATTTGCTTAAGTTTTGTAAAATGGGTCTGGTATCTTTAAAAACGGTATGGGAAAGTTAATTAAAACGAATGTCGTACTAACAAAGAAAATATTTTTTTTTTTCAAAAGTCCTCGACGACGGCATTGCAAAATATGCGGGTAGTGCCGAGAGCTTTAATATTATTCCAACGAGCTGAATATTACGGTTATACCTTTTCGCTCTGCAATAAGATCTGAGCGACATTTAATCTGATTACGTTGGTTGTTTTATACCCTGGTGTATTTAATGAAGAGGTGGATTTAATCATCTTTAATGTGATTCGCGCTTAATTACTGTTCCTGTATTACGTATATCACTTACTTTTGTTATTAATTACAATCTGTTATAGATCAAATAAAATGTTAAAAAGTAAAATAATGGCTAAGCTTAAATACCAACAGATAGAAAGAGTAGCTGAAGATCGAGTTAGTTTTCTTGATCTGACTGCCGAACCCTAATTTGAAGAATGCATATGATGATAATCGAGAAAATTTATAATAATCATTTTTAAGCCGTTCACTTCTGGACGTATACTTTTCCAATTGATTTTAACGCATTCGGTCCGATGCCACCTGCATTCGACGATGCCCTACGATCTTCATCAGGTCGTCGGTTAATCGACGAAGATCCACGCAGTAATAATGTTTATATTATGAATATATTTTATTGCTATGAACACATTGCACAGCAGGCCTTTTTACTATATTAATTTTACCAGATACATCATTCTACAAACGTCTACCATAATAAGCTTGTCAGTCGAAATAAACTTTGCACGCTATTATACCTCCTCAGACGATCACGAGAGTTATATACCATCAGTAATTATTTTTTTTTGTAAATATTGTTCGAGATCTTTAAACTTAGAAACCGACAGACATTTTTATACTTTCGTTAAATTAAGATTCTATCATTAACGTTTTCTATTTAAAACCATCACTAAATTATCTGCAGCGTACAAACGGTAAGTGGGATGTGTTGGTGTTTGTGTCACCTTCCATTTTCGGGTACTGAGACATAAGAAATGTACATGATTCATTTATACAATAATATGTTATTACAACAATTTAGATAATAAAAACATTATGTTCAATGTCATGAAAGTAATATAAATAAAAAAATAAATAAAAGAGGCAAAGCGCACACGCCGTCAGGGTCCAGTATATGACAGTTTGGGAAGCCCCCTCAGGCACTTAGTATATAACCGTGACACGGGTCATAAGCCAGGCTAATCTTGATGTATGTTTTTTGTGTTTTCCAGTTATAATTCCAACACATCTTACTTTATTACACTACTAGTTCTTATAGCACATTCAATGTACATTATTTTATATGCTTTCCTAAAGCACTAATATGTGATTATAAGTTTTTAACTTGTGAACCCCGATCGATACGTTTACGGGAGTGGGCAATATATTTTTTTTTAAATTAACATAATTAAAGTTAATGTTTAATAATTAATTTTTTACCACAACTACGTAAATATAATAAAGTGGACAAATCGGTACAGCTCCAAGTGTCAGTACAGGCAAGATCAACTTGTCAATAAATACGACATATAAAAAATGTAATATAATTTGTATGAAAAGGAGAAATCACTTTAAAAATTCTGAATAGAAAATATTCACGGACCTTATAACATTGTAAAGTAACCAGGTCTCGTATGCAATTCTGCGGATTTGATCAAACGGTTCGATTTTCAACGTAAACCGCAGACAAATACGGTCGCAGTTTTATATCGCTTTGGGAAAAATTGCATTCAAATTGAACGATTTATTCCGGTGGCAGCACTTAATGCTTACAATGTGGACCACTCGTAAATGCAGAGATATAAAAAACAAAGAGACCTGGCATGGCCATTTTCATTAAATATCTTAACAATTAATAAATCCAGTCGTTATCTTAGCTTTACGTCATTTGACTTTAAGATCTATTCGATTTGACCAAAATGCTTATTAAAATACTATAAATTAACTTATAGCATATGTGCAAATATGTATATAAAATGGTAGAAACTTTTTATGTCGCTCCAAACCCATCAAAAACCTTATTTGTTACCCCAAAAGTTTAATGAACTTTGCAGCACCGATGGTCACGAAAAGACTAAGATGACATGATCCTGATGTTATAGTTATCACTGAACACCTACAGTTATATAATTATTGTTTACAGCTTCATCTACGTAGAATGAGCTCACTGTGTAACGAAGACGTCTAGAGGTATGCTTGATTTTTGATTTAATGCTATTAATTATTAATTCCGAAGCCGATGGTAATAACCAACCATCGTGTCTATTGTTATAACAATACGAGTATTTTTCTTTGGAAATCCCTACGAAGCATCTGTTTATGAATCGGTGTGATTTTGCAATGATTCTAAAACACAATCGCGTTATTTTTTAAGCGCATAATAGTTTATCAACGTCGTATTTGAACGTGTGTAAGATACGAGCAGTTCATTTAATTGCGATGCCGCATTGGTTTACGTTTCAACAATACTCCCGCACTAGCGCTGCGGCCAACAAACCGCGAGCGTAATCACCTGTGTCATATGCTTTAAGCTAGCTACGCCGGTCGCATGCTCTGTGGCTCCCTTGCACATATTGTAAATTGAAAACCCTGGCTCCGCTCCCTGCGGTACGGTACCTCAATGCAAACAAAGGCATAATTAAACTACCCACTATTCACAATGTGTGTATTAACAAGTTTTTGAAAACCGTTAAAGACTTTGCGCGTATTTGTTTTAATCTACAACAAATTTTCATTGTGAAATTGTACAATGAAAACAAACATCCAGTATTGTTGAGTGAAAAGCTGAAATGAAGTAATTCTCGATTTTAATATTTGCATGAACGGTTTGCTTGATTTTATTGTTACTAAAATAATTACTAACTAAAATTCGTACTCTACACAAGTTCTGGTAAATTGCGGAGAGTTTTCTCTAATTATAAATGACTCCAGTTATATAGGTTGAATTATATTTTTTTTTCTTTTTTAATATTAGCGAAGCACTGCTTTAATGAGCTTAAAAAAGACAAGCACTATGAAATGTCTATTCATTCCCTCATGATGAATGCCTACTTGAAACGGAACGTAATGAGGTTAAAAACTTGTCAACCAAATTTTCAAACGAGCTCACTGCAGATGTTCTGATGATATCTGCTGCTGGAAAGTCCCTTTTATTTAAATGGTGAAATGAATAAAACTGTATTATACTTTGTACTATAGATATTTTTTAGCGTTTATT
The DNA here is from genome assembly GCA_029286795.1 of Byasa hedistus. Classification (NCBI taxonomy): domain Eukaryota; kingdom Metazoa; phylum Arthropoda; class Insecta; order Lepidoptera; family Papilionidae; genus Byasa; species Byasa hedistus. Next base: position 1,617,225 of record JAGSMW010000027.1, on the reverse strand, counting down.
ACGTTAAAGCTGTATAAAGGTAAAAACAATTAAGACTACACTTTGACTGATTACCGAGTCTTGTTTATTTTTATTTTGTTTTATGAACAGATACTGCTGAAATGAATATATGAAAGTATTAACTAATAAAGGCGATAAAAAACCCACTGTACAGGAATAAGAGAACCTACTGTCCTTTAATTAAAAGATTTTTTCATATTCACCAACCTCTTTTCCTTAAAAACCAACTCGTGCACCGCCATTGGGAGATTAAGTAACATTTTTTCCTAGAGTTTGAATTATGATAATTTATAAGAGATAAATACTACATGTACGTAAATATATCATCGCCCTCATTTGACCCACGATAAATTGGTAACTTAAGGAGAAAAATGATCTTGTTTTAGAAAACATAAGTGGTCATATCGAGGCTACAACTATTTTTATCACTTAAGGTAGCATTAAGAATTAGATTACAAAGCTATTAAAAGTAATTGCGGCCTCTGTTGCCGCGACTCAGACATCAAATCGATTGGTGACCACGCGCCTATATTGTTATATCGATCGTGGTGACCACCACTAATTAAAGGCCGTTCATTGTCCTTTTATAAAAGGGCACTGGAACATGTCTTACTGAACTATTTATAAAAATGAATGTCAATAATTAGATTTTTTTTTACTTACATGTTCATATTTTTGTCGCTACCATTAAACGAGTAACACAATAAGGAACATTACAATAGTGTAATTAAACTTCAGTAATTATTAATTTTAAATTGAAGTTAAAAATATCCTTTTAATACGTTGATGAAGACATTTGTCAATTGATTTGTTATTCCTTTGCGAAAGACATAAATCAAAAAAAATTGTTTTATCAATTTTTGTTTCAACTTCTCTTATAGGAAAAGTTATATATAAAATCTCGTTGTATTTCTATTAAACTTAACATTATTATTAATGAAAACATGCATTTTTTTCTACTTGGTATAGTTTGACGGAGAAGAAAGCTGGGTTGTTATTCCGACATATGACAGGTTAGATACGTTGGTGCGTTTGCCTCCCAAAAGCATTTGTAAAACGCGTCTCCAGCATCACTCTTGATTTAATGATCTACATATATATTCCCAGATTACGAAGCACTTCTATTATCATATAAGAGCATAAATATATCAAAACCTATGCCCCATAGACAACCATAAATACACAGGAATAATATTTCTGTACAACTGGAACATTATTTACAATTTTTGTCATAAAACAGGGGAAGAACTTTGTAAGAAATCAATTTTGGTTTATCACCGAACACATTTCAGCTTATTTCGCGTCCCTAAAGTAACACAATAAGTCTGCTGCCAGTAATGGCTCTCAGCTTCAAACTAGATTACTTTGAATTATTACAAGGAACTTCTACTTTGCTAACTTTGCGGGAAGCCGTCTGAAAATTAAGTAAGCAACTGTGAGCTATAATAGAAACAGGCTTTTCTTTGTTAATCCTTTGTACCAAAGCAAGAGAATAATATAAACCATAATGTTTTTCAACTTTATTATTTTCTTTTTCTGTTTTTTTAAAGAATATGTTTGGAAGTTGTTAATATGCATTATTTTTGGTTTTGTAAATGTGTTAAGAATCCTCTTTACCGTGACGTGTGAGTCAGTATTGCTTAACGGCTTCTTTTTTGGACTCCCTTAGGAATACACAAGGATTTCCCCACATCGTCAGTTAACACGAAGTAGGGTTAACTCGGTGCGCAAGGAGTGCAGTTTTTTTTAAACAATCGAGTCATGAAACGTTGAACCACTTATGTAATATTTATAAAGAATATTCGTGTTACAATGAATTGACTTACGATATACAAAAAAAAAAAACAACTACAGTGTTTTATAACATTAAAAAAAGTATCTTTATTAATAGGATTTAATGGTTGTCTAGTTTTCCATACGCTATTAAGAAAATTTTACTATCAATGATAAAAGCGATGGGGCTCAGTAATTTTCCAATCATTTACATAGAACAATAAGAGGAAGAGGTATCAATGAAGTGATTTCTTTTTGCGTGAAACGATGTAAACTCGCTTCAAGTTTTCTACGCTTTCATTATTTCAGTTCTTGCTTTGAAGGAGTAAATAAGCTATTTTTCTTAAAGTTAGCGTCGAGTTCTTACGACCAGAGCCTACCTTAACGGTCAGATTGCGTGCTCCGACTAGTCGGGAAGTGTACGGGAAGTGACGATTAGATTTTCAAAGCTATTTCCTCCGATATCAGCTGACGACAGGCGTTTAACAACCAAATTCAGCTAATAGTCGAGCAGTTTTTACAAGCCTCTGAATAATATTTTATCGCAAACTATAATTTTGTTTTTTTGTTGTTGCGATATGATGCAAACAGCACGAACTTCTATAATTCTAAGATATATTAGAAAAGTTTCTTAATTCTAAATTTCTGTTAAGGATTCTGTAATATATTTATTGAATATCAATCCGCACCTGGCCAGGGTGGTGTATGAACGACGCGACTCTCTCCTTGAGAGGAGAGACCTCGAGTTTCAGCAATAGGAATACTAAACTAATTTCTTTTATCATCAAGTAATAAAAAATTATATAAGATCATCTCTAACATTTCTTTAGCTACGATAACAATCATCGTTTGACAAATTGAAGGGAATTTTATTACACGTGATTCTACTTATCTCACACCATATAAGTGTATTCTTATAGTCACAAGGAACGTGTCTCCTTTAACATAACACCCTCTTAAGAAATCAAAGGTTGAGACCACGTGAGCTCCTGAAATTGACGAGTCACAAGAGTTACACAATATACACACGTTACTTTGAACAGATTCGCTCAGTTGACTTGAAATTCTTAGATCCGTTGTAACGACTAAAAACCACTTACTATTATTCTTTAAAAGTACAAAATAACACCAATGCCAATTAGCATTTCGGCATAGAGCGGTTTAAAATAAACTTTTAATGATTGTTTCATGTTTAAATATTTAAGTTATTTTAATGAATACGTCTAAAACGATTCGGTAGAGTGTTTGTTTATAGAGAGAGCTATTTTCCAATATTGCAGCGACATAACGGACGACCAAGGCAATATCTTTGTCAATAAAATAGAATTTAGTTTGCATGCATCGCTCCAATCTCTGTTTGTAGATACATTAAACTAAGTTATTGTCATGAACGGCAGACATTTAATTATTTACATTGGCACCTAACCGATACGCATATAAATGTGAACCGAATCCTTATTTATTTGTGTATTTAATAAAAAAAAATTGCTTACGTAAATTTGCTAACAAAAATATTAAAAACAGGTTGTCATATACAAAATATATTTTGACTGGTATTATATTATATCACACTGTATTGTTAGTCCTAAGAGGTAATAGGCACTTTACACAAACGCCTGTGTACATAATATTTTTATATAAACAGAAAAAATAATGTTTAAAAGGACGGAAGATTTTCAATCTATTTTACTAATATATATATTTTTAATATATTTGATTATTAAAATTACCTCAGATACTTAGTGTCACATTTTTACGCGAACAGTGCATTCTGTTAATAAGTCAATGTAAAAAAAATGCATACGTTTGTTGCGTCTAGTAATTATCCAAATCTGGACTGATGCAACCAGAATCGACTTTGAGACAAAAGCAATAATTATACATCAAATATTGTAGAGTTGGGTAAAAAATGTACCATAATTTATATGAGAAAATTACAATCATCATTAATTTAGTCTATTGTACTCCACAGCTGAACTTGGTCCTCCCCAATCGATTACCAACGCGAAAGATCCGATGCCATCGCCATTCAACTATTTCCTATGATCTTCACCAGAATATAATAATATCATTGTTCCAATAAAATTCATTTATTGCTCTATTAGGATTGGATGATTATGTACGTACCTGAATTATGTAATGTATTTAATAATGTGGTAATTTTGATATTTGAGGTAGATCAAAACACGCAGGCCGCACTAGCGTAAGCCGCAGGCTGTGTTTGGTCACATTTGATCCAAATAATCCAAAGCTGCGGGTTTGTGATAAAGCGTGATGCATTGGCCGAACAACGCTTACTGACGGCAACACTAACAGCCAAATGGTATTATATTTAAATCTGTTTTAATATTGATGGCACTACGGTGTTGTATTACATCATTGCTGATTTATATGACGACTACATTTCACCATTCGCCAAGTAATTTGGAGCGTACAAATTAAGCTTCGATAAACTTTTTATTTGTATCAAACGCTTTATCAAAAAAACATGACGACGTTCGGTTTTTCAGTATATACAACCTTGAAAGAAAATTATTGTAGTAGTTTACCAAATGCAAAATAAAATATTATAATAAGATGTTAAAACACTTATTACAATATGGTGTTCAAGTTTAACTGATCGTGTCTCTTTTAAGAGTCGAAGACTAACTTTCGATTAAAAGCGCTAATATTAAATATTAGGTTAATTATATGATGTTCAAAGTTTGTTGATAACCACGCTGATATTACTTTACATACGTTTTTAGCATACATGTTTAGCGACAGCGGTGAAGAATATTATAAGAAGAGAAGAAGATCTTTTGTGTCAACATTCATAAGAACACTTTTCTTATACGGTTCTTGTCAGACTACTTTCCACGGAATCTCAAAATAAATTTTCGTCTTCATAATTTCTGGAAAGCATATTGTTATAATTTTCTCTTTACACAGATCGTTTCAAATGTTCAAGAGCGCTCAAAGTTATGAAGCAAATAATTCTTAGTAACAATTATTCAGCTTCGATGATAGGTTTTAACATATAATCAGATTAAAGTTTCTCCGACGTTTCCACTCATTTATATTATCGTAGTAATTAAATTGATTTCTATGTAAGATATTTGTTGTTTTTTAAAAGGAATTGAAATAATAGTCAATAGGGAATAAACTTAAAAACGTTTGATTATATAAATATAATTAAAAACATCTTACCTTCATAACTTACCTTGCCGGCAGAAGTTTTGATACGTACTCACTGTTTATTTCTAAACATTTGTCTGCCAATATTTCTTAAAGAGCAAGAAAAACACTTACCTGAAACAAAAAAATATATAAATTAATACATAAATAAAAAAAAGATTAAAATCCCTAAAACAAAGGTTAAGAAAATCATAATTTTCGTAATGATAATACTTTGCTTATATACATATGTATTATTTGATAATTTATTATAACGTATGTCTAAAAATTGTAATCTGTAAAAAATTTACATGTTATATGTATTTTAAAACTTAAAAAGAAAAAGAGAAATTTATGATCACAAACACGATATTAAGTAAAGAATCTTGTTACCGAGTCTGTTATACTATTTAATAATGTTAAAATAAGGAAAAACTTAGCAATTTCTTACATATAAGTTACAGTATAAACTATGACAGTAATTGTTTATGTAAAAAAATCGCGAAATATACAGAGTATAACTTTAAAATACATTGTAGACATTAAACCAATATGCAAATTTTTAAGTATTTGATATACATATAATATATATTAGAATAAATATATAATAGAGCGATCGATCTGAAGTTAAACAGTGACAAATGATGAAAAGCGGAACCCTAATACGATGTTTATGAAACGTATAAGTCACTACTTGAACACCGCAAACGTTCTACGCGAGATTAAATATTTTATATGAAAATATATGGTAAGTATGTATCAATTATAGATATATAAAAGTTGTTAAAAAATTTATAAGTTGATATACAGCAGCACAAACGCATACCACGTATCTGTATTGTACCATCTGTTGGTGAATACCAATTTTTAATATGTATCGCACTAGTGAATTGATCTTAAAGTATGTATTTACAAAAATGCAAATTTTTAATATAATATAAACATGTAATATGGTATTTAATTAGAAGAAGATATTCGGAGCATAATTAATAAGTTTGATGCAATACAATTTTTCATGTCATGAAGATAAGAGAGATGAATATTTAGTACTTAATAATAATTATAAGTGCCGTCATTTTTGTTTGAATTGAAATGAAATGAATTGAATTCTTCGAGGAGATTTGTATCGGTTTACGTTAAGAATGATTGCTAGACATAGTAAACATTATGTCGATGGGGCAGTAAGGACCTCGCATTGCTATCGCGTAGCGGTACATGATGATAGTGTAAGGTTTAAATTAAAAATTGAATTATTTTAATACGAACGTATATAAAGTAAATAAAATATTAGAATTATTTTTATAAACTAACACTCTGACCGTTACCGATATGTTATAATTATTAATTTAATAGCTACTGTTAATACACTGGCAACATCATAGCGGTCAGAGTGGGGGTAGTTGCAGGTAGTTATGTATAGAAAAAACAGATAGAAGCGGGCAGTCGCCGCCGGCACGCGATCGAGATCGGTCGTGTGGCCGGAGGAATTGTGTATCGTAATTTAAGGATCAACCCTTGCTTCACGAGCGTAAGAACATGTGGTTAAGTAAAATACCGTGTTGTGTTATATTTCTAATATAGTGCAGTTTTATTACAATAGGGTGAAAGTTATTGAAGCCGTCAGATGCGGCCAGTGCAGGACGCACAGCGGTGGACATCTATCGGCTAATAATGATGAAGTATAAAAAAATCAAATATGATTAAGCTACTTCTGATACCTTCTAAATGTTTTGATTTCGTTTTTTGAGCTCGACTAGCAACGTCCGATTCATGAAACAGCACATATCCAATTCGTAGAGAGCATTGCAATTCGAAGACACATACTACGTTTGCATTTTCCGGTCCTCCATTGTTCTCCGCCACAAAAAAAATTGTTTTCAGTCTGTTTTTGCAGCAACTATTTGTCATATGTCACAAACACAGGTTTTTTTAAGCTAAAAAAACTATTTAAAACATGAATCGGCATTGTAAACTGTAGTAGCAATTGTAAAATGAATTAAACAGTAGCTAACGTTAAGATAACAATGATAGGGTATCGACTGACTTTATTCAGTTTACCCACATTCATTAATAATTGAAATACCTGACAGTAATACATTCATACACATCATTGCGTAGGTAGGTAAATCTTAAAAAGAACTGTTAAAGTTTCGCAAGCATTTAATGTAGCAGCGGCGTTCGTAGCACGTTATTGTAAACAATTTCAAACACCCCGCAAGTGCAGGCCCGTGGCAGCTTTATTGTGCGAAATTAATCTTTAGGTGGCGAAAACCTTCAAGCTCAGTTACAACGGTTCGATGTTATAAAGAAATTTCATAATCGAATTGAAACTCTGCAATATCCCGAGGCAGCGTTTAACAAGGTGTAAAGGTTTTCGTTATTATTCGAAACTGGTTAATAAATAACAAAATCGACATCGCAGTGCCGTGATTTGATTGTTTAAAAAAAAATATTGTTGAAAATTCTCTTTGTATTTTTTTAACAGAATATATAAGTGAGAAAGTTTTTAATTTAATTATGCAATCCTAAGATTCATAAAGTACGCGCACACATATTTAGAGAAAAGGGTGCCAAGCTTTTGTTATTTAAATGTGAAAAAGTAAAACAGTCCAGTTGCGGTTCCCATTTTGCTCTCTCCTACTCGAATTTTTTTTTTTTTGTTATAAATGTGTACTTCGGGTTTGTTAACTTTGTTAATACAAATAATTTAAATCAAAGTCCGACCCCATGACGTTATCATATGTTAGTATAAAATATGAGAAGTAAACTAATAATAGATGGACGGAATAGTTTTATAATAGATACAATGAGAATGATGAATGAAATGAGAAAATAGAAAAAATTATGGGGTGACGTATTTACAGAAAGATATGGACTAGACTGTATAAAGAAGGCGAGTGAGCAATGAAGAAATTTGGGAGGAACCGAGGAGGAGGATCAAATAAATATGACAATAAAAGACTCATAAAATTTAATACCGATCAAGTCTAAGAGTTTTCTTCATTTACACCAAAGATTCTATTCTAAACCAGTGATTTAAAATCTATTATTATTTCAAAATTTCTAAATATTCTATTTAATAGTATTAACAAAGGTAAATTATTATATCAATAGTAGAGCATTCAGCCTTTTTTTTTTAAATGTAAAAATGAACCTGGATTTCATCAATATTTCTACTGCATTCGAGTTAGGACACCTATCGATGAATAGCATAACTTTAGTTTTCAGAAGTATCCATTGAAACGAAATGGCGGTAGTAAAGCATGTTCGTATCAGCGCCATCTATATTTTAACTCTGTAAACTTAGATCAAAATAACTGTTCTTGCGCCATCTAGTATCATCAAGTATAACTGAAATTGTTATTTTGCACAACCATGTCGGGTTGTTTCAGTGCCGAAAGCTCCCTCAAAGGTTTTAATATAACTTTATAGTTCCCAAAAACCCAGGTAGGTGTCGCTGACACAGTTGAGATATGAACTCCAGCACAAATGGTTTTTTTTTTAAAAGAATTGTTAATTTGTAGTTATTCCAATTATATTCTTGTTGAAAAATGTCTACATGTCTTTATAATTAAATTTCGGCAATGCTTCTTATGTCAATCAGTAAGGAGTTCGTTATTTCGTTACTGATGTTTAAGAGGTAAGAAGTTTTTTTTTTTAATGCTAACGAAACTGTAAAGTAATAATTTTTTTGTAAACCGGAGGATTGAAAATAAATATTTCCTAAATAATTTGCCCAAAATCCATTAAATTTGTTATATAGGCGAACGATATAAATATTACCTAATTATAACACATCCAATTTATATTCACCCAGTTAGTTATGCTATGAATATTATAAGACGGTATGGCACTTGAACCTCGGCCTTAGTCTAGACCCAATTTGTACGCATAAATAAGGGTCAATAACTTTATTGGCAAAGACAACACTTGGCATTGTGCGCTGTAGGTCTAGACAATAACATCAAAATATATTACGTCACCATGCTATAGAACTAAGGTATCCTTTTTTCTTCACTTCTCTACAATAATATATTGAGGATTATTAAGTTCGTTATTATTCGCTCTGTATCGCACTAATAATTTTCGACAATCAAGCAATTTTACTCGCTACAGCGCCCTTCAGACTGAAACACTGTCAATGCTAACAAAGGTTAGGTAGCAGAAATAAGCACTATGGCTCCAGCAAGAGATACCTACGTCCGTTTATTTCACGTGCCTTCAATAGTATTAATTTATGAAGTTTCATATTTATAGACACCTGATATTTTTTTTGTATATTATCCATATTAAGAGCCAATTCAACTTCGGGGAGACTCGCGTACGTTAAGCTTATTAAATATACAATGTGTTGTAAAATTTGGAACAGCTGTATAGCGAATAATCGGTTGCCAAATATCGCTTGTTGCTTCTGAAAATGTGAAGGTGAAAAATAGTTTGAAAATGTAATAATACCACATTGACACCTGTTAGCAGATTATATGACAGTGACATACAGATGATTTTAATTTTTTTTAAAATCATCTGTAATTTTTCTATATTACAGGATCATTGATCTCCGACCATAAAGTTTTTTTAACCATTCTAATATACTATGATATGGTTATCAACAATTTTTTATTTTATTGTAATATGGATTAATTCTACTAAAGCATACTGTATAGTCTATAATACACAAAGCGTGTGTTATCATTTTTGTGAGAGAATATTGATTTTAGGATAATACATTTGTAACAAGGACACTGTCGTTCACAACAAATACTAATGATTAATTACATACTGTGGGCATCTTTATCGTGAAGCCGTGCCGATCTGGCAATTTATTTACTTCAGAAGTGAATATAGATTATATCTAAATTAACAAAAATGCTGCGTAAGTTATTTTTTGTGCTTGCAAAGATGACAAACACGTCTTTGTTAATATAAAAGATTCAAGTTTACAAAATAACTTAATTATGTTTTGAAGAGTTTGCTCGAGATCTTTTTTACTATGAACCTGTCGAATAAACTTATGACATTATATGCATTACGTATGCTAAGCATTTTATCAAATTACTCACCCTCCAGCGACCAATATCATCTGCATGTTTGAATGTGTTCCGTCAAGAAAGTCTGGATCGGGGAAAATTTCCTTCTCAATTCACCATTCAAAAGGTAATTGCATTCACATGAAGTAATCTGAGACTTCTTTTCAGACACATTTCCGCGGAGACGGTTGTACGATCACATCTTCTCAACCCAAACGGTTGACAAAATCACTCTCCTAAATATGTGAACGATTTTAATATTCAACGGCAAACATTTATTATTATATTTAGTTTCGATGATATTCAACATCTCATATCTTTTAAAGCAATGCCCACGTTTCGAAGAATTTTACGTTTAAAATATACTAAGTTTTGTGTATTAGTTGTTCTTTGGTCGTTTATTTTACTACAAAGATGATATTCTCACGATTAAATAAAATATATTTCGGGAAGAAAAAGAGCGAAAAATATCCTTCGTTAAAATAGCTAATGAATCTGTTTTTCATTTTTCAATAAACGGCGTTGAGAACAAAATATTAATAACTTAAAAAAAATTAAATATAATAACAGGTACCCAACCTTTAATGACCCCTCGGACAGACTACAAAGAAGACCACACTATAAAAAGAGAAAGTATCTTTCTTTTAATTACCGTAAATAATACGTCATAAAGTGTTTCATCGTACTCGTTGTGAAAAATTAATAATTTTTCAATTTTTGTAAAACAGTTTTGTCTTTACTTTTATCCCGAAGTTTATATACTTGTTTATTTAATAAAAAAAATATGTAACTCACTATAAATATTTGTTATTTATAAAAACCTTTACCAGGACGTATTACATTAACGTTTCATTTCGTTTTTTTTTTTTTCAGAAATAATAATGAAAAAATGTCTTTTCAGTAGATAAAACTGACATTTTTATTTTCATTTTTTTGGTCTGGGTATGTAAATTACATGAATTTTTAATTTTTTATAAGTTTTATTGATTCAACATCTGTTTTTAAATCTCATCAGTAATTATAAAAGCAAGTAACAGTGTAACGAGTATCATTGAATAGAAAAAGGGGCGATAAGAAATAGGCGTCGCGACGGCTGCGGGGCCAGACGGGCAGACACCTCAGTTCATCAAAGAAAATAAATATTTGATCTGTGTTAATATGTGATGACATTAATCGTTCAACACAAACCAGATACTATTGATACAACACTATCAATATCGAATCTTTCATCATTATGATTTATAAATAGAGCGATTCAGCGTAAATTCATCATGTCGAAAAGTTTGGTAAGTAATGAAGAGCCGCCTTTAAAGGATGAACATCGTCTTAATTATGAGCCGCTCGTTATTGTTTATAAAAACGAGAAAACTTTCAGTTTCAAATACCAACAGATCTATTACAAGAGCCGTAAAATCTTACAGCGGTTACCGAGTATAAAATTTATTAGCAGGAATAAACAGAGCCCAGTTAATTTCTTACGAAAAATCATTATTTCAGTTAGGCATTCGAATGGGTTATAGCTAGAACCGTCCCAAGGTTAAGTAAATTTCAACGACTACCCTAAGCGACTTCGCATCACTGGGACCAGGACGAAGTTGGCGAAGCAAATAATCTGACTCTCATATATTGACAGTCAGAACTATTGCGACGGCAGATTTGCAATATGAGTCTAGTCAGGCTTCGAAAATCTTTTACGTTGCCTCGTAATCGAACCAGTTGACCCCTGTGTAATAAAAGCGCCTAGCCTATTCATCTAGGAGCCAGTATGGGTTTGTATTATTAATGCTAGATGAGTGAGGATAAATCGCTCACGCATACTACCATTGATACACATGATGTGCATCCAACTGTTCATTTCATTGTACAAAACAGTGTATGAGCAAAGGAAAAGTTAATGGGGAAAGAATGTAACATTCACGTTCATTCTCTCTATTCATTAAAAAAAGCCTCGCATATCCTTTGTACAGTTTCATCGTACTGTCCAGCAAATCTCTTTGCCAATTAAAAACGTTGAATGTAAAAGCGATGCAGCATTGCGAATTGTAACAGAAATAAAAAAGGCGAAACATTCCGGCTTAGCTACAGCCGTAAAGCAGTTAAATCTTTTTGACGGTTTGAAGTTGAAGCACTCAGTTGTTTGCGAAGCAGTGTTATATGTGTGCTTTGTAGTACAACATTGTATTAAATATTAAGCTCTACACTAGAGTTGTTAAGGATTTACAACATTGCACATGTTTTATTCGTCGAGATTAACGCAAAGTTTTCCTAGTGGTGAATTATGCGTATGTCCATTACAACGCTAGTTTGGATGATGTACACTATGCCACTTTATGCTCGTCGCTTCCAGACATACGATGTTAAGACAAATTACCCCAGTAATTTCACTAGCTGCAACGTCCTTCTGACCGGAAGGCAATCATGTTAGCACGCGCACTACTATCTTGCGGTTTGTACCGCAATAGGCGCTGCGGTGGTAACTAAACGGTTTCCGGCGGCAGAGACCACCAGTAAACATGTATTGACCAACTAATAATGGACAACGTTAGTTACTACCAAAAAATAAAATACACATAATATATGCACGTTATTCTTCATTCACCTCTCTTACAAGTTAAGCAACATCTTGCAATGGTCCTAAAGAATAGCTTTTCCTAAGTTTAGTTAAATGGTATTTAAATGTTTTATTGTATTAACCATTGATAAATTAATTTTAAGGTCCACGTCCTCATTAATCGAAAGACCCCCAGTGCTGGACATACACCTCCCTCAAAGATCTTCACAACTATCGGCTCTGCACTACCAACGTCCAGCGGTTTCGCTCTACCTTCTTCAGATTACCAGTCAGGGTCATTTTAAGATCCTAGTTAAATTACTGAGGTGTGTATAGACGTAAAAGTTTTTAGAGTATTGTCGTACTGTATACATCAATAGGATTGAGATAATAAAAAATAACTATAAATCAAAAGACTGTAATGGTCCTTAAATTAGTAATGAGGCAACGCGTTAATGTATTGTGGATGTTATTGTAATAAAAACATTTTTCATATAATTTTAATTAAGCTTAGGTTTAATAAAGGCATAGACTCCGACATATTACTTTGTTGGCGTACTCCCAAGTATTACAATGAGGGGCTGAGATTTATGGCTTCCAAAGGAAAATGTTCTCGAATCTAAAACATCAATCCGTACTTGTTTTTCTATTAAACTTTCTAATGGTGCCTAGCAATTAGTTGTAAAAAAATATGTTGTGATAAACATTTTTATCAGAATTTGAATGAAAGAACTAAAGTATATATTGTACTTGCTTTTTTTTTTTTTTTTTTTTTTTTTTTTTTTTAATTTTTCCTACTTTTCCCTGATATTATTATTCAGGGGCTTTTTATCCTATTCACATAATTTACTAGTAATAATATTTTAAATATCATTACGAAAATCGTATTTACTAATCCTTATTCCTATTGTTAACTACTGTACATATATTTATACAGAATTTAAAAAAATTATCTCTAACTAACTTATTTTTTACTAACTCGCATAAACCTACTTTATCTATTTTCAGCCCTTTCTCTTGCTCGAATTCATGCCGCGAGTTCATATGGATAGGACACTCCGTTAGCAAATGAGGAACCGTTTCCTCCGTGGCGTTATCACATATTCACCATGGATTTTCCCGACACTTGAAACGGTTCAAGTATTGGGAGAATCCGCCGTGGCCAGTAAATATCTGGGTTAAGTGACCAGTTGGCCGGATCTTTCTTATCAAGTTATACGCCTCAGTTGCGTCTGGGAAAAAAACAGTTTCGTGATGGACGCGGTTGTACCCTCGTTATATCGGGTGCTCCATCTCGCAACTGAGGCCTTTCGAAGTAGACACTTAACATACGACACTGGGCACTGGTCATAGTCTGGCTTTGTACTTGCTTAAAACTATTAAGTGTAGTTAAAGTTTTGTTATTAGTCGAGCTATGATCTAAGATGGTTACCCGCAAGAAGCCAATTTAGCTGGAGTGGTTGATTAAGACCTTGACTTGAAGATTAGCCTTGCGAGAGTATGCTCTAAGCCCGATCAGTGGGCATTTAAATAAATTAAAATTATTATAAAACCTAACAAAATAGTTACGAATGTTGGTTTATTTATTCATAACAAATCAACAATTCAATTTGATGACATCGAATCATATTTTTTTGTTTTTATATGGTTTTAATAAACGAAATAATTCTTATGAAAACTTAAAATTAATTAAAATAGAGAAAAACCAAAACGAACGATTTCTTTGTAATTTACTTATTGTTTTGTTGTATATTACGTTTACAAGTTGAACAATTATCAAAACCGTTCAAAAAGCTTTCGACGGGAAATTTAATTTATTTGCTTAGCTTTCATTAATCTATTAATAAATGTGATAAATCCTGTTCCTTTTCTGATAAATATATCGTTTTTTTTTTTGTTAGTCGTCTCGACGAATTTTACAGCTTAATCCGACTCAGAGAACGCGGATCCGGTACGAAGCTGATGAAGATTATCAAAAAAGTTTTATATTGATTATTGCTTTATTAATTCATTGTTAATTTTAATTAGGATTTGTGTATAAAAGTTGTTATTTAATTTCGTGTATAGATCAAAAATTATTATGATTGATTGCTGTACAATTTTAAATGATTTCTCATCTCTAATATTATAACACTCTCAAGTATGTAATGAATTTTGAAACCACACGGCAATTTAAATGTATCAATGAGTAATGAAGATTATTCAATTTACGTTTGGATGGCTTCGGTTTCATTTATATCATCATTAATATTTATAAAATTTCTTTAATGAAAAATATGTGTTAGTTTTGTTAATTAATAATATAACCATTATGTTAATACACAATAGTTTGTAGATATCACCTCTTTAAACTTACACGCTTTGCCCGTAACAATACAGTGTCACTGGAGACTACTATTACCACATTACGGTCATCAGTTCACAGTATAAGGTAATAGCGTTTTAGTTTAGTAATTAGGTACCATATCAACAGCGATCTTTAAGAAGGAACACGAATTTGTTCAGCGGTGTGTAGTTTTCAATATTATTGAGGAAAATAAAAGAGAAGACCTACTGTTGTTAGTCACTTGCTAGATAAATATATATGACAAAATGGTTAAGATATAAATTATTAACATAATAAATATAATGAACATGAAGATTATGTTTTAGCTAGTGAAATTACAGGTGTAACGAGATTTAGCACCTTAAGTGACAAGGCGAAAAGCGCAATGTTGTGCAGTGTTTCTTAACCAGCGCTGCCTTGTTACCATCAGGTGAACGTCTTGCTCATAACTTAAAAAATAATAAAAAAAAACTTTAATGTGTATAGTAAGTACAAGCTTATACCTATATCCTGCAGTGGACGTCTACCTTCTGATGATGAGACTTCGCAAATATATCATTCGATAAACTTTACTGCAGAATTGTTTGCGAATCTCTCTACGATCGCTGTTTGTCCAACATCAAACGCGGTTCATTTAAATAGCTTTAAAAACATTTCAAAAAGCTTTTTGTCTTTAATTAAAAACATTCATTCCCATTTACAGTGGCACAAAAACGAAACGATGACGACTTAAGCAAACCACGAGCTATTTACGATTATATAATGTACAGAGAAAATTTGAGAATAATAATATCATTCCTTTACAATCACAGTAAAAAGCTATGTTAAATTGCTTTTAGTCTGTTTATCGTCCTTTTTGATTTTTCACTAAATTACGTTACAAATTTACTATAAATTAGGCTATGCTACAAATGTACTTACACCGTGTTGTATAACAATGTTAATGATAATGCTATTCAACACAAACAGAATAGGGGAAATTAATTGATTGTACACAATTAGCTCATTAGCACTATTGCTGTTAGAAAATTAAAGACTGAAATATTATTGGTTGTCATAAGTTAAGTATTTTTTTATGAAAAAACGGTTGAACCAGTCTCATGTACGTAGTGTCTCATGATCTATAAAAATTAAGCGAAGTGACTTTGAAATATTCGAGTTATGGTAGTAATGTTTTAATAAATAAATGATTTAATGATGGTAGGTTTCTGTTCCGCCGCAAAACAGTAGCGTGCAAATATTACTGTATACCGGTTTGGAGATCGTTGTTGCTAGTGAAATTACTGAGGTGCCGAGAAAACAACTTAAGTACAACGAGCACAGTGTGTTGTTGTGTATAACATCCTAACTGGCACTACGTTGTTATGGACAGGCGTGTCACTTACCATCAGGTGAACGCCTCGTTCTTCCCTTCGATATGAATAAAAGAAAATTAATAAGGGTAAGTCTTCTTTGTATTTCCGTTAACATAACATATAATGTTTTAGTTCAATAAATAATGTTCATGTAAATAACTCAACAGTCTCATGTTCTGCGTACTGAACGTTAATTTCACATTTCCTATCTATTATTTAGGTGAAGCTATCAACGGTGCGAGATGGAAATTGCAGTGCTTATGATTTTAGTTCCGAGATTGACTTTACCCGCACAACTTCCTGCATTCAATAAGCGATCTTGCGGGAACGCAAGCTTTGATGAGAAAATCACAGTATAGTATAGGAACAGTTATCAATGCTGCTCGGTTCTCGTGTTTTGACATTATCAAATATTTTAAGCTATTCAAAAGTCCGATATCCAATTAAACTTGTATCTTTTTTCGTAGTTGTTACGCTAAGAAACATAAAAAAGTTATCTGTAAACGTAAATTCTTTTTAACAAAATATTAAAGTATTTGACGGTGAGTGCATGGGTGTAAGATGAATAACGGATTGTAAATCACTTTTCTCATCGTAAACATTTGTTATATAAACACTAAATGCGATCTTTAAGAAAAGTATCTAACGCAATAATGTATAAATCAAATCAATTGTTTATCAACAAAGTTGGATATCAATTTCTCAGACCGTTTTAAAAAAAATCGCTTCAATTTGAAACATCTGTCGTAGTTAGCAACGCAATCATCGACTGTAAATCTATTATTTCTTTAAGTAAAAAAGATTTCCTCGAGGCGGGATTAAGAAAACCGGTTTTGATTGACGGTATTTGACAAATGTCTTCCGGAATATTTGATAAATCAGATGGATTGTCCGTTTATGGTAACTTTGATGAAATAATAATAGTAGAATAATTGCCTATGAATACTCATCTACAAATAAAGACTTCATTAGTTACAACGTTTTCACAAATCAGGCACGCTAACCAATATTTGCGTCAGTAAATTTACAACGAGCAGTAAATTACAATTTGTATAAATGTGGTGATGGTTGTTTATTAAAACGATCAAATAAATGAAGCAAAAAATGAGTATAAATGCTGATAAAATTGAAGAAATCATTTGTGTGTGTAGTAAAGGTGAAGTTATCATCACAAGGAGTATAAATATTTATTCTCCATCTAGCAGTGGTAGAGCGCCCAATCTTTTTATACAAAGAATTGTAAACAGACAGGTTTTTTTTTATTTTATAATCGGGAAATTGCCTTCGTGGTAATTCTCTGATATGCCTGGTTCGATTCCGATACTGCTGTTTTGGAGTTTGGTTGATGCGTGGGTTGCTCATATTGTAAATGTACTACCATAACAAGAAGTGTAGTCAGATCAATGATAAAACAGAAAGTAATAGTTAAACCCTGTGTAGATTATAACAATTATATAAATACATAACAGACAATCGATACTCTAAAATATTTCGCAAATGTAAACAATATCTATTCAAAGTTGAATAATGACGGAGTGTTTTATTTTTAAACATAAAACGTACTATAACAAAGAGCGTACCGCTAATTAAAAGGTCTTAGCTAGATCAAGTAGCAAAGACTATGCAACTATTGTGCATGCTTGTATTACTCAACCTTTAATTAACAATACTCTTTCCCCTTAACCGCACAAGTCATCGTTTTGCAAAGTAATCGAAATAAAAGCGAACGTCGCTGATCAAATTCCGGGGTCAGAGTCATACCGCAAGCTTTTTTATATGCGGATCGGAGAAAATAACAATACGTTCTCGTTGAAAAATCTATTTCACTGCAACTTTTTTTTTACGAAACCATTCGGTTCTTTATAAATCAATAGCAAAGAAAGTTTTACGAAACTTTTTTTTTTAAATCTGTAGAGGTAAATTAAAATTCTTGTCAATTATGGAGAATGAATTTCTTTTGCCACTAAACTATGTTTTTATGAAGTCTAAAATTAAAATTTTACATCTATCGTATACATACGGATACATTGAATACTACTAATCTTTGTTTTGTTACTAATTTACAAGTTTTTCATCGATAACTATATATTAGGATTGTTGTTCATAAAACTAAAATATGATTGTTAACATGTATTAGTGCTGTGTAGCTTTATGCTCAAATAAATATATATATTTATCTATTTTTTATACTTTTTCGGGGCGCAGAAAGGATTTTTCAACTGCTTATTTATTTATTCATAATTATAGCGCGAAAACTTTAGTATTAAAAGTTTGCTACAGAATTTGAATAAAAACGTTTACCTATCCTATATTATTTTTTATCAGCTAAAATACAAAGGGTTCCGGACATATCTTTAGAAGTAAAACCGAAACACCGCAGCAAGCCAAAAGCAACAGGATGAATCCATCAGAGAGTCGAGCCGTTGAAATCACGAACGAATAAATATTTCGATTATGTTGTTTCTTTTGAAATCATCCTTAACGTTTTATTTTTAAACAATTTAGTATTATATATAAAATTGACGCATTTCATTGCTATTTCTTATTTAGTAATGAAAACTGAATATAAACTGTCTAAATGAAAAAAGAGAAAGTTTTTGTTAAAAATATCAAAGTTATTTTGAATAAATGAACAAGGTTACATAACGAGATTCACGTAAAATTACTACTACTACTACCTAGTGAATATTGTAATCGTAATTATTTACTACCACCGTATTTTATGAAAAAGTATTTATTATATAGCATAACTAAAGTTAAAGCATGTTTCATTAGGTATATATAATCAAAAGCTCTGTTTCTATTTATAGTAAGTAGGTTAAAGAACAATGTTATTTTCTTTCTCTTTTATTTTCACACCAGTAAAGCTGTTAAAAGCGTGGTAAACAAAATAAACAAAAAGTGAACACTGCTGTCTGTTGTAGACACCGAAGGTCGCATTGAACAGAGAACGGAAAGCGTTTTAAGCCTTTGAATTATCGTGTCTTCTGATTAACAAGTGGATTAGTCGTAGAATGGAAGAAAAAAGTGGGACCAAACAAAGACATCAATTAGAATGCTAACAAATATTATTCCCACTATGGATTCAACGTAGTACAAAGAATATAAAACCTAACAGACTGTACAACCATATTATAATAGAACACAGTGTTGAATTTTTAATTCTTCATTTCAATTGTCCTAGTTCCAACAAGAGAGCTTTTTCGATTTTATCTATGTAATGTAAAAATCCAATAAATCAACCATTTATAAAATGTGTTTTTTAAGAAATTTAATATAGTATTGATTGATTATTCCCATATTGACGTTACTTTTTACAATTACTAAATCAGTGATTCCAACGGAATATATAATATCAGATTATCACTTAACATCATGATGATATCAACGAATGAATGGCAATGATACATTATATCGTGTCGCAGCTTAGATCTGATTATCTAAAATATTGATAACTATAAAAATGAAATAAAGGTGAAGGCTCAACTAATGAAGTGAAGTGCAGAAGCAACTAATGTAATGAAGTTTTCTCTTGACTACCTATTTTTATTTTACTCCGATTTTGTTTGATTTACCTAATGGTTCATCGGATACGCAACAATACAACTAAAGTTTTGATATAAATTCACTATATGCCACCCATGGTTTGATTACACAAGCTTAGTAAATATGCTGATACGAATATTAATACTGTGAAAAAGGTTAACTATTCTCATTGTGGTTTGTTGCGATCGGTTTTACATTTACCAAATCCGGTATATATTACAACGCCACGAATCGGTGGTGGAAAGCAGCTCTGCAATAAAATGGCAACGCGGATCATCGCATGTCCGATCGCGTGATCCGTTAAACATGGAAGAGTTTCAACAGTAAAACGTAACACAGACATGGGGGCTTCGTGTAAGCACATTGAACTGTTATGAACAATCGATTCATTCACTTGGCCTACTTGAATCCTCGAACGCACCAACTCCAACTTTTCTTCAATTTCTAAGTTTGGAAGCGTCTTCAACCTTAGTTGAAGTTTGTACTTATGCAGCACATAGTGAATCTTTACCAACTGTCCTTTCTCGCATCCGTTCAAATTGTGCAAGCGTTTTTTGTTAAGTTCGACGTGTAAACATCTCAAACAAAATAACTCGTATAATACGACGTGCAAGTACGTGTTGTTTAATTAAAAAATACTTGCTTATCATATGTATTTCCTGTTTGTGTATAACTTTTTAAAGTTCTCTGAGTTTGATGTGTCATGATTTTTTTAATGCCTTAATTTTATTCTCTTCGTAATTATTGATAACATTAAATACTTAGTTACTACGTCTCATAAAAATTTACCAGTGTGTATAAAAGACTAACATAATTTATATGTGCAATCCGGAAAGCGTATTCGCGGAAGCTTTACTTGGTAGTAAGTGCCTTTGAACTTTCATTTGCAATCGGAATTATTTGATTGTGAGCAAAGTACACACAAAGGGATTAGATTAAATGATGCAGTTAGTACGATGGATGTTCGATAACTGTATTTGTTCACAAGTTGCCTAACGGGTGGGAAGTTAATAAAAAAAAGTGTTCATCGATCACTAAAGTAATATTAGAAATATGTATGAAATAGGTACTTTTGTGTACCGAGATGACGGTCTATTAACATAAACTATTTCAGTATAGAAATAGGGGTGGTGGTCGAGCTGGGGATTTTAGAAATTAAGTCCGCAAATATTCTCTCTAACTTTTCGCGACAACGAAACAACAGGCTAATATAACAAAGAGAGGTTATTAGTAGAACGTTCACCTGTTGATATATGATACGCTTACTCTAGACAATGCGGTGAATGTTTCGTGCCTATATAGATGAAAAGAAATATGAAATTGTCATTTCAAATTTAACGTATTCATATGTATATTATATATTAATAGTAAATATTCTTTTAAATACTATTGGATGCGAGTAACGCGGAACCGATCAGCGTGGAGATCCTTGAGGAAGGCCTATGCCCAGCAGTGGCCGTTATCCGGTTGGTAACGATTATAATGATTTTTTTTTAATTTATCTAATTGTTATATTTAGAAGTTCATTTAACCTAATCTTACGTTAGATGATCACAATTTTAAGACATCTCTTTGCTTGTAATTTAACTAGCTACGGTGCGCTTGACTTCGAACTTAGTGATAGTTTGAATAATAAGCGTTGCATATAGATTTTTTTTTGAAAGAGACTTGTCTATGCGTGTTCGGGTTCGAGTTCATTTATACATTAATCTAACTTGTTAACTTATACCACATTTTATTCCAAAACAATTTCTCATTTCAAAGTAATATTAATGCAAGCCGAGCTGCGTTTGCATGTAATTACTTGGTAGGCGGCCGTGAAAGTTAAATACGATGTTAATTGGAATTATTACTCATATGTACTACGATAACGATGCAGAAGGCGACAACGTGCTTAATATTATTATAATATTGCCGCGGCGATTCGCTCATTACCAACACCCGATATCTGAAAATCGATACGACATGAAAATTTAATTTACGAACAAAGGTGTTCTTTTTCACATACTTAATATTACTTTTTACTGACTTAACATTATATAAAAATATGTGCGAATCAGTTCGTCACCTTTATACTTATTTAACAGGTCAACAAAGACCTATCGCCAGTACATATTCGTCATAGATCTTTTAAGAACTTTTGATAATGTTACTGCAAATTTACATTTTTATACATACGAGGATAATTTGTTATACAGTAAGAATATTGAAAGTGAGGAAGGATACGCCTGGTTCTGACCTATCTCACTTTACTTTGTAATAAGGACGTTAATGCATGGATGAGTTGGTAGTGCGTAGTTCATGTTGAAAATAAATAGGTCAGTGCGTTAGCAGGTCCTTGTAATCACGGCATAACGTACGATCTTATATATAGTTTCTTACTTGTGCTAAAAATGCTGATGAGGTTAAATATTCTCGTTGTTTCTTTATATTGATGAATTTAAGTTTTTAAATATGGACAGAGTCGATTATAACTTAGGGTATTGTTAAAGCTTTTTTATTTTATAAAAGGAAAAAATTTAATGGATTATTTATTAAAGGCCTTTGTTGAAATACTGAAGGAGAATATTATACGAAAACTTTCTCTGTAAGAACTACAGTTTGTGATTAAAATTCCTCACAAAATTGTTAATGGGTTAATTAAGCTTTGATGTTTTTTCTTTTTCTTACATTTAAAAAATTATTGAATCAAGTCAAAGTCATAATTTAAACTTTAACAAAGATTTCTGTAGCTAAACTATTTAAATTTTTTGAAAATTCAGTGAATATTAAAATGTGGCGATTGTTAGAACCTTAATAAATGCTTATTTAGTTATAAAACTATTTTGTTTTTTTTTTCTTACCAATATTCAAAAATGTTGCATACATTCGCTAAAACTATTTTCAATTCTGTGCCCCATCAGCTTCGTTGAAACAGTCGCTATACTGTTATATTAACTTTTTGTGTTATAGATGTGTCAATGGTTTAATTACTTTGCAAGCATTAGTAGAATTATTGTTATCAACGAAAAATAAATGGACACGCGGTCACATAACCGAAAACTGTCGTCTAGACGCCAATTACAGGATGATATTCAGTAGGTATTGTACCTGCCGATTAATTAATTATGTTTTCAATTACTTGCCTATTTTGCCATTCATATAACTGGTTAAAGTTGAACGATAAAAATTTAAAAATTTTCTACTCGTGTGTCAGTTGCGAAAGAAATCCGATAGCGTAGGCAGTTTATAAGATATGAGACGTGACAGTAGAAACGCATATATCATCATTATTTATAAATGATAAATAATTACTTTGATGATTAAATTAATGTATGAAAGCTGTCCTGATTGGTAATTGCGCCATATTCAATTCAAATTAAGTTGATTGTTAATTTAATTAATTATGTGCAATTGAAACGGAATTGGCTGTTAAGAGAGATGTGCGAATCGTTCGAGGCGATTGAATTTTCACGATTCAGTTTTAACTATGTGTGTGAAGTAGTTATTTTGAGCGGGAACGTCGCGGGTTGCGCGGCCCGTGCGTGCGGACCGCACTGTGCGCGCCTGTTTACTGAGCTTGGAACTTAATGCTCTACGAATAAAACCGTTCAGCCTGTTCAGAATTCATTCGACGCATGCGCAGTGAAAATTTTTCATGAAGTTTGCAACACAATTTCACGGTTAATTTATAAATATTCGAAATTCAACTTGTTTGTAAGTGTTAAATTATGAATTTATGTCATATTCAACTCTATTACCGTAACAGACAGGGATCACCATCATTGTCCACGACATAGCCTCGGGGCTTTTTCTGAAAAGAAGATTCCTCAGCTGAATAACTGACCATCGTGGCAGAGATTATTACTTTACTGCAAATAAAACTCTGAACTTTATATCAATCCTGATTATGCTGAAAAGTGTAAGATGATTTTAATTATGAACAGCCCTATTATTTTCTCCCTACTGGAACTAGAAGGTCATTTATTCACTACGCTAGCCACATGTGGGTCAGAAGGCTGTTCTTTATAGAACGTGTCGGTTTTCTAACGATATTTTCCTTCATTAAAAGCTCAAGCTCTTTAGGAATCGAACTCGCGCCTCATGAACATTTGTAGTGCGTACAACCGTTTTATAAATTGAGCAATTGGCATTACTGATTAATCGCTATTAATAATATCAAACCGTTAATAAATAACAACTTTTAAAATAATTTTCCAGTAATAAGGTCATTTATCGTGGGTTAAGCATGTTAGTTTATAGTTGCAAGGTGTAAATAAACAGTAACTGATAACTTTAAATTGACCTTTAAAATTTAGTCTTACTATATTTGAAGTGGACGGATTTGCTTTTGGCTCGGCAGTCAGCAAAGAAACAGTTTCATGGATATTGACCTAAACGTATTTGGAAATTCCTAACAACTAACTTAGTAGTCTTATATTATGACTGATATTTAGTTAATCAATGCCTAACCAATTTCAATTAACCAGTTAACCAATTTCGCGTGTTATTTCAGTATAAATTATCACTAAACAAAAACTTTGTGTAATTTATAAAAATAAATCATATATATTTGTATTTATGTGTATTATATAAAAACAAGAGATAAGAAATCTACAGTTTATGTCATTTTTAACGATGCTATGATATTTAACGATCTTTACAAGTTGTCGATAAAATTAATCTCTGTATTGATACAATTCAGAAAAGTTTATTATAACAAATATAAAAATCTAGATGATTTAATGAATTTCTCCATACTACGAGCATTATTAAAAGTATTCATTTATTTGGTTGCCGTGAAAATTTACTTTAAATATTCTACATTATTTATAAGTATTAATATGATTTGTTTGGTCTCTCAACATAATAATGAAATATTGCAATCGTTTCGTTATATTAACCTGATTAGTGAATATTCACTATTCGTAGGCCGGTGGTCACGGGTTAGTAAGAATAATATTATAGTAAGACGTTTCAGCGAGTAAAATCTTCACATAATTTTGACTTCACCACAGTGAGCAGGGTATATTTAAAAGATTTACTCCTTTCTAGAGTAAAATGTATAACTGTAGCGTTCCGGCTTGAAAATGAATCACTGCGTTCACGAGGAGTACTACATGGGTCCAACGGCAACCTTTCTGTCGTTTTGTGAACGTATCTTATGAAGCATAATCCTAAATAGCACCATACTTCAATAGCACCACCACGAATGAAATTGAAAAGCAAGTTAAGTACCTACATAGCTGCGATTGTGTATACTTCAAGTCTATCTCGGCTCCGGCGAACACTACAGCAATTTTTTAATTAATATGTTTTAGTGTGGAAACACTATAGAAGACATATAAGGATATGCTAGCCATAATATTATTTTAGAGATACAATTTACTTAGCAATGAACTAATAAAATTTTGTTGTTTTTTTACTACACAATCTATATTTTTATTAAAGCTGTTAGTTTTTAATGTATAATATTTTAAAAATTGTACCTCGAACAAATTATCTTTAAAATAACACTAACTGGAACTAGAGGGAAACAAAATACATACAAAAAAAGGGAAGTACTAAAGATAGAAAAATGCCCCCGGTTCATCCCCATACGGCAGACAACCGAGCAAACTAATGGAATTACCTCGTTGCATGGTGAGGATTATTCTTTGTGCCATATAGCTGCCGGCCCCGGGGTCTCGGGTGGCATCCATTAGTTTTTTTTTATATTTCTCTAAAAAGTTTATCGCAACCGAACTGCTTGTTTCTAACTTTTCCACCCCAGACGACACAACTATGAAATTTCCAATAAGTTTCTATTACTTGCTCCGCTTGGGTTTTTCTGCGTTGTTTGCGGTTGCGCCGGTAAAGATCGTAGTACCTTAGACGTGGAGCGGAGCAAGTGTGTCGACAGAAGTAGAATCCCATACAAGACCTCGTCCCATTATCCAAAGCACTAGATCTTTTCCCATCTGGTGTCTTGCCATCGTCGCGCACCAGACTATAGGGCTCCAATATAACTGGTACAGGGGCGGTGACAAGACTCAGACGTAGATTATGTCCGTAAGATTATTATATGTTTATAGGTTTAATTTTCATTTATCTCTAACTATAATATCGTTTATATTGACTTAAAATAGTGCATATACATTTGTTAATGTTCAAAACTTTCGTGTAAAACAGGAGCAAGTTAATTCACATAAAACTTATATACATAACTCCTAAGCGGGTTCAATTTAAATGCACGGTTTTAAAGACAATGAAAAGTAATAAAAACTTTTCTCATGGACACTTTTAATACTTATCCGTAAAATTTAAGCTAATACTCTTTAATGTAGTCAAACAGATTAAATGGTATGTATAGGTATTATTTTTTTTATTTTCCCCTTTTTTATAATATTTGCAATACAGCGCGCTGTTGTAATGACTTACATAGTAATGCGAAGGAAACTCTTTAACAGAAATTGGCTTTGCGTATAAAATTGGAGTCAAGAATATGCCCCACATTTTCCAAGGCTCTTTTTCATCTAGCGGGGATAGGATTACGTTTGAGAAGCTTTGTATATTTTTATACAGGATTTTTATACCAGCTTTCAACATTATGTCATAAGTCCTTTATGTGACTAGTTGCCTCTCCCTACCTATGACTGCAACCCATGCATAATACATTTTCTAAATAGTTTGACATATTTTCATGAAGCATTTTCGATTAATATCTGATCTTTGTTTTTAATTAACAGTTATACAAAATAATTGCTTTGTTTCTGTACTTTTTCCTATTTTTTACACAAATGAAATATTTTTAAGAAGGTAGTGGTAGGTCGGTGTAGGTAGGTACTACTGCAGCTCCGTGTTCTGTACTCCTAATGGAAATTACCTCGTTGCATGGTTGAGGATTATTCTTTGTGCCATATAGCTGCCGGCCCCGGGGTCTCGGGTGGCATCCATTAGTTTTTTTTTATATTTCTCTAAAAAGTTTATCGCAACCGAACTGCTTGTTTCTAACTTTTCCACCCCAGACGACACAACTATGAAATTTCCAATAAGTTTCTATTACTTGCTCCGCTTGGGTTTTTCTGCGTTGTTTGCGGTTGCGCCGGTAAAGATCGTAGTACCTTAGACGTGGAGCGGAGCAAGTGTGTCGACAGAAGTAGAATCCCATACAAGACCTCGTCCCATTATCCAAAGCACTAGATCTTTTCCCATCTGGTGTCTTGCCATCGTCGCGCACCAGACTATAGGGCTCCAATATAACTGGTACAGGGGCGGTGACAAGACTCAGACGTAGATTATGTCCGTAAGATTATTATATGTTTATAGGTTTAATTTTCATTTATCTCTAACTATAATATCGTTTATATTGACTTAAAATAGTGCATATACATTTGTTAATGTTCAAAACTTTCGTGTAAAACAGGAGCAAGTTAATTCACATAAAACTTATATACATAACTCCTAAGCGGGTTCAATTTAAATGCACGGTTTTAAAGACAATGAAAAGTAATAAAAACTTTTCTCATGGACACTTTTAATACTTATCCGTAAAATTTAAGCTAATACTCTTTAATGTAGTCAAACAGATTAAATGGTATGTATAGGTATTATTTTTTTTATTTTCCCCTTTTTTATAATATTTGCAATACAGCGCGCTGTTGTAATGACTTACATAGTAATGCGAAGGAAACTCTTTAACAGAAATTGGCTTTGCGTATAAAATTGGAGTCAAGAATATGCCCCACATTTTCCAAGGCTCTTTTTCATCTAGCGGGGATAGGATTACGTTTGAGAAGCTTTGTATATTTTTATACAGGATTTTTATACCAGCTTTCAACATTATGTCATAAGTCCTTTATGTGACTAGTTGCCTCTCCCTACCTATGACTGCAACCCATGCATAATACATTTTCTAAATAGTTTGACATATTTTCATGAAGCATTTTCGATTAATATCTGATCTTTGTTTTTAATTAACAGTTATACAAAATAATTGCTTTGTTTCTGTACTTTTTCCTATTTTTTACACAAATGAAATATTTTTAAGAAGGTAGTGGTAGGTCGGTGTAGGTAGGTACTACTGCAGCTCCGTGGTTCTGTACTCTAATGAAATTACTGCGGTAACGGGACTTAACACCTATGTCTCAGTGACGATGACACAATGTGGTGCAGTGTATACCATCTTAACCAGTGCCATGTTGTTATGGGCAAGCGTATCACTTACCATCAGGTGTACGAATGGCTATTCTCGTCGATTCGTTGAAAAAAACAGCTTCAGTTAAAAGTTAGATTCGATTTTTATAATTACTAAAACAGTTCTGTATTTACTCTAAGTGCAGTAAATCCGCAATGGAATGTATCAGAGGTCGCATAGCGATTCTTGGGATTCTAACAATGCTGCGGCTGATTGAATATGCTCCGAAATACATTTGGAAACCGTTTTCTGACGCGGTCCGGGCAGATTTAGTAGCCGACGGTAGCTCTCTCCATTAATGCCCGCAAACACTAAGCCTCCTCTAGATGCATCTACTCTTCTATAATATAAAACCCAAAGGTCTGTATTTCAGCTCTAAATATCTACAGGCTTGTAATAAACTATTGTTAGTTCTAATGTTTACATTTATCTTCATCGATTTTTACGAAACAAGTTACATTTGGGTTTTAATTCATTTTGTTAAAAACTACTTTAAGATAATCGGCAGATCGAAAACAACCGCCCCGTTTTTCATTGAAAGCCAGATTTTCAGTAGCTAAGAGGAAAAGGCATTTGTTTAATAATGGAAGTGTGAAGACTAGTTCCTGCATTGATAACAAAAGCTCGAGGACATGTTAGCGTAAATTAAAATCGAAGACTAGAGAGGTATAAAGTACAAAGCAGTTGGAAGTCAATATATTTATTTATTGCATCGTACTATTTGCAGTAAGCAATGAGATCGCGTGAATTTGATTAAAGGGTGTTAGTATAGTTAGTGTTATGTATGCGCATTGTTACTTATTTTTATCATAAATGTTATTATAAAAGGTAGCTTGTGTCATAACGAAGACGACAAAATTTAATTTTAATATGGCGGAAAATAGTTCAGTAGATATTTCTTCGCTTGCGCAGTTTTAAAGAATTCGTTCGCTTAAAAAGCGAGCGCCTTCAAAAGAAACTAAACGATTTTTTTAAACTAACAGAATGCGTAATTTAGTTTAGATGATTTTTGATAATAATCAATTTTATGAGAGTCGGTGCTCATATAAGATCTTTACGAAGAAAAGAAAACAACCAAATTTTTTTTATTCAACTAGGCGACGAGACGAGCAAGGTAAGTGATACAGTCGCCCATAACAATGTTCCGCTGGTTAAAATGGTATACACAACGCCATGTCGCATTGAGACATACGGTATTAAATCTCGTTACCTCAGTAATTTCACTGGCGTTCAGCACCTTTCAAACCGGAACACAGTAATGTTTGCACAATACTGTTTGTCGGCAGAAATAGGAGCTGCGGCGGTACCTACCCAGACGGTCTTCGACAAAAGAGACCGACAAGTATTATATATAAATATATACAACTTAAATCCATCCAGCTTTACTCTTCCAGTAAGTTTGCTTGTTACAGTGCACCCTTATTTCTTGCTTCGTTCTTCTAAGAGACAACAAAAATATGTGTATTACTTACACGATTGAGCTGCATCTCTTTGAGAGTCTGTATTTGTAACAAACTTTAAGATGGATAATATGTTTACCCATAACGAGTATGTCGTTAATTTAGAAATGTACTACACTGCGTCTTTTTGCCATTGAGAAAATTGTTCTCTTCTTTGAAAATAAAAACCAGTAAGCAATATTATATATATTTTTATTAGGAACAAAATACGATTTACTGGTCTCGACCTATCGTGGATTATTGTTAGATTTAATCTTTTATAACGGCTGCTGAAGAGAAATCTTTTAAAGATTACTTTGCTAGAAAGCTATCTTTTTATTTTCTTATCATACCATCTTCAATGGATTGAGATTTCTTTAGAGCTTCTTCGTTCAATAACTACGGTAATATTAATGCTTTTAAAATATTCAACGTTTCCGGACTCGAAAATATAGTTTCAGGAGTATTAGAATTTATTATATAAAAAGTCGTTCCTAGGGAAAATATAGAACAACCTTTTCTTATATACGAAACGTTATTAATCTAAGATAAGTATTGTTAACCAAATGAAAGAGTAATTAATATTTACTTGAACCCGGCAGAAGTATTGCTTGAGGCCATTTGTTCTGTTTTATATTAGTAATGTTGTTGCTGAAAGAACCTTGTAGTGTTTCCCGCACAATTGCCAGGAAAATTTATTCTAGCTTATGTTAGCCTTGTCGGGTCAGACGTTCCGGAGATTACAGCGATCGAGCAGAAAGACAGACTGAAAGATTTTTTTTATTGGTGTAAGCACCGTGTAAACATGTATGTAGTTTAAGTGAAGAACAATGATTTAGATGATACAAAAGGATACTTTTATTTGATTTCTTTGTGTATACATTTTAACAAGTTCTGACCGTTTTTGGTGATTATTTTAGCGTTATATTAGTATTGTTGAAATATGTAATAATCTGAATTATTTTTCATCTGTAAAAATATCCTTTCTACTAAATCTAGTCGGCCTCAGTATGCGCAGTAGACCGAAATATTTAAGTAATTCCACTGTTAAAGAATTATTAAATATTTTTTAGGATTGTTATATACACATATATACATACAACATATGTAACATGTGTTGCATAATACATATGTAACTTTTATAATTATCATAATAGCAATAATTAAAATCAAAATAATTATTACCAAGGAATAGCTGCTTCAGCAGATTGTAAATAGGATACTGACAACTGTAAGCAGCGATTATGCCGCTTTTTATATTAAAGAATAAAAAATGAGTATAAGTTCGTGGCACTAAATCTCCGTGACCTAATTAGAAAATAGTAGATTGTCCCTACGTATATGGTAAATCTTGCCATCAGTAAAAAAATTATAAAAAATTGTACGTTTAGTAACTTTTGCAAATTTACCGAATGAATATTATTGAGTGGTTGCAAGCCGGAAAAGTTTTGAAACATACATTAGAGAAACCTTTGAGCAAGACCCAAAAAGGAAATTAAAAAAGCCGCCTCTGGCGATATTATTTTAGGTTCAGTACACAGAGACCAAATATTTCATGTTTCTCACTGGCGCTCGTCCGCCGTCTCTTTGAGGTATATCCGTTAATATTTGATTATTGAATATTGCTTTGTTTAATGTTATATGTTCGTCACTTGCCATGTATCTGTAGTAGCTTATTATATGAATTAATATTTAATTGGGGCAGCCCTCTGTTACCCGAGTCTGTCTACTTGGGTATCACAGTATAAATTACTGCGCTAACCATTAGTGAACAATCACTATTATAATCTGCTTAGTGTATTAGCTATTGTAGCTAGTGGAAATACTGGGGTAACGAGACCTTGTGTTTTGTTTCAAGGTGACGATCGCAATGGTGCAGTGCCAATCCTAACACCACACACTGGCATCATATATGAGCAGGTGAATATCTCGCATGTATCGTCGTTTTGTCGAATAAAAAACAGAAATTGTGATTAGGTCTATTATGATCGTATATAATTATATGTTTCAATAATTATTGCAAGATCTGTTATCTAGTTAGTGTTACTAGCGGTTTATGTAGAGACACAGATGTTATTATAAATAATGATATTGTTATAATCTTGGATTAATTCTAAGTAACCCAACAATTTACTCTTACAGAATTTTGTTAACTCTATTCTTATATAATTAAGATAATTGATCGTTTCCCAGTCTATGTAGTTATTATTTTTAGAGACAATTGGCTTATAAAATCGTTTCCTCGCATACACAAAAAAAATGTGCAGATGGTATAAAATTAACTACAGCCGTATGCGATGAGCGCTAACCAATAAAACGCGCATCCGTACCGAGAACCGTTCTACGTTTTTATGAACAGAACCCGTGTCACCCTAAAGTACACCAATGAGTTTTTTAATCATCTTATAACATTAACTTTATAAATTTGCAAAAAGATTAGAACTTGAAATTGACTTGAAAATTATTATTTTTTATAACATAGTTTGTAGCGTCATATTTAATAATTTTGCATAACTTAAAATTATACTGAAACTACACTTTCTTTTAATATTTTTTTTAAATGTCTGTATATGTCAGACACACTGGTAATATTAATATTAGTTATTATTCACACATTTGTTTGTGCAACGCTAATAACCTAGCTATGATCGATCAAAATCGCTATAGCTCTTTGTTTGCTATAAGTAAATGTTTGATAACACTCATTATAAATTAGTAACGGCGTTATTCCTAGTTAACATTAATTAAAAAGTTATAATTTTATGAGAACCGTTGCCTTTGATTAATCCGCAAAGTTTCTTATTCATGCAAACGAGAATTCCATCCAGAGAGTTCAAGCTAGCGTTAGAAATATTGTTCCCTGTTTTTTAATGAAAAATATTTACCTTCTTCTGCCTACTACTATCTCCTTATATACTAATTAATATTATGTAATGTTAAAATTACATATTAATTATTAATCCAATCCTAATCGGCAGCGATTAATTTTAAACGTGTAATTCCAAAATGCAGATGTACTTTATGCGATTAATCTTTCGATTTTCTATCACGGTCATATTAATGTAACTTATTAAGTTATTAGCAAAAACAAAACAGCAATTGCACGAATTTAATTAAACAAAAAGTTATACAATACGTTACTATCCAATCAGTCAATATACAAACAACGAATTGCTATTAATTTAAAATCCCGCTCCATATTTGCTTTCCAGATACAAAAGAAAAATACATTTACTGAAAATTTAACGACCGTATTGTTTCATGATATTAATGGCTTCATTGAACAAATAGTGTGCAGCAAAGGGGAGCGAATACGGGACGTAATTAAAGACATGAAATGAAATGTATTGTACCGAATATTAAATTTGCTCGACCGTTATTCGATGCTTTTCAGTGATAGGTTAAAATATTCACTCCAAACCTAACATCATACATTTCATTGAAATTGATTTCAGTAATTGAAATTGACTGTAACGACGTGAAAAATATTGATTACAATTCTAATTACGATACTAAAAAATATGTTAAAACTTAAATTTTCTATATGTATTATATAACGTTAATGAATAAATGTAAAAAGCTTTTTTAGTTCCTGAATTACAGTTACAAAATTATAAATCCAGATAAAAGGTTATCTAACAAGTGTATTTCGGAAATCTGTTTTTATTCTATTATTTATTCCACGCCAAAAAAAAAATATAAACAAACTAATTAAAAGTGTTAAAAGAATAAAAGATTATTTAGTAATAATTACAAAATTAAACAAAAATTTTATAGTTATCAATTTTTTAATTTTTAAGTAGTTAGTTAAATATTAATCATTCAATATGTGTTCGTATATCGTTGTATCACTTATAATAAATTAATTATGCCTAAATTAACAGCTATTCAGTAAAATATAGAACTAACTATGAATTATTGGTTCACAGGTGTGTAAATAATTTTACATAAACAGTATATACTTATTATACAAAGTATTATAAATACATTATTCAATTGATAGGTAATGTATATTTATACAATAGATTACTATTACTGCTCTCCTTTGTATTTTAGTTATGTGGGTTCAGGCTTTACAGCCTTAAAACTTCTAGAATGATTTGCAGTGACTCAAATTTCAGACAATGTTGCTTATATGTGATAAGTTAGGGACCAAGGACCGTCATATATTTTTTTATATATTAAAGTGGCTATCATATTGAAATCTATTGACTTAAATAAAATATATTCAACGGTTTTGAAATGTTACTTTATATGGGTGCAAAGGCTATTCAGACTGTACCTGTTCAATAACTAGCTCAAAGGAAGCACTTTCAATAGCACTTGAAGCTCAAAACCTAACCAATAGATTCGTGCGACGGTGATTTCGTTATCATAGACGGAAACTACAATGGATACGGCTCGACGTATATTCAATTTCTATTGTAAGTCTTCTCCTTCCTATTTCCAATTACATACACATGTCCATTTTTTTAAATTCTATGGTTGTTCTGCTCTAATATATTTACTATTGGTGCCAATTGTTCGCGGGCTATTTCAATAGACGTTGATTGACACTAGTCTTATTTTGTTAAAAAATAAAACGCACGTAAATTTGTCACGGTTAAAAGTAATAAGAATTGTCTAAACACCGCTCGTAATCCAACTTCTTCTTTACCAAATTACCCCTTCTCTCGTTGGTCCCTCAGTAGACCTTAACAATCTTATGATGACCGGCGGTGGAGGCCAAGACTTCATTCGCCGCAGGGTACTGACAGAGCTTCTTTCTTCGCTTACATGGCCTCTGGGCGTCAGATTCGGAGATATACGTCGCCCTGGACACGATAATAAGCCAGGAGTAGGACGGGCTGTACGTAACTTCCCTCAGATGGGGCTGTATTTAAATAATTAGTGAAAATGCTTTCCCATGGCTCCGTCGTAAAACATTAAATGAGAAACATCGTATGAGTGTTAATCATTAACTTATTATGTCTCTAATATTCTTTGCCTCCACGTGAAACAATACGGATATAAAACCATTCGGTAAAATTGTTGCTATTTACCGGAAGAGTATTCTATTTCCTACTAATTGGTACGCATATTTCTTACTAATCGCAATAATGTAAGAGCAGCAGCTTGGAATGGTTTTAAACAATATTATATCCAGCTACCATAAATATGGGTAGTCAGAGGCTCAATAAGTGTTAGGCGTCGTCATGTAATGAGATAATATAGTGCAAATCGCGTTAACATGTCGCATCTGATTGTTGTGTGCGTATGGCTTTTAATGTTCCTGGTTATAAGTCATAAAATACCAGATTTTTAACGCATATAATTTCACCTTGATGCACTTAGTAGAACTCTTCGCGTTGATAAAAAAACCCACAATACATATGTAGTGTGCTTTCTTAGAAATTCATTACTAAATTCATGTAAGCAATGAATGAACTGATTTTACAGATAAAACCGTCCATCGACTATTTCTCTGCAAAGGCTGTTATTACACAATCCCCGGGGCCTGCTTCCTTCCTTGTTTACTGTTGGTAGTCCGACATGTGCTCGATCGGTTCAAATACTTCAAGAGAAGCGGGTTATACTATCGGTACGTACATGCATGTGTCAGTAACACAAGCTAAGAAATAAAAGCGCAATAGAACACAGGAATATTGAAAAACTCCTCTCTCGCCCCACATATGTTTAAACTGTTGTTTGGTCCTTTTATTACGTTCCAACGTCTATATACTACATAAAATTGTATTTATTTATCTTGAGTTGAATTACAATCAATGAATAATAATTTAATCAATGTTATCTTTGTATGCGGCGAAGTTAATCGGACTCTCAGACTACTTGTTTTGATAATGAAATTGCGCGGAAGAAGAGAGAGGAAAGACAGACAGAATCGGTAATACATTTCCAATGGGGAAACATTATTAAGCATAGTATCCGGAGATAAATGAAAGATATTATCAAAGTTATACGTGGTATAATTATACGTTCGAAATTGAGACTGAAATGATTTGTGATTAAGTCTGGACGAGTAGCTCCAATGCATAAAACAAAATGAGTATAGACGGGACAGATTAATATAGAGCCGCTCGTGAAACATGAAACGAGGTGATGACTATATATCAAAGATAGATTTAAGCTTTGATGAGAAAAGCAGAGGGGGCGGACGATAATTAAAACCCTGAATGCTGTCCACTAATGAAGATCCTAAACGAAAAGGCAAAGCAACATTCATTGCAGAGAACTTTGAGGCAAAGTTAGTACAAGAACAGAACTCTAATCATCGGGAAATAGCCAGAATGAAAGTCAAGAGAAATTGGATGTTCCCAGTACAATTTACATCCTGACCGCCAGCAAACAGCAAGCCTTAATAATATATTTTTTAAATAAGAATTCTGGAAAAGTAAACATAAAAATAAATAAGATATCCACGATTCTCTCCACGCACACTTAGAAAAAAAAATCATAATATGTGCATGAAATTTTTTTGCTCTATACTCAGCGGAGACGGGGCCGCATTGCGGTCTAATGTTTACTCATAATAAAGTCTACAAGTTCTCTACGTGGTTCAAATGATGCATGAAAAGATGGAAATACTAGACCACTTATGTATTATGTATATAAATATGTATATGAACATAAATACATGTAATAAAACAAAAGAGGTCACTCACATTTTTTTAATTTGGAAGAACCACCAACCAAAAAAATTTTTAAGCAAATGATGAGAAAGTTTTACTTATCCAAGTAGCACACAGTACACAGCAGTAGTTCCACATATGTATGTTATGTGTTTACTTGATTATATATGTATTTGTTTATGTGTGTATATTTAAATAAGTTTTTTATAACATTTCTGTAATACCCTCACCTACGACTGCGGATCTCCACTGCCGAGGTTGACTGGTTAAAATGCCCTATGGCATTAAGTCCACCTTATAATACATTTTTTATGTGTGTGCAAATAAAGTTTTTAAACAAAAATAAAAAAATTATAAAGATTATGAAGATTCGGCAAGTTCATGCAGTGAACGCTTTTAACACGAAACCACAGTAATATATAGCCGCTGTTGGACCAGATTATAAACACAAGTAAAATATTAACTTAGATAGTTATACGGAAAAATTAAAATCATTGTACGTATTATAATTTCTTTAAAAAAGGTAGATTCACCTGCTTTGGCGTACATGCCTATGGAGGAATTCTGATGATTTAATTTACTCATAAACATAGATTTCTGCTGTAACTTAATTAAACAAGCACCAGTTAGTACAGACAAACTTTTAGCATGCAAATAGTACAGTGGTAACCTCGGAACATGTTAGAACTAAAGTTAGCTTGTTAGGGAGTTATTAAATGACATTCCATTTCCGGAAATGATACTGCATTTGGAAGGCTTCACTCGCCTCAAAGGTTAAACTTCGAATGTGTTACTGTAGTAATAAGTATATAATTAAAAATTTCAGTATATTGTATGAATACGGTAATAGAAAATTATTAATATTCTGATGATAGCTTAGGTATGCAGCTGCGTGCATTTCGATGTGAAAATAACAGATTTTCATTTATAAAAAGTAATTATCATGAAATGTTGCATGTTCAGTCAACACGAGTAAAAGTTTCAAATAAAAGTTGTACCTAATAATAAATATTTTTAATTTGAAAATTAAATTAACAAAGCAAAAATGTTTCAAGGAAGAGCAACAAAGGGGTCCTGTTACATTGTTATAATTTGTTATTTTCAACAAAACATTTTCCTGTGTCCTTTAAAACAGTAATTATCTGAATTGAGTTGGTCAATTTTCTCATGTGTATTTTTATGAAATAACTTTCTCTATGCCCCCGTAAAGTAATCCACTAGGTGTACTAACCCTTTGACTGTCTCGGTTCATGGAATTTAATACCATCATGCAGTTTTATTTGTATTGCATCCAATTCGAATCACGGGGGACTTCACATGTAGCACCCCTTTGATATCACATCAAAGAGAAAACTTTGTCAAAGTTAATACTTCGCCAGTTTTAGAACTCGTTTTGCAATCATGTTATATGACAGAGGAACATCTAGTTTAAACACACATGAATATTTTTGATTCGAATTTAAAATGTAACACCGTCTTGTTGTAGCGACTACAAAGAACAGTTTTATGTTTATTATGAAACTGAATTAAAATTTAAAATTTGATAATATCTAACTGAATGTATACCTTTGAAATGTTTTAGACAACGATTTGTCTATTAGTGAGTTTCTGTTTTAACCTACTTCGCATTTTATTAATATGTTAATGTTTAGTCATTAAAATACTTAACACAAATTCACGTCAGAGTTAATATCACCTTCGGATACGACCATTGCCCGGCACTAAGTTACACGACAAAGAAGTTTCTCATTAACCGATGCCTATGGTAGTGGATAGATATTCGACAGTCATATTGCAATTTAATAGAGAGCGGGAGATAAAATTACACAGAGCTTGTCAAAGGGGGAAACTAGGAGATGTGTACTGGAATCATGATCAAAGGCGTTTTATTAAAATGCATTCACTTTTGTTGCACACAGTGTTTTTTAAGGGCGTGTCTAATGAATATTTATTAACAGTTATACTATTTGATTTGCAACTGAGAATTAATCCGTAGTAATAAGTAGGCCATTAAATAATGCTTGAAAAGTATTAATTTACTGCTGAAGATAATGAAAAATCAGAGTTCAGTTCACTGAAATTTATAGTAGTGCCGAAATGTAGTTCTCATTGTCAGTTTAATAAGGTTTTAACATAATTATAACGGACAAGGCATGATGTTATCACCATAATTCAATGAGCATAATTCTCACACATGCTGTATGCTAATACCAGTTTAGATTTGCATATTCGTCGCAGCTTACCGCTATTTTGATTATTATAACGATGTTACTAATTGCTAATTGTTTATTGCTGTAATAGATACAAAGTTAAAAGAAATTTTACAATTTTTTTATTACCATACTAATACTAATATTTAATAATTCAATACATAACGAAATACTACTAATAATTGCTGTGTGTCCTTTAGATTTAGCTTTATTCTCTTTGCTCTAGGGGAACCGAAGCATTGTTGTTACTAGTATACATACAATCTCGATTAATCTTTTGTTCAAACCCCTTTTGAATGTATATATGCATCGTATATTAAAATCAATCTTACATTTCGCTGCTTTGTTCTTGTAATCCCTATCCCGAAAACATACCGCCATTTATTGCGAGGGGATCGCAATCAAACAATGTGTAACTCGTTGTTATAAAAAATATTCTGCATTGCTTGCATAATTAAACTTCTAATACAATTTTGTATAAAAAATAATGAATGCTATTTTTACACACAAACCGCCCGTGCGCTCGCTCCATGTTGCTCTTCATAATGTATTGTTTCAGCCCTTAGTTAAAC
Organism: Byasa hedistus; assembly: GCA_029286795.1. NCBI lineage: Eukaryota > Metazoa > Arthropoda > Insecta > Lepidoptera > Papilionidae > Byasa > Byasa hedistus. The sequence goes on along the minus strand of JAGSMW010000027.1, from coordinate 1,578,486 downwards.
AGGTTAATAGCTCGTTATACTTAAGTAATGCCAACTAAAACAAATTTTTTATAAAAATTTCAAGCAGTGTTTCAAGCAGTAAAAAGGTACGTATTTTCGTCATAATTGTGAATCCAAGTAGTATTTACTGGTGTCATGTGATATTATAAAAATATGTTGGAGTAATAGCTCCTGATATGTTTTTAAAAAGATGTTAGCGATGTTGTCTCCTCCAATGTAATTTTTTTGGGATTTCCCATTCTTCAACAAAACGCAGATTTACAGAATTTGATATTTGTTCAACAACGTGGTCCGTACACTTCAGCGGTTAGGGCGCAACTGTTTTTGGCAGAGGTCAGGCGTTTCTGTTTATACCCGCGCAAGAGTTACAAAAACATGAGCTATCTCTAAATTGCCCTTAAAATCTCAATTAATGAAATTCTAACGAACAAACGATTTTAAAACGTATTTGCGCTGGTGTTTCACTAATTTTAACAAACAAATGAATTTTGCAATTGATTTTACAATGTAATCGCACCCACAGATACATTAAATATCCCTCCATAGTTTAATTCGTAAATTGTTTAATGCAGTTTTTTTTTGTTCAAAAACAAATAAATAGTCCACGTATTTTATATTTTAACATCGGTACTATTATTAGTGGCTGTTGTTTTAAAAAATGACGGCTTCCCTAAACGGAACTTCAACATTTATCAACGTTTCTTATGATGCGATGTTTAAAAAAAGAGTACAATTATTATTAAGCATTTATTACTTACTTGATAATGAAATAATAACTTTCACGGAGTCTTTATAATTAATTTTATTGGAAATATATATACACACGAGGAATAAACCACATAAAATTTTAAAGAATCTTAGTAAAAGGTAGATAAAAAATCGTCTGATGTAAATACATGGGAAGCTTAAAGGTAATTGAGAAAATTGGTTTAATAACCTCTCTAAATATAAAGAGAGTTCAAATAAGACGCCATCTTTCCATACGAAAACTCAGAAATTTAAAACTATTCATGCACGAGTTTTTAATACAAAAAACGTTAAGCGCTCTATCGGACCGGCTCACTGTTGAATAACCAATTAACAATGTTTACAAAAACGAATGGTCTAAAAAATGAAAGATAGAAGGATGTTTTGGATTATTCTATAGTGAGCCTGAAAATAACGTTTTGTACAACCATCCATGCCACGGAATACGAATTTAAGCGATGTACGGTTTGAAGAGCGATATCCAGGCATTAATTGAATAGCAAACGAGTTGGGAGCATGTTTTCAAAAATATTTGTAAATATTTTTTCGCTTTTCATTTGAACAGAGTTCATTTAGGTTGTGCTGTTAAAAATGTATATTGGAGAGCACTCGTAGCAGACGTACAGATATCGGTTGTATCTATTGCTAACCGTTGGCTTATTGTATAGTTACAAAGCCGCCACCATTCACGTCTGTTGAGCCGCGGAATAGCATTTGCGAATTAATAGATTCCGATATCGAAATCGCAATTAGTATATCGAAGGACCCTTCTGTACCATATTCCAAAAATAATACTAGCCGAGCACCGTACAAAGTTTGCAGACTTTGTAAACTACTCGTATAGGCGACTACGTAATGATCATTTTTACAATACCATATTTACGAGAGTAGTCAATTAATCCTCCGGGGTACACGTAAAAAATAAAAAGAAATCATAACAGGATGCTTTTGTTATATGTTCAACCGTTACACACGAACATAATTCGTTCATCTATAAATGAGAAAATAAAATAAACATGATTTTACTAAATCAAAATTAAATGTATGCACAGTCTACTTAAAACCCGCTAAGTTTAAACAAAAAGTATTGATTTTAGCGTAAACCAAGCGTAATACTGTTGCAGGTTGTTTGTAATTACATATTGCATGTGTGATTAACCCTGACATGGGCGTAATGCAAACATTTTTACTGTCGTGTGACCTAGTTATAAAGTACTTACAGTTTGGAGGATCTAGACTCCCAGTTGAAATATGAACAAAGTTTAAACCATTTTGGTTTTATTGTTAAATTATGAAAGTTAAGACGAAGAAGTGATGTTTCATCATTTGTAGTTCACCGCTGAACATGACCCTCCAAAGAGAAGGCATTCCTTCACAGGTGGTGATGGCATTAGGTGGTGTGATGGTGATGGTGAAAAGGTGCTACGCTACATTTTCCCTAAAACTATTCCTAAGAAAGGAGAAAAGAATTAATTTTTATTTCAAATTTTAGTAAATAAGTTTAATATTAAAACATCGTATCATAGACAAGTCTTCAGCATAGACGTAATAAAGTTAGTTCGCAAGATACTGGATAATCATATAAAATTTAAGAAGTACTTTAACTCATTCAATATTATCCTTTTAGACTTAGAACACACGCAATGCAATATTCGCTCGCAGTAAATGAAATTACTATTCAAAGAGATTATTCTGTTATACATTAGACTTATCAATAAAATAATATGTATAGTCGACTGAAAAAAACTTCGTTACCGTCTGCACTCGACTACGAAATATTTTCTAAAGTATATATTAACGAATACGTTTACAATATTAAATCTAGATCGTAAATTGAACTTTATACGAGTTAAAAGTTAATATCAAATTAAATTAATTTTCGTAAACTGTAATAAAGTTTCTGTAAATTATTGGGTATCGGTATTTATGATATTTTCAAGTGAAGTATAATTTATTGCCGACGATATTTTGTTCAATTAAGTAACACTAATTAGCGTGTATCGCTAATTAATGATAACGCATCAACACAACATTTACATTTCAGTTAGTGCGTATTGATGCGAATAATTCATGCCTCGATAATTCATATTTCAATAAGTTTGCTGTTCAGTCAATAACTTTTTACTAGAAAAAAAATAACTACGTGAGTTGGAAAACCTATCTGCTAGTGAAACAAATTTTAATCTAAACCAATTTAGGTATATGGTGAGCATATAAGATCAATAAAAAGTTAAACATCAAACAAGGGACCATTATCGACAAGAGATTTTAACTAATATAAAATACTCTTGTACATAAACCAATATAGATAGAGTTTATTGATATCACATGAAGAATCTGCATCGACTTTAGAATCTACATAAATAAATACGTTGTGTCTCATATTTTTTTTATCCAAACACATATACATATCGATTTGGTTAGGAACCTTTTCATGATTTTTATACAAACAATAGGTGATCAGAAGTTTATAAATCCTATTTGAATTAGTGAAAAAAGTACATTCAATCTGTATGACAAACATTGCTTTGTTTTTAATTAAATGCGACAGTAATATGAAAATGTTAGAGAAAAAGAAATATAACAATAAATATTATCCCTTGGTATGTGCCTAAGTGATTTCATAAGATGGTTCCTATGATAACATTCTCTATAACATGACTAACTGATGAGTTAGAATACCAGCATTAAAACTTTACCTAGAACAGGTGCTAAATTTTAGCGAGCTTACTAAATTTTAACTGCATTGCTCGTTACTGGGTCCCGGTATGGCTTCGAAGTTCAAAACTAAATAATTAGTTTATTACAGGAATGTAATTATGGAAAATAGACGTTTTCGGTGCATTTTGTGATAACTAACAAATTTATATAATAATAAAATATTGCAAAAGAAAAAACCCCATAGCGGATCTTGGTAGATATTTGACCAAAGAAATGACAAAGCATACAATGACCACAAAATTTTTGTTAAAAATAAGACCGCCAAGTTTTAGTTTGATGAAAACACCTTATGACGATGATTGTGTAACCAATACAGAACCAAAAAAAAAACTTTAAATAATTGTTCGTCGTCACTAATCAGAAATCCACTGAAAATATTTTCTTAGATCGAAATGATATTGCCTTCCATTTCCGAGGGTTTTTTAAACTTCTTGCATTTCTTTCTTCTTAAAATGTCAGTTATTTTACTTTGCAACCTGTTTATACCAGGTTATTTTATCGGTATGAAGTTGGAGACTTTAGCTCTTTTGAATTATTAAATTCTTTCTGCGGAAGCGTCTGCATTCAAGAACATTGACTAGAGATTTTCAACGACGCTACGCTGTTATTGTAAAATTTTTAATGTTAAATTACTAACTGCGCAATCCTTATCACGAATTCCTCCCGAGTCTTTTCGTTTTGTTTTAGATGGCATGTTTAAGATGGCAAACCTCGCTGCGGCTGCAGAATTACAGTGTAGTAAAAAAGTTTTTACGATTTCCTCATCGTGTTATAAACTACTGTTATTATCTAAGTTAATAGTAATCTGAAGCTGTAAGTTGAAAAATGCTCGCTGTGATGTGTTGAAAAATGCTTAGAATATAATTTATTGAAATCAACGCAACATTATATTACTTTTTAGCGAAGAATCCTATCTCTATTTTCATATGAGTAACTTTTGTTATGTTTGGTAATTTCAGCTACATACCAGTGAAATTTCCAAAATTATCCACTGTTGACTGCCCGTAACTAAAAAAAACTTTTTTTTCGTACAAATATCATCAGTGTTAACATGTATTAAGTAAAAAACTTTTTGTTTGAGACAAGGGGTTCTGATAATACATACCCCTATCACAAAAGCAAATAGTGTTGTTTGGTATTCAATTAGTGCGATTACAAACTAAACCTAGATGCACTGGATCGTGCACAAACAACGATGTCTCGTTATGACGTTGTGGATACTACAGGCCTTTGAATATCTGTCGGGTTATTTGAGAATTAGTAACGTTACAAATTGGAAATCAGACAACCGACGTCCGCCGGGAATTGCAGGTGCAGTAATTAACAAATACTTGAATTATCTAGAATTTCTCATAGACATAATACATTTGGAATGAACAAAATGTACTATGAATAATCAGATGACGCAATAAACTCTAATGCAAATGTTTGAAACGTCTATAATACATATAACATCAACAATTTAATTATTGCTTCACACTTTTAAAAATATTATTTCGTTAATAGCAACAGATTTATCTACAAGTTTAACACTTTAATTTTCAGCTATAACATAAAACTAATAATAGCAATTATATTTAATTTCTACTGAGATGGTGATAACATGTAGGTTGAATATTGAAGTTAATTGCAGCGTAATTTCTAAGGTGGTATAGAAGGTGGTTTTTAAAATCAAAGTCCTATTAAAATAATTAAAACTGGATTTTAAAACGCGGAATTGGTTATAATTTCTTGTGTTTAATAAGATTTAGTTTTATTTTAAATCATTTTATTATTTATTTATTAACAACTGGTCCTCAATTTATCACGATGTTAGGTGACAATGAGGCTGATGATGGTGAAGCGTGGTTGATAATATTTCTAGAGTATATTATGCGAGCGAGTGCTCTAATATCTTCTTATTGGTGGTAGGTCTCTGTTGCCGGAGACCGTCTTGGTAGCTACCACCGCAGCTCCTATTTCAGCAGGAAAATAGTAGTTTACAAAATTTACTGTGTTCCGCTTTGAAAGGTGCTGTAAGCTAGTGAAAATAAAGAGACAACGAGACCTATTTATGTCTCAAGGCGACGAGCACAATATGGTGCAGTGTATACAATCTTAACTAGCGCCGCGATATTATGGGCAAGGATTTTATATACCATCAGGAGAACGTCTCGCTTGTTTCGTCCCCCAATAGAATAAAAAAAATAAGTTAACGTTCGGAATGCATCAACTGGTATGATTGCGAGGTAGTAACTAACAAGAACATTGTAACTGTAAACGCTTAACCATTATACAACTGTTGTAGTTAATCATGTCTATAATATGTCATAATCACATATTATGACTGATAATCCTATTTTGTTTAAATTAAAGGAAATATTGTAATTCGTTATTATTTTTTTCCTAATAATTAACAACAAATTCAAATAGATCTTTATTTTTTTTTACTTTGGTTTAATAAGGTCGGAGTTCGCAGGATTGTAAGAAAGTACTTAAATAGATGTTCCCCTAGTGAACATCAAAATTCATTAGTTAATTAGTAATATTAATCTTGCTACCTCTTATTTTTATTACTCATTACTCGACAATAATCATGAAATAAAATAAACTTAAAATTCTTTTTTCATATTCATCTCTGAACTACGGTCAAACTTCGTTTACAACTAGCCTCCAGGGCGATTCATTTTAAAGCCAAGACGTAGTGTAGCTATCTGTTGCTCCATCAAAAGATCTTTTGTGGTTCCCACTGAGCGACTTTGCGGGTATAAGGCGCCTTTTTACTGAAATTTATTTTTACTCGATAATCTTTCCTTTCATGCAGATTTTAACCTTGTGTTATGTATATTAATTCTGGGAAAATAATTAATGATGATAAATCTTTTTACTTTGCGATTTATTCACAGAATTTTATGACGTACGCTGGAAATTATATCTTGTCTTTTTTTTACAATGTTAAACGTCTGTCTGGAAAATTGAACTCACTAGTGTTAACTTTTTTATTCGTGTGGAGGGAGGAAATCTCTCAACGATACCCGGCCCCGGGGGGGAATACGGATATGTGGGATTTGTAGCCACTAAAACCTTCTTGTTGATCCACGTCAGTGCAATGCGAGTGGCCCCGGGATCTCTTACAGAACGCATCGGTGCCCGCTGCATTACGCCTAAGCACGTCCCGGGGAGGGCCGTACCCTCCTCAGCACTCCCACTTTGCTACGACAAAAACGACAGCACCTCGTTCTTGTCCCCCACCCCGGGCACGCTTAGTGGTTAATGAGAGCTTCCACATTTAAAGCCCGCGAACCCGAAAACCCTTTTAGTCGCCTTTTACGACAGGCAGGGATTACCTTAGTCCTATTCTTGATAGCCCGGGACTACAGGGCTGTCGGGATGCGGCGTTTGGAGCCATTGCCCTAACGTCTTTGTCTCCGAGCTGCATCGGCACCCTCCCGATTCCGCTCGGCAGGCTGCTTCTGTACTGTGACGGTTGCACAGAAGGAGACAAAAATCATGTGTTTTCTCTCAGTGCAGCTTCTAATGCTACTGGTAAAGAAAGATCTTGCTCGAACCTGTGCACCAGGACTTGTCGCTTAAACTCTCATGCAGGGCATTCTGTGGGCATTTTGCGTAAGCTAAGCAGAATCCACCCACAATAGTGGCATTGGATAGTGAATACACGTCCGATCTTATTAAGATACTGAAACACCCGTGACTGATGAGTAATTGAGTCAACCTGGACGTGACGTGCACTGCGCCGCCCGATGAAGCTGCAGTGATAGCTACTTAAACGGATTCCGATAAAATGTTCCGGTGGTACCATTAGTAATAATAACAGCTGGATATATTAGTCTGAAGAGGTAAGTAACGAATAATTTGGAAGTCTTAATAAATTATTAATTAAGAGAAAACTGTGTACGAAAAAAATCTAGAACCGTAAGTTTATTTCAAAGGAAAGACTTAGACTGAAAAAAAATCTGATAAAGATAATAATAATAATCTGATCTTAACTTCTTAAGCTTGCGTATGTAGGCGAAAAGCCGCAGACAAAGAAAGTCAAAGTCAACAAAGGTCAACAGACAGCCATTACGCAATTTGTTCGCATTTCTTACGCAACACGAGTTTGCTCCGAATTTTCTTACTATATATAAATTTAAGAGGAATAACAAATTTTACGCCTGTTAACACAAAATTTGTGTGAGATATGTGATTCTACGAAAATGTTTTATTAAAGAACATTTCGTTAGTATTATATAAAAGCTTAGGTTATAAAATTTATCATACTGAGTTTATTAATCATTACATTAAGTCAAATTCGCCAAAATGTGGTACCAAAGTAAAAGTATGTTTAATTACAAATATTTAAAAGGCTTATCAGACATTTTTTTGTTAAATTACTGGAATATTATTTAAAGCCAAGAAGCTGAACGGAATTTGTTTTAATAAGTGAAATAGAATACAACAAATTAATTATAGCTTAAATAGCCTTTTCACTCTTTGTAAGTACCGAGTAATGACCAAAGATATCTAGCGGAACGAAGGCAAATAACTCTCATTGAACACAACACTGTAGCGGAAGGCACACTGCCAAACTTTTTTTTGGACTTTCGGATGTATTTATAATTGCGGTAAACTTAAAAAGATAATAAGGTCTATTATACTTAAAATGCAAAACAAAATTGCTGAAATTCAATTTCAAAGTGTAAAACATGTTATAGTACCACACCAAATTTATTAGGTGACTTACTCGGTAATCTCTAATAGTTTAGAACACATTGAAATAAATATTAATTTCCTAACTACCAATAAGAAAATCAATAAGCTAAATTAAACGGTATTATTTGTAAGAAAAATAAAAACAAGTAGTACCTACAATTTCTAAATTTAAAACGGTTAAGTTAACAATGTTTAACTTGAATAAATCCGTACAAAACCGTTTGTGGAGAGGAAAGTATATTTCAGTGAGCGACAAAGAATGTCTCGAATGCAATCAATTGTACTTTGAGTGAAATAATAAAATTTTGTATTGTCTGTAAACTACAAAGGAAATAAAGTGAGTTACTTGCAATGAAACGCCTCTTGTGTGAAGCATAGTCGAAGCCTTACTTGGGTTAAAGTCGTCTCTAGTAGCTTTCTCGAGCTTCAACTCTACGCGGATATTATTTCAAATATCTTTTATGGTATTGGCTTTCAACAACCAAGGCGGCTTCCCAAGGGACACTTGTATTATTTAATTAATTAAAGATTTGTAAAAATATAACCTATAATATAGAAATAATATTTTTCAGCACATTAACACATTATGCTGATCAGCGACAAAAAACTATGTGGTCAAATTTTATTAAACCAGAAATTTCTTTAGATTCAGAATCTTTCAAACCGGAAAATAACTACAAATACATACTAAATCAGGGATAGAAATTGACGATGGAATTATAAAATGGTCTCGTAGTAGGTTCGTTATAATTCTCAACGTCAGAATATTGATTTGATTAATGGTAACATATTTGGGATTGCTAATCGCCATATAGCGGTTAATACACGGTATGCACGAGAGGTTTGGAATTTCCCCTGTGTGGCCTGGATCGCCATCACACAGTAATTACGAAATGTAGTAATATTAACGTTACGGAATATGTTAGAATCTCTTGTATTTACTAAAGGAAACTAATTGGACATTTTATGAATATATAGATTAGTACTTGACTACAAATTCACCTAATGAAAAAGTTAGAAGTAGTACTTGGTATGGTAAAGCGAACAGAAAAAGATGCATATTCAAAATAATTTGACTGTTTTGATAAGGTATGAGGTTATGTTAGTAATCTGTACTTTGAAATAGAGAACGTGAAATTTCAGTTCAGAATTATTTTTTCGTTTAGCCATTTCATGTATCTGAGTGAATAAGATGGGCGGAGAAGTTGAACAAGAGAAGAAGTATTTGTTGTCGCGACGTATGAGGGTGCTTTGACGTATGAGACTGCACAGGAATACTGAAACCGCCGTCGGGTCTTCAGGTACCATCTCCAATAAACGCAGTAGTATGCTCCTAATTTACTGCCCGGCATGGCTCTGCCCGATGGGTACAACCGAGACCCAGCGGCCTTAACCTGCCCTAATAGTTCGTTCTTAGTTTTAACTAGGACTGCTAACTGTTATTAGCAGCTATATGTTAATAGTGCCCAGAATACACATAGACACACAGTCGCGTATAAAGTACTTTTTGAAGTACAACACTTAAGTAGCATAATCCTTAAAAATTAAATCATTTTAATAAAAACATGTAAAGAATTACTTTTTACGTCGTTTTACCTGTGTGTGTTTTAATTTTCTATTATCTTATTAATATTATTTATATATACAAATATAAACAATAATATAATTCTTCAAAGTTAAATAATGTTGTCTTTATATTTTACAATATTTTGTAACATTGCAAGGTGTTCGTTCCATTCCTTTCCAGTAGAATTGCATTTTGCAAAGTAATATTTGTACAGTAAACTCCAAGTAAATCACGATCCTCGCCCTGCGAACGTATTTTGTAAGAGAAAATCGAATTTGAACAGGATTGCTTCTAGAAATGGACCACTTTGTTTTTTTTAAATATAAATACCATCATATTCTATCTTGCTCCACGTTGTTCATTTTTAATAATTTTAACAGAAAAATTTCTGTCGAAATATAATCTTTTAAATATAAATAGAGTAAATTCCGATTGTAGTAACATATTTAGAATTATTGATACTGACTTGACAATTATTTTGTGATTAGAAAAAAATATTTTACGAGTATAATTGAAAACGTATTGTAATACAAATTCAATAATGTTCATATACTACTTGCGTTCAGAGTGCAATCGGGACAACAGAGAGAGGTCGAGGCTTAGAAAGATTTAATCTGAAGCCACACTAAGAAAATTACTCCGAGAAACGGCAGGAACAGGAAATGTTTAAGAAAAATCTTCTGTTCAACGAACAGTTTCCTTTGTATGTGATTCACTTAAAAAGATAAAAAAAAATAAAAATCTGTCATAACTTGAAATTTATATCGTGCATTACTCATTGTTTTATGTACGTTTTCGGCATAATTTTAAAATTACTCAATGTATTACTTCAACGTGTTTGTGATTAGGATTGCACGAAATACTTTTACTTTAAAATTTTCTGTTATGACTGCTTATTTTTTTTCTTCTTGTGAATTTTTTTAAAATACCGTACAGTAACAAATACAATGAACTTATTTTCATACTTGATAATAGAATAATGATTGTTCTTCAAGCTGATAAGAAATATGTCCTGTGAAGTTAACAACATCTAGTAAATAATTCGGAAATACTAATCACTAAATGTTGTCAATTATACAAGATATATCAATGCCAAGTAGAACAACTTGCTGATGTATTCTCGTTTCCTGGGAAAGAGTTTTGTAAGAAAATTAATTTATCATGCAGCATTACAGGCAAAGTGTTCCAAAAATACCTTAATAAGATGCCTGAAAGTTGAGCATTATAATAATATCATTAGTTACTTTTTAAAAAACAACTTTGATCTTGTATTGAATTATTCAAAAATAGTCTAAATGATTAACATATTTCTTGATATTTTGTTGTGTGATAAAAAAATCGATAACTTTAACTGGATGAAATAAATTAGGAAAATACGCAATAACTTAATTATCTGCATGCATTTTATTAGTGTGAAATATATTTTAAACAAATCAATAAAAGACATTTTGAAATTATGTTGTATTTCTGAAAAAAGTACACAAGCAAGGCATTTGACAGAAATAATAAAAATGTGTAAACATTCATATTTATCCGTCATCGAATATCGTTATAACTGAAACACAATAAATTATTCTCTGTTTGACTAACAATCTTAAAAACAAAAAAAAAACACAATGATACAAAAAATAAGAGATTTATACAATGAAAACAAAAATAAAATCGTATGTCCTCATCTATGACTGATCATAGAGGTAGCCGATTATATTCTTTTCGGACTATTTGTATACATATATTTGAAAGGTGGCTATCCTCTGGTGATTTGTAAGAAACAAAAAAGTTACCCAGCAATAATTAAAAAATAATATTTTGTACTTGTTACAAAAACACCGTTAATATTCATCAGTTTACCGCACATGAACTAACTCGTCCGTATTTTAAAATACACTAAAATTTCAAAACATGAACTAGATTATTCAAGTGAAACTGCAACTGTTTCGGTATTCTTTATCGAGATAAAAAAAATTATAAGTACAAAGAATTCCAGTATTATAAGAATTCTTGGTCTTTACTTCTCTCTACTTATATTATTGGAAGGGATTAACTTTTCCACGTTTATGAAGACGTGAAAAGGTTAAGAGGTACACGGCTCCATCCATCGCCGTGTACGGTGAACGCCGCCAACATCGCGCCCCCCCTTTTTTAAATCCTTCCTTTCAAAGACATAAGTCACACCCACGACAGTTGCTTTCTTGGAAAGAGTCCTCACAAATCACGCAGAGGTTTTTCACTGTTCTTCTCAGTAAAAGTGGGTTATAACTTGACGTACATTATTATATATATTAAAAAAAATCTTTTACAAAACTGTAACATCTTAATACATATTTTAAATTTGAGTTTAAACAAAAGTAAGCAGTTTAAAATAATATCATGTACGACGGGCTAACACTCATATTATCAAGAGGTTTTAAATGACAACGAGCTGATAAAGCGGGGAAACGCGGTCGCACAGAGTACTGTTGATCTTATATGTTGATAACTGGAACACAACTTCTCTGATGACTGTTTATATATATAACAAAGGTAGTTTTTCCTGATTCCCTTGAATCAGAAAAACCTACCTCAGAAATAAATACAACAATTATTCTTCTTGTTACGTATTCATTAAATTTTCGATGATACGCCGCACATCAAATATACTTGTTGGAATTTTGACATTTCGATAAAATACCTACCGAATGATTTCCAGGATTTACTTAATTTAAAAATACTGTTTTTGCTATTCGCTGGAGTTATGTCGAATGACCGGGTAGAAAGATTTTATAAAAAATACAAATTAGGCACTAATATCTCGTATGAATATGCCGAGAGAACTAATCTTTACTTTACAGCTCCAAGATTTATATGCAAGCGTTAACATTTTTTTGCACAGATATAAAACAACGACTATTTAAATATAAGGTTATCCACGGTCGTTTAGATAACTCAGCAAAGTTGCCGGTTAACAATGAACTCATTACTATTAAATGTTCTTATTATTATTTATGAAGCTGATAATGATGGCAATGCCGTCATTATTCCGATGATAACAAAAATAATATTTGGCAAAATACCACAATGTTTTAAGATATTTTGGTTTTAAATCCTTAAATTGCTTTGTTAATAAGACACAGGGGATTAACTTTTCCACGTTTAAATAAACGTGGGAAAGGTATACGGCTCCATCCATCGCCGTATACGGTGGGTGCCGCCAACATTGCCCCCCCCCCCCTGTATATAGTAAATAGATAAATAGCATTTACTTTACTGGAAAGAAACCTACAAATTTTTCTGAGTTCCTCGACTGTGTTTGAAAATCGCTTTGTAACTGTAATTTGTCAACGTACTTTTTACTTATGTACATGCATATATTCATAAATTTATTATCATATTTATATACGTAGTGGTCTATTACTTCTGGATTTCATATTTTAACAACAAGAAAACAGAAACTCTGTTATAGCGGAACATACAGAAGAGTAGGGTGGTAGATAACTAAGCGAATTCGCAAAAACACTAAGCAAACTCTACTACATGTGGTCCTGGAATCAAGCCAGGGTCCTCCATGTAAAAAGGTGCAACCGGTTTACCGCTACGCCGTAGAGGCAGTTAAATAAGGCTTCTAAGTTAATTGTATAGAGAATTTCCTGAATTGCTTTTATATATCCAATTTCTTTGCCGAAAGCACTAAAAAATAATATTCATTATTCATCAAACGTAAAATTTTCAATTACTCTAATTCATATTCTATTTATTGCTTTTTACTAAACTTAATAGTCTATAAGAACTCGTTTATTAGCTTTCTTTTGACGAAATAACTTTGAACGTTGAAAACGCTGTGAAATAGTCATGGCTGAAATTTACTTTTTGAAATTACTTCACCAACACAAACTACACAAAAAATTTCTCGTTTTTTTAGTTAAAGTCCTCTCTTAAATTTGCGTTCAGAGGGTATTTCCTCCATTTACATAATTAACAAGTTTTAACGGCACCGCGATTATTTAATTTACTGTTATAACATTGACTTAAAGTTACTAACAATAATACTGAAACTGGTTAACTTAAATTTGTCTAATTAAATACATTCATATCTACGTAACTGTATCTTCGTCTTAACGATAACTGTATAAGGATTGTTAATTATTTATCATCCATGTACATATAGATACAAAGTATTTATGTGCTATTAAATTTTTGGCTTGTTCAACACTGTTTTGAAACGTATCGATCATATAATAAATATTATTTACGTAATCAAGGGTTAATAAAAGGTTAACAAACATCTCCAAAAACTATAGTAAACCTTAACTGCAATTAAATAAAAAATAATAAATCTAAGTTGTTTACAACTACTTTGCATCGCCGGGTCAATATTATTAGCGACGGCATTTAACGAAGCCACCTAAGTATATTTATTTACTGGATTGTGTTGTTCTGGACAATAAAATGATTTTTCGATGAAATACATAATTAATCTAAGTGAATTGAGTGATGCAAACTTGACATCGTTTTCTTATACTAAAATTAAGAATTATATTATGTTAGGAAATTCTTGATATAGCTGATTTTGAAGGAGGCCAGAACGACGACAACATGCCTACCCTTTCGCATGCCACGGTTGACCTTGCAACACTATCACGAACCCCACGAACGCTACACAACGATACGAATCACGAAATCTGAAACACTACGTAATTCGTTTTCAGGTAGGCCACAAGGCCTATAATTGTCCTGCCGTTATATAAAACGAAAGCATAATTATTTTTTCCTTGTTTTAACAATTCATGCACTCTTTCATTCAAACAAATATATACAACTTTTTAAAAAACACACCCTCATACGTTCTGGTACTAATAATTGTATAGTGTATATATATGTGTATATTCTAGTATTCAAATACTTTATCGTTAATTATAAATATAACCAAAAAAGAATTTTGTACAATATTAACATTTTAAATGAGTGACAATAAGATTTATGTTTAAAAAAGTTCAAGTTTTTCTATAAGTATAGTATTCGTTAACTAAACCATCGATTTTTTTAACTTTATTATCTCAAATCTATTCGGAAGGTTAACCGCTAGCGGCCTTAATACCATCCGTTTTGTTAACGACATTAAGTAAAATGAGTTAGGGGTAGTAATAGTAAGCTACTGGTGACAGCAATGCAGCGACTATTTCTATCGTCTCTGGTATAATAGAAATAGTAGTGCGGCAGTACTGCAGTTCGGTCTGAAAGTCGCTGTAGCTACTGAGGTGACGTGTTGTTACATTTTGTCTCAAAACAAAGAGCTTAATGTGATGTGTACATTTAAATATCTCCACTTTGCTTCTTCCAAAAAATGTTTGCTTTAATAGCATTATATTGTAGCAAACTTCATTGGCAGATATCTAAAGACATGGGGCACAATATAGGCTTCCTATATTGTAAAAATGATACGCAAAACTTCCGTGTCATAAAGAATAATAATTCTTTAATTTATGAACAAACTACAGTTCAGTTCGATCGATTTCCCTGGCAAGTGTTTCATTTGTTGGAAATGCATTACGTTGCTTTGGGTTTAGGCACCAATAACAAAATAAACCTACTCGTGTAGTATACCTAACGGGTTGAACTAATTAATGTTATTATTACTTTACAGGATTATTATTCGTCATTTAACAGAGGAATTACTTACTTTTATTAGAAAACAAGTAAAGTAATAAAAAAAAAGTTTTAAAAACAACAGGTTAAAGAAATATTTTGATACACAAATTAAATTAAATACCAGGCATACCACTGGAATACTTCAAGACTTATTCTCCGTAGTTCGGACTGTAAAAAATAATTAAAGAGTTCTACTGTACACTGTCAGGACTGCGACGTTGGGACATCTGTCACCTCATTCCTCTCGTGTCTGTGGATGCTGTAAAGTACTCGAAACGAGGTTGCACGATTTTATTAAATAAACCCGATAAATCGGTAAAATTTAGTTTATGAATACAAACTTGCAAACTGCCGCCAGAATGACTTTGTATATATTCCGGGTAGCTTCATAATAACGGTAGCGTCTATAACTTAGTTTGCAATACAAGCGATAACATGATTAAAACCTCGAGCTCGTCGATCTAATTCTGTTGCACAACACGGCGCAGCCTATGGGGTATTTATTTAAACAGCTTCACGCTATCGGCTAGCTGGAAGCGGTGGCTGAGGAATTAAATCAAATTATATCTGCACTAGCCATTAATGCAATAACACCTAACACCTCGTTCACGAACTATATTTTATTAGTATTTATTATAGTTACGAAAATGCTTATTGAAAATTAAGAAGCAGTTTCCAGATTTTTTTATTCACAGCTTACAGGTTCAACTAAAACTTTATCGTTAATTTTCATAATTATAATGTATGATTCACACCAAGTCTTGCGTCATCATCATCATAATAATTTCAGCCTATTGTCATCCACTGTTGAACACAACGCCTTTCTAACACATTTCCAACACGAGCGGTTGGATACCAGCTGCATCCAACGATTCCGTGTGATCTTGACCAAATCGTCGGTCCCAGGCGGACCGAAGATCTGGTGACGACAGCCATCCTACTATACTCTTACCATAACGTAATCTGATCTTTGCATGGAGCAACCCGCCCATTGCCACATCATCTCAGTAATCCGCTGGGTTTCGCCAGCGGCCTTTGTTTTTCTACGGACCTCTCAATTTCTGACTCGATCGCGTAGAAAATGATGATTCGAAGCTCCATAGTTCACTGGTCAACTCAGAACTCTTTCACAAAAACTTATTTAGAAGATCAATTATCGGAATATTATTATAAATTAGAATTTACCTCGCATGTTGTTAGCAGTAGTATTAAAATTTTCAATAGAAACCAACGTTATAGTTAAAATACTATCTAGCGAACATGTAACATTGTATTGTTATCCTGATATTGTAAAATCGAAAACCGACAGTTAATTTGGATTCAATTTGTATGCAGTACCTGCTCGAATGTCGAGCTGCTCCAAATATCCGCCGTTTGCACAAACCCTAAATACGGAGCTCCATTGAAATTTGATGCATGGATCTCACATGGAATTTGTGGAACGTGGCAATGGTGTTCTAATTGAAACTGACTCCGGATTTAATATACACTTGTATCTGTTTCTAGTGACCACACAGAGAGGTCTAAAACTATGCAACCGTAGTGGTAATCAATCACTTTTAAAGATCATAAAAATACCAATAGAGTCGATAATGAGAGGAAATTGATAAATCTTCTACAACTAATCTAGCGATGCTATTTGCCAATATTTCTGTTGACTAAATGTGAGCTTCTCCTTCAGTCAACTCTTAACTCTTATTAAAAATGATTTCTACAACAATCTCACTACTATTTCTTTAAGATTTATGTCGTAATAATAATAGATGTAATAATCACAGATAATTTTTATTTTAATTATCACAGATACGTTACTATTTATTAAATTTTGTTATCTCACAATAAGTTCTTTGATACTTAATTATTATAGTTTTGTAGGTATAACTTTTATTGCTAAAATTACGCTTTGATTTTTTCTATTCAAATACTTATTTATGAATAATATTAGATTGAAGTTCTTTTTGTAGAATATATAACACCTTCATCGTTTTAGATTAAGAGACAGATAAATCGACATGCGTCACGTTGCACTAATCCGCGTCCTTGTCCTTCCAACTCAACAACAAACTATGATATAGCCAGCACCTATTTTCATAGACTGTGTAAGAAATATACACATTCGCAATGCAGATTTTTTAGAAGTCATCTATGTATATTCTAGATACTAATCAAGTATTTAGCTTCCAGAATACCAGCTTCGATCACAATCACTCTACAAGTCTTTTCCTCTATGCTGAAAATCTTGACTCCGTTTTCATAACTTGCTTCTGATATAACGCAAGCTTTTTCTATAATTCGGCTTTGTATGGCGTCCTACATAGCTGTCAAATTTTAATGCACATGCTAAGATATTGACATAAATGTGTCTATCTTAGTGTTTTGTGCCTTGTATGGATCATGATTGCATAGTGCGTTTTTTGTATAATAACTATTAGTAATTGAACAAATGATCGTAAAAGAAAACACGATGGAAAAGTAAAATAACATTTCTCTTTACGATCAAACAGATTCCCGGTTTTCATCTTTCAATACGCATCATATATAAACTTTTACTTTAAAATTTGAAAGCTCCTTAGAAATCTATTTATAAGGTAGATTAACTTGTAAGCTTTTTGTAACAGGCGTTCATTATTTGCTATAATTCTGTTTTACTAAAGTTTAAAATACCCTAAGGATTAAGTACGTACCCCTTCCTTATATTTCCATCTACAATTTTCCTACATCCAATAGTCAAGTTAGAAAATGAGTTAGTAATGAAGTTTATATGATGAGATGTGAAGTGCATAGCATAATGCATGGACTGGCGCAGCCAGAAGCTTTGAAATTTTACATCGTTGACAAAGTTTAGTTTATTAGCAAAACCTTTTATAGTCTAGCTACATTTTGTATTTAAATAATATAGACAAAAAATCTCATGGATAAAATTTTACGTAAATAAACCAATGATATACTATGTTATTCTTTTTTGTTATTAAATTAAATATAAATATGTATATGAGTGTGGTGCTAAGTAACACAGTGCGATAAGAGAGCAGCGTAAAAATAATACAAACATAATTATCAATTTCTCAAATGCTCATAATGTTATTACAATATTTACACGACAAACTACAATTTATGAAATGGATGTGTGAGACAAAGAACAATAAAATACACAAACGGCGAAAATTTACAATTGTCTATAGAGCATGATACAAAATAATAAATAATACCAATAGAATTGTTTCATAATTCAATTAGTTTGAAATTACTACAATTTTATTGGTACATCACAAGCATGTGCAGTGCAAAATGGACATCTTATATAAAATAAAAATCGTTAAGCATGAAACCTGAAACATCGAATCTTTAACAAACTACTTCCAAATAATTATTATTTTCACTTATTTCAGTTCATACAATAATTGTATTTAATACGGATATATCATCATTATATTACTCAATTAAGCTTAATTACTACTTCCAATAACCTTTGTTAGTTTCATAAAGCGACTGCCACGGAGATGTTGAATTTATTAAGTAAGAGATGTTAATAATAAAAATATAAGTATGTACGTATAATTGAAAGAAATAGTTATCGCAACTGAAAAAAACAACGATTATTATGACGTGTAGTCAATATTTTGCACACAAAATAAATATTGTCAATAAAGCGATGAATGAGAATAATGTGATGACATAACTGAAATTTTAATTTAAAAAATTTGAGACTGAAATCATTTTTAATGTTAAAGGTGTTTTTAAAAATTAATAAATGTGTTATTTGGTGTACAATGTTTAAAATAATAAAAAGTAACAAACAATCTTTTTCTTAAATGGTTGCCAAAGATGCAGTTGGATGTATGTTAATTATAATTATAATACATCTTTTAGATTTTTTTAATATAATGAATAAAGTCTAAGAGAGTCAAGAATCAAAAATCGTTGCATAAATTGGTCGGGTAGAATGAATATTTACCAGTCGATATGAATTGAAATAGTATTTAAATTGATAATCATATATTAAATTCTGGTTTTTCTTAGATTTTCCCCTTATCTACTGCGGAGGCTCTAACTTTAATGCTTTTATAAAACAGTAGCCCAAAAATTTACGTAAAAAAATGTAATATTCTACAGTAAATATCTTAAGTTTACAATTAAGTTTATCAAAATTAAGGAGCGAGTAACATAAGACTTTCTCACTTTCGCTTTGGCGGCTTAAGTGCATTATCGCTAGCGGATGTTAAAATATTTCGCTTTATTTAAGAATCTTAATAGCACAGCAGTGTTCCATTTCTGATTTAGTAATTTCTCTAAGAGAAAATATAGTTAGTAGTTAGTTTAAGAAGTAAACAGTTAGGTACAAAATATTAATTTATAATTTACCACCGCACGGTTTGTTAAAATTAGATATATCTTCAAAGCAAATATACACAAAAAAGTGAAAATTTGCGAATTTTTCCTCTCATTTCCTGTCGGAACTGTTATTAGCCTTAACCATTATTAAATTCGTTTTTTTATATTTAATAATAATCATTACGAATGTATATTTTTTAAACAAAAATTTAAAGTAAACGAAATTTAATATTTTAATTATTTTAAAAAGACACTCAGAAGGAGTTTTTGTAATCTTAAATAAAATAATTATGTTTAATTATGTTTATTTATTTTATTAATACAAAGATAATAAATATTAATTCATTATTTTGATATACCATTAGAAGAAAAATAAACGTAAGCTTAAAACCTAGTTTAGTCTAGGTTATCTTCGAAACTTTAAATATTGAGTTAACACTTACAAAGAGATAGCCGTTTATAGTTTAAGCACTATTAGAAATTAAAACTTAGATATGTTAATAAATTTAAAAACTCTTTATTTATTAGCGCGGTTTGTGGTTGCGAGGTTTTTGGTACCATTTCATGTCATGTTCTTTTCCTTTTTCAGAAATGGGACAATGCGTAATGATGTACCGGATCTAATCTAGAAGTCTTACATTCCTCTCCATTCGTGTAACGTTTAGTTACTAACCCTGTAGTAGTATTGTTTTTGTGTAACTTGTATACTACATGTATAACTAATGTAGTATACAGATATAGCGGAAATAGATATAGAAATTCGTTTTTTCATTAATAATTATGTCATGTTCAATTAGAAGAGCACTCTTATTAATATTCTTGGAGACTTCGACGGCTTATGGAATTCTTTCGATGATTCTTGTCGTTTAAAGTAAGACGAATAACAAAACTGCAGTTTAAAGTACAACTGCAGCCTTGTTCGTCCGTCCAACTCTAAAAAGACAATTTCGTATGATGTGTGCACGGTGAAAGAGGCTAGCAGCGTTTCCGACTTCCTAACGTGCAGAGCTCCTCATTGTGGTATTCATCCATTAAGGTCGGAGGGAAAATTGCGAGTTAGTAATTGTACCTATAACTCCCAAATTTCCGTCCATACCTAAAAGACAATTTTTTAAGGATTCTAATTGTTCACAATAAATAATCAATGTAATTGTTTTAATGAACCGTTTGTGAATGTAATGAATTTAATTTTGAAAAATTCTTTATACAATTTAACTTTTTTTTATTTAGCAATTTTTTTAATACTGATTATAAATTAAAACAAAAAAGTTTTTATACCAAGATGCAACGTGTTATCTTTTTTTTGATGGTCTTATGAAAACGGTTCGTAGTCAAAGAATAACTAAATAAGCATCAGAAGAATTTTTATGTTATTGATCCTATTTAATTTCTTGTTAACGCTTTCGTAACTGTGATCAGGTATGAGGATCAATGGATCTAAATTTTTACCCGTGACAGTAAACATTACTAAAATTACCAATTTACCGTTTACATCTTGTGATGCTTATGTAATTGTCATCACCGATTGCATTTGAGAAACTAATTCACTTTTATGTTTGTAAATATCGCTATAAAATATGCTATTATGTTTTATAAATTGTGTATGGGATATATTTACGTAATGTTTTAAATAAAAATTCATATGAAATAAAATCGTTTCATTAATGGGGGTTGCTTTTATTATACTTAAATGTATAATAAACCTGCATATATTACGTGAGAATGATATTTGATATTATATCCGTACTTTTTATTTACATATATAAAGTTTTAAAATAAATAAATGTGTACAAAATGGGGTTAATATATAATGAAGAGTGAGTTGTAAGTTCCCTCGAACTGGTTCTCGTATTTCGTGTTAGTAGTAGTATATTAATGAAGTAACCACCTACTGAGAAGTTAAGAGGAATCAACCCGGCCGGCACGAGGCACAGGGCAGGCTTGAGGTAGCTGCATCAGATGAGTGCACACTTCAGATGTGTTCCAGATGACTGCGGAGGCAGACTACGGTGAAGCGCCATGTACTGCCCTTTGCTCCCATGGTAAAATTGCGAGTTAAAAGCAGGGACGGTATTACGATTCGCCGCTCTTCCTATCCTCCGCAGCCGTACAATAGTTGGCAGCGTAGCCCAAGACCAGATCCGCCGCAACCAGTTGGGAGACTTTTCTCTCTTAGTTCACATAATGTCTAAGCGACGGATGCGGAAAGATCCGTTTCCAAAGAGGACAAGAGTCTGTGTGAGCGGAGTGCTGTATAATCCGGTGGATCCTTTTTTGGAGTAAAAGTCTCTAAAAGATACCATGCTTCTCAGTGGAAGACAGGGTTATGTGGAGTTTGTAGTCATTAAAACCCCTTCGGTGGTCGTCCACAAGTGAATTGTGAGTGGCCCTAGGATCTCCTACAAAACACACCAGTGCCTCCCTGAACTACGCTTAAGTATGTCCCACGAAAGGCCGTAACCCTCTCTAGAAATTTACTACGATAAAACAAAACAAGAACACAACATTTTTGACGTTCACCCCAGACTGATTAAGTGGGCAATGAGAGTCTACGCTTTTAAATCCCGTGAACCCGAACAACTTTTTAGTCGCCTTCTGCGACGGGCAGGGCTTATCTTGGTCTTATTTTTATTAGCCCAAAACTACAGAGCAGAATCCGGCCTATCCCCTCAGAAGAGGATGTCCGAGAGGAGATGTTAAACCAGCACCGGCAAGATCGCAGACGTATGCGAAAGCGTTTCCGTGGCCCTGTTGCAAAGCTATGAAACAGGAACATCGTGAAGGTTTTAGTTGGCACAAATCCGACATAAACGAGATAAGAGAGCAGACAGGCCCCACGTTAAATATGAAGAAGGAGAAGCTGTAAATTGGATTAATGAACAAGGAGAGTTCGTAAATTTTTTTTTGCTTAGTTCCTCGTCGACATACAAACATGTTATATTTAAATAAATAAAACATAGTTTATATAAATGAGTTAATGTATCTCGGCGGAAACACGTTATAAAATCGTTTGTCCGTTAGAATTTCAATAATTTTAATTTTAGGTTAGATTTAGACATGACTCATGTTTTTGCAATTCTTGCGCGGGTGTAAATAGCAATCGCCGGTGTTACCAAAAACAGCCGCGCTCCGACCGCCGGAGTGTGCGGAACTCACAAGAAGTTGTTACGATTGTCGGATAAATGTGAGATTCTGTAAATCTGCGTTTTATTAAACAACGGGCAATCCATAAAATTATTTTAGTTATTCCAACATTGCTGATATAATCTGTTTGAAAATAATTCAGGAGCTAGTGCTTCTACATATATTTATTTATTTATAAGGACTCCAAAAAAGATTACTACTATACTAATAAAACAAGACCTTACAGAAAACATAGTGCATCTTAAGTTTAAGGAGACACAGCTTGTATTTATATAAATATATAATTAAATATAGTTTGTAATAAAAGTTATTTTAGTATTTTTCAAGAATTTAATTGTTTGTGTTTATTTTGTGAAAACATTGGATAAATATAATATATCATATAAATAAGTTAATAGTTTCAAGAAAATAACGGGTATTTCCGCAAGCAATAATTATTTTCAGCGCAAACACTGTCGAAGTAGTTCACATGACGCAACAAGGTATAGACGGAAGCGAAATCGACGGAAGTATGTGTTAATTTTATAATTATACAATTTACAAGGAGGTTGCAAAAAAGACACGATATTAAATGTATTGTTAACGTTCAATAAATTATTTCTATGTTATGATAATTTATTTTCGGCACTAAAGTCACCAGATATCAAATGGATCACTTGACCTTTAGGATATGAGTAGCCGACCCCAAGATTATAGTGTCAAATGATCTCGTAGCCATTAAGAATTATTATAATTTAAAACTTGTTTGTTTAAAATTTCCTGAATTTTAGTAATTTTCTCTTTCGCAATTATTTTTAGCTATTCCTAAGAACAAGTCAAATTTGATGAAGTAATCGTAAACGTAATTTTACACAGACGTTGTTATTAAAAACTTCAACATTTTTAACTTGGGCTTTAGTGATTGCACGCACGGCTACCAACCGTGTATTGAACGTTGTAGTTTCCGGTAGCACTGGCTCGGTACTCCTATTTACAAAATGCCCTTAGACATGGAAATGCATCACGCCCAGTATACGCTATCTTTTTCAAAAGTTTCATTCGTAATGTAAGACTCTTCACTGTACTTTTTATATACATCTTTTTTTTTCTCTAACACCAGCGCAACGTTCGCTATGTGTAAGTTATCATTTTTATTTCGAAGATATTTCATAATCTTTAAACATTTATATCATAAACGTTGAGATATAAATAGCAAAACAAAACACTTTGTTTTAATAAATATATCATTAAAAGAACGTTTGCAATTAATGTGAGGTAGTAACCTTCATTTTTAGATTGCTACACGCGACCATATAATACAATTTGCAAATCGCAGTTATTATTACAACGTAATTAAGCTATTGGTTTTTTAGTGAATATTTAATGTTATAATAATATAATAATTTATAGTAAGTATTAAAATTTCCCGGGAGTCGTAGCACCAGCAGGTCTCGTCACTGCCAATAACTGCTACGAAGAGCTACGGTTAACAAAAAAATTATACCGAAGCCAAAATATACATCTTATTTTAATCTTTCGTATTTTTTCGGATTACTTCATTACTAATCTTACCTACCATAGAAACGCCGGGCATGTTCCGCTACTTATAATTAACGTGAAAGCTGTATTCAAAGCAGCAATAAAAAAAAATATAACAAATGGGGGAAATATTCTTGCCTAAATAGTTGAAAAAATGTTGGAAATACAAGTGATGTAGAGAGTGTGCACTTTCTAAAACACGAGGAATGCGATAAATGTTCGAAATATCGGAGCACGGCTGGAGAACTGCCAGCGGCAAATTTGTATGGCACTTTCTCTTTATACACGTCAAAGTTCATCAACGGATTGTGTAACATATGTACCTATATATTATACACCATTTTTTGGCTGAAGATATATACTTACCGACTCACATCATTAAATTTCAATAGAGCTGTATCCGATGTTATTTTGTTACTAATTAACATATATACCAACCGATGTTTAAAAAATATTTTCAAACATAACTTCTCTTACACAAATCGGCGTTGTATAAAACTATTAGTATTTTTAACTGTACCGTATATTCATAACGTTGTGTACAAATTACTTAAGCAAAACAATATACTGTATGCTATTCAACAAAAAGTTATTTTTTTATTACTAGACAAAGCGACGGGACGAGTAGAACATTCACGTAATGGTAAGTGATCAGCCTACCTATAATAATGTATTCAGGATGATAAACATTTCACTACGTAGTACTCATTTCCTTAAGACAATAGATGTTGATGTCTTGTTGCCACGTCGTCTACCTTTTATAAGGAGAAATAACTTAAGTTTTTTTAAAAAAAATTAAGCTTCTTTATTTTGCTAAGGAGGAAAAAAATGAGCCGGCTTAAGAACCGTCTGTAAGATGTTAAAACGGATACTTAAAAATTTAACGAATATTGCTTAATTTTGTATAAAACCGATTTAATCTTTTTTAGATAGATGCTTAATTAGGCAGGACTTATAAGCAATTTCTTATTTTTTAAAAACTTAAAAAGCCGGCTTTCTGAAAGCTTTCAATTCGAAATTCTGTTCATGATCGTTCTACTTTAAATTTATATACCTATTCGGGTCACATGAAGATTCTAGAGGTTGTAAGATTTGTAAGAGCGAAACATTTCAATGTATACATTTAATTTCTTTAAATTTTTATATTTTTATTATTTAATTTAAATTCATATAAACGAATCAATCAATTTAAAACATATCTAAAGTTTCTATTTTATATATAATTATGTTTTTATACATAAATAGACGTTGCATAAGTGTACAAAAATTAGGCGTCATCAACCCATAGACGCCCACTGCCGGACAAAGATCTCAATCAAATATCCTCTACTGGGTAGATCAACAATAATCCAACAACAATCCTGGCGCTACCCATGTAATCCGTTAAAATATTTGTAATTATTATGGTTTTTAACTAATGACATCTCTTAAGTCGAAGGAAGCCTTATTTCTACTACAAAACATCAGTACACAAATACCGCTGCACACCGATGTATAGTAAAAGACTCAGGTAGATCGGTGAATACACAAAAGCAATTTTATCTTTTTGGTTCGAGTACAATTTTCATGAATACACCTTTCAAATAAATAATTTCTCCAATTCTTCAATCTATCGGCGCGATCACGTTATAAAATCAATTTAATTGTTATAATTAGTTAAATATCGAAAAAACGTCAGTTCGATAAATTTTCATTAATTATGATTTTAAGTTCAACTTAGAGATGACTCATGTTTTTGTAATTCTTGTGCGGGTATAAATAGAAACGCGCCGGCGCTACAAACAGTCGTGCTCCTTCCTCCGAAATGTGCGGATCTCTTAAGAAGTTGTTACGTTTATCGGACAACTGTGAAATTCTGCAAATCTACGTTTTAATGACCAATGGGCAACCCCAATAACGATGTTAGAGGTGCTATCACCGCCGACATCATGTTTAAAAACACATATCAGGAGCTAATGCTCCTACAGATTTATAGATAAATTTAATTTGATATAGTAACGTTTAAACAGAGATCAATGTTACATTTACAACAAATCCCAGAATAATGACAGTAAAAAAAAAAAACAAACTCACTGAATACACAACTACTCGATCACCGATAAAACAAATGGTAAAAATAATTGTTTTGGCTACATTCCCACCGAAGCGAACAGCGTACTATGGTATTTCCGGATTTAGAAAATTTGTATCTGTGATTTATAAAGATTGACGGCACAACACGGTGAGCATCCTTTTTTGTATTTTGTTCAAATATTTTTTATTCTCATAATCAATCAACCATCAGCTTATAGACGCCCACTACTGGACAAAAGCTTGCCCCAAGCGCAGCGCAATACCTTAACTCTTTCTAAGAAAAACTTAGATTCATTAGAAAATAACCCTGCGGAAATTATGCGATGACCATGGCTGGGCTATTTTTCTTAATTAAACTACGTTACGCTTGCCCCATAATACCGTTAAGATAATATATACTGCATCACGTTGAGCTCTTCACCTTGAAACAAGTTATTTTCTCGCTACACAACTAATTCCACTGAACATGTTCGCGTTCAACAGGCGTCTAAGCTAAAATAATAAACGTAGATACAGCTAATTGTATCAGGTTTGATAGAGTAGTTGTTATTAACAAACAAGTGGTGCTCCACTTTTCTAATCCCAGTGAACAATTTGTATTAAAATAATAAACTTGGACGTTAAAGGCAATAATTTTTCTGAAGAAAGATCTTTTAATGTGTACATTATTTTAATAAACCCGTGCAAAGTTATGCGGCTCTGTCTTTTTCAGCGCTTTTTGTACACAATTTTTTAGTATCCATAAAAACCTGTTAGACATTTTGACAATTTTTTAAAGAAAAACTTGGGTATAAAGTGTATGTAATACGTTGTGGTACCCCAAATCGATAGCCGGACGGTCGGTGCGGTAGTCTCGCAAACCAACTTTTAGTCAAGGTGAACATTTACGGGTGCTTTTTAGGTCGAAAATATTCCAATGTCAAAACAGCCGCAGAACTAAATTACCAGCTAAATCACCTCTTATTCACACGCAGCGGTAACCTAATCCACGCTCTGCAGTTAATATAAAAAGCTTTTTATATATGGTCTAATATTTATGTTGGCTTTTTGGACTTGAAACTCTGACGATGTCTGTGTTCGGCCCAATAATTCGGAATTATCAAATTTCATAGAATAAATTCAAATCAAACATTGAATAAATTAAAAAAAATACTGAATTCTTTTATCTGCAATACGCATTGAACTTGGCTGAACGATGGTCGCTAAGAATAGCGACCGACTTGTGTATGTTGCAAAAGTATCGTTTAACTTCATTAAAAGTTTACAAGGATTTCAAATAATATTATAATTATACAGCGTTATATTAATATTTTAAAGAACAGTTTTATTAACACATAAAGTTTATAAACTAATTGACAACAATAAAAAAAGAAAATCAGCAGAATTGTAACAGTAAATAATAAGAAATATTAAGGAACGTAAAAAATACCGAAAAAAAAAACAAAAGAACGTAACTTTCGCAACATAACTAAGTTTAAAGTTACTTACTTTTTTTTGCGGCGCGGCCTGCGCCTCTCGCCTTCCAGTTCGCGGTCGAGGCCGCGACGCCGCGGCACACGGGCTCCCCGTCGGCGCTCCAGCTTGCGTTCTTGTTGAACCTCACGCAGCTGTTCTACTACGGCCAGTTTTGGTACGCAATCATCTTCATCGATATGTTTTGGTGTCTGCGGTGCGCCCATCCGAAGATGTCGTTGACGCCACCACAGCACCCAAGAACCAAAATCTCGAATTTTGGTGAAAAACGTCCCAAAACCGAGACCTAACTCCGCGGGCGGCAGCCTGACTGTTTTATGGCAGCGATCTAAGAAGAAAACACGTCACTTCGGACTGTCCTTAATCTAACTTAACGCAATAGTGGCAGGCTCAGCTGGCAGTGAAAGCTGGTCGGACTAAAGCGAAAAATGGCAGTGAAATCAGCAATAGCAGTTCAGTTCTTCCGCTCCTCGCGGCGTCTTTTTAAATTCATCAGTCTTTTGATTCATGTTTAATCACATTGTCCACTCACAAGCGGGAAGCGTAAAATTATCAATAAGAATAAGAAACCTATCGCCTAAAAATATTTGGCAGGAATTTACTGGCAGTTTAGTTATCGCGGCGCCTACATATTTAAGTATTATTTTTTTTGGGGTGCGTGGTGGTCTCCAAAACGACGGGCTGGATGTTGACGGTGGTCGCGTTGGCAGTCATGGTGTGCGCGCGAATGGACAGCGGTGGAGAAAGCGTGCCGCGCTAGCTGGTCGTCGCGCTCAACAGATGTCGGAGTAAATAGCGTTACGTAATGTGGCGTACCAGACTTGGGCGTGGTACGTGAGTACGCGGCGGTGCCGGACGCGCGAATGTCGCGGAGGCTTCGCTCCGATCGCATGGAGCCGCGCCGTCTCCCTCAACTCCCCAACACTCCACCGCCCAACCTCCACCCCAACCCCCACCCCAATAACTCCACCTCGACGTACCTGTGACGAGGATGCCTTTCGCGCTATTGTCCTTAGCGTTATTATTTTATTTTCAAACCAAACCATTCGGGGTTTCGACAATTGTGTTGCCCTGGCCATTGTGTTTCGGCGGTTCTTTAATAAACTTTAAAAAAACATATCTAGTAATTTTTTATACTTTTTCTATTTAATAGTTTTTTTTTTTATACTACTATGCGACGAGGCGAGCAAGACGTGCACCTGATGGTAAGTGATACGCTTGCCCATGACAAAGTGCTAGTTAAGATGGTGTACACTGGACCACATTGCGCTCGTCGCCTTGAGACATAAGGTGTTAAGTCTCGTCATCTATTTGGCGGTTGAAATAGGAGCTGCGGTGGTACCCATCCTACCACCTGGTAAATTATTATTAACACTTGTTTGCGTGTAACGTTTAAGATTGTGTATTGATATCATCAACGCGTATTTCTATTCTTTTCTATTTTATTTACTCTTATTTACTATTCTTTATACAACGGTAGAAAGAATAGTAAATATATTTAAAAGACCAGCTGTTTGGACGCTGCGCGACCAGCAGTGTTTTTATTAGCGCAGACGATTGCTCCAAGGTCGGCGGAATGTTCACTTCGGCAATATTTTATGAGGGCTCTTAACAACCAGACACGTGGAAGCCTATGGGCGCATTGCGTATATGGCAAGCTTAATCTTTAATTTTTTTTAGGAGCAAATGCATAACTACAAATAGTAGTGCTGAATATTATATTCAACTATTAATTAATTTTACGTGGCAGATCTTGATTCTTTTACGGTCTATGTTGTTTGTGAAAGCCTTTGCTCAATTTCAGATTCATCACAGTTTTACAAAATATATAGTCACATCGCATTGTCTTTATTGTGCAAAAAGAATAATTACAATTTTAACAACCCGAATATACAAATCTACGTTTCCTTTTTGATGAAAATATTAAATATTACTAATACATCTAATATTACTAAAAAATATGAAGACAATCTTATTTTCTAAAAACTTAGCGTTTTTATTAATAAGATAAACATAATAATTTTGTTATTATAATAGAAGTAATATCATGCCCACAAAAATATACACAATTAAAAAATTTTTACATATAGCACAATTGTGTTTTTATGTAAAACAACAATATCCAATTAACTTACAAACCTCGCTAAAAGTGCTCTTAAAATTAAGTCATAAGAATTTAAACGCGACTTTCATCATGACCGTTCTGATCTTTAGCTACTATTTTTAACTGATGGTATTCAAGCCTTTATATCGTCGAACCGTTAATATAACAGTCAATCTTATTGAATATCTACTAAACAAATACGTTTACTATTAATGCAATCACAAAGTCGTTAACATATTTTTTTAATATTTAGGAAGATTTTTAATTAAATGCTAATTACATAGATTGGTTAAAAACGTCAACAAAGACGACAGTTGTTTATCCGTTCTATTTATTATTCGTTTAGTTTGATCTGCTTAACTTAGTTTAATAAGTCTGCAACATTACGTCTCTTCCAGGACATCGGGTCCGAAGAAGCGTTCAGTTGTTGTAAGCATTTCTCATCCCGTAAACAAACTACAGTCAACAAGGAATATATGCAACATTGCAAGCCTACACTTACATCAACATGTAGATAAAATAAATCGATATTACATCAGCAAATACACCGTCCACATTAGTGAGGGGAGTCTCCCTTTGGTGTCGACCCCCATTAGATGGAGGGACGAGCTATGCAAGTTTGGGGGAAGGGATGAATGATGCAGGGGCTCCTGTTCGCAGAACAGTATTGCAATTTGCCTAGTACATTATCTGAGAACAATAATCTATTTCAGATAAGAGTATCTTTATTTTTTTAAAACAATTGTAGTATTGTAATTATTCTCAAACTAATGTAGAAATTAAAATAAAAAAAAGTAATTCTTAATTGTATACGAAATGTTTGGGGATCACATAACGACAAAGGCGTTCACTTAGCGGATAAGTAATTCTTCCGACACGTAATAATATTTTGTCTCGCTGTTCGTCAAATTCTTTTACCTTGTTATGTAACATCTAAGACACATTACAATAGAAAGGTGAAGACCCTCGGGGAATAAAAGTTTTGTAAAATTTTCTCTCAAAGCGGTCACTTTTTCTGACATAAAAGTGTTCAGAGAATGAGTTATTTTAGGTTAGCAAATATTATATATTTTACACAATAAAAAACAATTATTATTAAGAGCAAAGAGTATAATAAATACTTTTAAAATTATACGATGATATTTAAAAGATTGTACTTACTGATAAAAACCTTTTTCCGATCTTCGATTAAAAATAAAGATGACGAAAGCCTCTTGGAACTTTATAATACTGTGTGGAAAATCAAAAATACAAGAAACTTTGTCAAATGCCTAAAAATTATTTTAATTCCCATTTGTACTAAGAAATAACAGTTTACTTTGAAAACTATTAACGCCGTTTTATGTTGTGTCCCCAATTTTACCGCCTCAATTACATTATCATTCATTATCACCATCATTATTTCATCACCATCTTTAAGGTAATAAATAGGCCCTAAAAATTTCAGGTAAAGGTTTTAAGAAACTTATTCGTAGTCAATTGATAAAAGATTATGACGAATATAATTTGTTGCACCGTAACCAATACGGTTACACGCAAATTTGGTTGACAACAGGTGCGGGGGATTATATTATTAATAATATTTTGGAGCTTGAGAGTATTCACGGAACCCCGATGGAGTCTTTTGTGATTTGTCTAAGGCTTCAGATTGTGTCAAGTACGAATTTTCGATCAGTTAGCTACACCATTACGGTATAAGAAACGAAGATCTAGGTCTTCTTACGTCGTATTTATGTATCAGAACTCAAAAGAACGATTAAATATTATTGCTGTACTATAAAACTTTGTGATTTCTTACCAGCTAAGTTATAAAACGTGTTGCATATTTCTGTTTAACTAATAATTAATTAAAAAAAATAGAAATGGGTCTCATAGATTACCCAAAGCGTCAAGGGTATCGCAGGGTTCAGTCTTAGGGCCGTTCCTATTTCTTATTTGTTTTAGTTACTTAAATCTCGCCTACTGGGAAACAGTCACAAAACATTATTGTTTGCAAATAACAATCCCTTATTTTCAACGTAAATCAAAAAAAATTAGTCACGACACATTCGATTAGATAATTCACCATTAGTGTTTTAGTATTAATAATAATTTGTTAACTAAAAATAAAACAAAAATACTTTCTTGCACACCAAATAACAATACCCAACACAACACACCAAATGTAAACATTTATTCATAGTAAAAGATATCTACACGACTTGCTATAAGAAAGGCTTAACGTAACTTGGTGGGTGAACTTGTAACACTCGCAGTACCAAGCGATTGCTTGCGGTTATCGTATAACTTGTGATGATAATAGAAACGAATTTTATGTTTTTCTCCATAGCTAGATTAACGAATAAATTATGGTTAAACGGCAAATGATACATGTTGTTTGTTCTATTCAATTCTGTACTTTATTTATAATTTCGAAGAAATTCAACAATGTAAAACTATGCACATATTATAAAGATGCGTAGGCATGCAAATTAATTGTTCAATAATTACAAATATAGACGCCTGAAATCAAATGCATATTAATTACAAGCTCTGACGCTGAGAGGGGGTGTCTGGATGTATACTGGTATACCTCTATCTCAGTATATGCCTGTCTGGGTCCATCGCACTCCGAAACAGGGGGAAATCCTATTTTGGAGGGGCCTTTGTATTCAAAAGCTGCATTTAGTGAGTTGGTTGACGGTTAACTGAATTTAGTTCAGACAGCATGATAGGTGATGGGGCCTGTCAACATTGTAATTATTAATTTGTTACCCCTAACAATGCTCTCGTGGAATTATCTGGACTTCCTTTTCCATCGAGCGCTGTTCGTCAAATTTAAAATATAAATTTTTCATAATTACTAAAAGGAAATTCCCGTAACTTACCACAAACTGAAACTAACACACTCATTTAAGTGATTAAAGCAAAGTTTGTAAATACCGCAATGCTCGGTCGTGCCCGGAAGTGGTTTGTTAATATTTAATGAAGTTACGTCGTTACTGACTACCAAAACATATTTTATATTAAAAAATCAACAATAAATCTGAACATATTTACTATTACTTGGGGAAGTATATTTTTATTCCCCATATTGTACATGTTATAAGAGATTTAGCTGAGCTCCTCTAGTACACCATATTTTTCCTTTACATTGATACTGAATATATCATCGTTGTGCACTTCTACGGTGTTTTTGTTATGTTTTTAGCAGAGACTCAAGGTATGCTGAAAAAAGCTTTGAAATAAACCATTGACTTGGCATGAAAGCTTGCCGACTACTGGCGTAGACAATTATCCGGGCTAACAAAGCAAAACGAGCAGTTAAAGATTATTGTTTTATTCTTAGTACCGCATTTTCAGATTGAGGATAAACAAGTTTGAATCCACGAGGTAACGAAGTTGTAATTAAAAAAAATTAATGAAAACGTCAATAAATTCATTTACTCGATTGTTTATTTTTTACTTCCCAAACTAGACTGAACATTAGTGAATCAAATAAGATACACTCTGCGAAGGTATTTGAACAAAGTTATAAACTTAAAAGCACTAAATTGAAATCAAACGTAACTGATTTCAAAGATGTACAGAATGTTTTGGATTTTGAGTACGAATTTGCAAACAGACAAGTTAGTATTTACTTATTTCCTGTACAGATGCTTCAGTAAACGGACGGACGCGAAGTAAACGTACTCCTGCGGGCACTACTCGCAACTGTTTGCGATTTGTAATGATGCACATATTTACAAAACTTTGAGAGGAAATCGCGAGTATTAAAATTCCTAGAACGAAAGCGTTTAATTTTTCACAAAATAGTTTCGCTTTACGCTAGTCAAATATTTATCTCTGTTAATTTTTCCTCGAACATCATTGTTAGTGGCGAGGAATGTAAAATGTCCCTTGGTGATCAATGCGGCAGAGGAGATACGATCCATCAACTAGCAGCAGGCAAATTGAGTGATGATCTACTTTCATTGGGCAGCAAAAAGGACAGACGCAGGAACAAATACTGCACATCCAGCAAAACAATGTTATTATTGACTAAGGTAATATTCAAGTAATAAATTTAAGATATATATTTTAATTAATGCATAAGGTGGTAATTGGCTGATAGAGCAGCACAAGTAGATATTAATTAATAATATTACTAAGGTAGAAGACAACTATTGAACTTTTTATATCGGAAAATCATAATATTTGCGAATAAGGATGCTGCCCAAGAAAACCTTTCCAGTTTATAAAACAAATTAAAATCAAGCCGCTAGAAATACAAAATAAATTAAAAAATTTAGCATTTGTATGTTAGCATTTCTGTCTATTTTCATCAATTATTAATTTTAGTAATACATACATTGTATATAACAAACGATCTCGAAAGTTCTAAGCTAGACAGGGAGGTTCAATAAACCACAAACGTAGCTCGGCACAAAATTTTGCGGTTTTGAAACAAGAAACAAGTTACTGAAGGCTATGGTCTGGCATTATAAACCTATTTATAATAGCAACAATGTTTCTAATGATTTTTCTACCAGGCAAAATATAATTGCTATTTTTTTTTACTTTTACCCAATACAGTTTTTTTTTAAACGCCTGTTTTCAAAAGCATATTTCTTTCGTTAATCTCTGCGTCTTTTCTCGTATTTATACTGTATTTTTGAGCATATACACAATACTACCACTTTGCATAAAAGTTTTTGTTAGCTGTCATAAATGTTCACAGGAATTTTTCAAATAAAAATCTAATAAATTGCACGGTCTTGCGATCCGAAAACAACCTTACCAATAGTTGGAATTAATTTGTTTTTCATTGTTTTTGAATTTATAAACTAAATAAAACTGAACTAAAAGCATTGTTTAATGGAAACAATGGTACGGTCCAACAGTGTTACCTACACGAAATGAATAGGACTCATCAAATTGAATGAAACAGGTGCAACGTCAAAAGGCTTGTTAGTGACATTGGTGAAAACCGAGACAGAACAGTCGTGCTGTATTATTGAATAGTACATGTTGTCTACATATATACAGAGATGACAAAATAATTACTATAATACAAGTAGCATAAAAGACAATTTGAAGTGTAAAATAGATAATATGTAATTTTTTTAAAGGAATCTTTATGTTATAGAAGTCATAAAAGTTTCAATCTATAATAAAAGAGAATACCTCTGTCATGGAATTAAAATGTTTTATATTTGGATGGAATCTATTATAGGAACATTTCTTTGTTCATAGAATGATAATTATTTTTTTTTATTATTTTTTTTTTATTTACAATGTTTGAAAATACATTGCAATATAACTAACACATAAGTGACAATACATATAAGTGACTCCAGCATAGTTGATAACTTTTTTTTTTTTTTTTTAGTTATTTTTGACTCTGTGCAGCGTCTGCCAGTACATTATTATTTTGTTCTGGTATATGTTCTCAGAACACGCTTTTAGCATTTCATTAGTCGATAATCGTAGCCTTTGCCAGAAGGTAGCCGTGCGGCTTCTCACGATGGCGAAGTAATCGGGTACCCTGGCCTCCATGAACATCTCAGAGGCGCTACAGAAACGTGGGAGTCGGAAAAGAGTACGAAATGCATCATTATATTGTACTCTTAGGATGTTATGAGCCTTTCTTGTAAAGTTAGTCCATAAGTGACAGGTATAAAAACACTGACAGAACGTTTTAAAAAGAAGAATTTTAACATCCCTAGAGCACTTTGCGAACCTGCGTGCGATCATGTTGGAACGGACGGCTAAGGCCCTGCGCTCACGTTCCATATCCAGGTCATCCTTCATGTCCTCTGTCACAATGTGACCCAAATATTTAAAATTCTTTACAACACGAATTTCTATTCCATTCAGGAACACAGGAGGCACCACTTTCGGACCCTTACCTGCTCTAAATACAAGGACTTCAGTCTTACTACTGTTGTAACGCATACCGTTTTTAGAGGAAAACTTTTCGCATATTTGCAGTAGTTTACGCAAACTTCTCACTGACGGGCAGAGCAGCACCATATCGTCGGCGTAGCTTAAGTTGTTAAAGCAAACACCATTAACATAGCAGCCAACCCCAGTGCTCCTCAACTCCTCGATAAGGTCATTCATGTATATATTGAATAGATCCGGCGAAGTGAGCCCTCCTTGTCGTACTCCACACTCTAGTCTAAAATTGTTAGAATACGCGTCGCCCCAGCGCACGTAGTTGGTCTGGTTACCATACCAGAACCTCATCAGATCCACTATGTGTTGCGGAACACCAGCTATAAGCATCTTGGACCAGAGCAACTTATAGTTGACTAGATCAAATGCCCGGCTCAGGTCCAAAAAACACGCATATACTGATGTGTCTCTTGACAAGTAGTAATTAACAGTGTTTTTAAGACACATTATAGCCGAATCCGTCGAGAGTCCAGGACGAAACCCAAACTGCGCGTCACTAACATTTACATCTCTCATTAGTTGTGGTTGTAATATCCTCTCTAAAATCTTTCCTGTAATTGTACCCAAGGATATGGGCCTATAATTGTTAGGATCAGAAAGGTCACCAGTTTTATTCTTGGGTACAGGTACCACTATAGTTTTCATTAAATTGTCGGGTAAATAAATATGTTCAAAACATAAGTTGAATAGCAGCGATAATGCTTGAAATAGCTCATAAGTACCATACAATATATGTTCGATGCTGAGCCCGTCATGACCCGGAGATTTGCCACGTTTCATTCCTGTCACGATTTTTGCAACGTCTTCTGCAGATACATCTAACCTACACGTTGGCAATCGACACTCCTCAGCATCAGGTGCATCGCCACCAACATCTAGAGGTGAGACTTTAAAATTGCGAGCAAATAATTCGGCTATGGCCTTTGGATCACTTAGCTTATTTATATTAACAGGCAGACCAGGCTTGTTATTTAGATTCTTGGTCTCTTTCCAAAACTGTGGGAAGTTGTTATTTGCTTTGTGAACCGCTAGAATGTCCATTTTAATAGATTCTTCATTGTCTTGGCACCACTTAAGTTTGTCTTTGAATCTCTTAC
Source organism: Byasa hedistus (assembly GCA_029286795.1). Taxonomy (NCBI): domain Eukaryota; kingdom Metazoa; phylum Arthropoda; class Insecta; order Lepidoptera; family Papilionidae; genus Byasa; species Byasa hedistus. The sequence continues at coordinate 1,541,474 of JAGSMW010000027.1, read as the reverse complement.
GCGTCTCATACATATTATCATATAGTGGTCCACTCTTAGGATGACCACCTTCGACCCAGTACCTAAAATATAGTTTCGCTTCCTCATGACTTTTCCGCACATGATAATTCCACCCAACAACTCGTCTTTTACGTGCTCGTACACAAGGACTCTTACTCAAAGCAGATGCCTTTTGTAATATAGTAACAATGTCTGTGTAAAACCTTTCAATAAAATCTACAGTAAATTTTCGGTCATGCGGGTTACCCTTAACATAACTAACAGTATCCTGAACAGAATGCAACAGTTTGGTGAGATCATTATAGCAATGTTGTCCGTATAAACGAATTTGTTCGGTATCTCTCGTTCCCCAAATTATTCTGGAATTTTCATTACCTATTTCCACAGGAGATTTCTGTACTACGTACTTAATATCACAATCAACAAATATAGGAAAATGATCTGACCAATTACAGTCATTTTTTACTTTTATATTTATTATAGTACTCATAGCGGCTTTAGTCACTAGACAATGGTCTAGCCATCGTTTTGAGCCGGTGGCTTCACTAAGGAACGTATACACATCCGACTCAATTCCTAATGTCTGTACATCAGCGCAAACCCAAGATTGATCCTCACAAAACGTGAGCAGTTCCGAGCCAAAACTTGTGTACGGGTGTGCATTAAAATCGCCAAGCATAAAGACTGCTTCCTGGTCACCTTCGTTAACCACGGCGCTCATATATGAAAGTATATTCGTAAACTCAGGAAGGTTATCTTCTTCATCTACCGGCATGTAGACGCTAAACACAAGTATATTGCAACCACCGACTTCAAGGCGGATTCCCGCAAGGCGGCTGCTAGGGCAATTGACTATTCTTACATTAGAACATACTGACTTACGCCACATTAAAGATATTCCTCCATAAGGACGTCCGCGCAATACTCCAGCCGACAAGTCAACTGAAGATTTCGAGAACGCTTTGAAATCTTCGTCAATGGTACTAAGAAAATTAATATCGTGTTGGAGAAGCCAAGTTTCTTGCAGGGCGATAAGATCTGCTGTCTTACATAACTCCCTGACATGTTGAATGGAGCGTTTAATTGAATTTACAATTGAACGTCACCATTCGGAAATATCTATTATTTTTGTAATACAATTTTGGTTTGTATAGCGGCTGCCGCTCGTTCGCGGAATCTGCGGTACTTAATACCTCTTGGCCAGAATTCGTTTGACAAAAAACGCTCTAATTTGTCTCGGGGCACAGTTATTTTAAAGGAATTAAAAGATGTGTCGTACCTCTGTTTTAATAATTCTATATCCGTGCAATCCTCCCCCATCTCTTTAATATGTTCCTTCATATCATTTATCGTCGTTGTTTTAGATAACCGTGAAACATAAATTAATGAGGGTAGATCTGCCACTTGTATCTTAAACGGGCCTTGTGACGAACCGCATTTGTTAATGTTTCTTCTACGTTTTTTGTAAGTTACCTCAGTGAAGCCCGCGTCATCGTTAGTGCCGCTGCACCCTGCGCCGGAGTGCGCAAGATCTAATATAGCGCGACGCCGCGGTGCACTCTGCACGATGTCTCGGTACATCGGTGCGTAAACCGGTTCCTCAGAGTCCGAGCGCGTGCGCCAAGACATAGGCGGTAGCGGGGCCAATTTTTGGATTTTGGGCGAAGTTAATGATTTCTTCTTTTTTCTTATTTCTTCCTCCAATTTTTTCGGAGAATTAGTTAACGTTATAGGTTTAATCACGGAGGTACGCAGGTCTTTAATATCAGTACTAATTTTATCTTGAAGCTGTCGTAGTTCCGCTATAGATGCGCATTCGCCCCGCACCGTTGAAATTTCTGCTTTTACTTCTGCCAGATCCTTCAAAAGTCGTGTCACGTCAATATGATCAAAACTTACTGGAGGAAGCCTGTTTAGGTCTCTTGCAACAAAGATAGGTTGCATGTCGGGGTCAGTTTCCTTGAAGCTTGAGATGATATCCTTAATATTTTTTTTATTTTTGTCATCTCCTTGCCGGCGCGTATTTCTGACCTGAAGCGCCTCACAGAGTGTCCTTTTTCCTGCTTCAATTTCGGCATCCGTAAAGTTCGATGCACATATCTGGACGATACTTTGTTCGTCCAGGACATCTATTTTGTTTTGTACAAACGTCAAAAATTCATTTATTATTTATAATGAACACTCTCTCTAATATTTATTTATGGTATTTATTGTAAAGATATGTCGTAAATCGTGCTATTTAATGGTGAAAATAATTAAAACAAAAATCATTTTACGTAAATAGATAAGCATGCTCAAAGTGTTTAAGGTCAAACTAATTTTCTTTTTTTCAGGGCCAAGGTCACCAGCTGCGGTCCTCGACTTCTTTGAATAGTAAAATTTAAATCCTATTAACCCTTTCTCCCGCCTCATCCCCTCGGTAGACAGTCGTCCTTTGTTCATTTTGTTCGATCAGAAAAGCACAACGGGAATATTATTCAAACAAGATAAACCATCTCATTAGTCTTTAATATTTACAATAGAATACTCGTTTTTAAAAAAACATCATTCAATCCAGTATAATTTTTTTTGCAAGTGCTCCCACTTAAGTTTTATATTCATAATAAATTCATAACGTTAAGAATATTTCTTCATATCGTCAATATTTTTTGCTCAAAATTTGTCCAACATAATGAACATCATGAATACTCTCCTGCTACGTACTTATATACGACTATTCGTTACGTAGCCGTAGCGACACGCAGCCGATGAAATTAAAGAAGTCCTAAAAATTTTACTGAACAAAAGCTATTTAAAAAACTAATTGTAAGTGCTGATGCACGTTTCTTCTCCCATTTCACCTTCCAGTTTGAATTAGTGATGGTTTTGTAACTTAAGCAGCAACGAAACCATTCGTTAGATAAAATTAATTAATGCACGTATCACTTCCGGTGTTGCGGCCGGCTTACGATTTTTATGTGGGTTTTTGCGTTTTGAAATCAAACCGGAATGATTTTTCGTGGTTGTAAATAACTTTTGCTACAGGCTAAACCAACCTTGCGACAGTATAAAAACTAATAGCCAATTTAGATCATGAATAACGAAAAGTATTATAAGTTCTTAATTTAACTTCTTGCATGATTGCGAAAATATTTCTGGCGTAAAAATAACATCAATAATAGAACGGCCAATTTATACGAATTTGTATACCGCTTTCATGATTCCCGATTTGATCCGATAGAAACTTTATCTAGAACTTTGTTTTCAGAAATATCAATAGTATTATTAATATATCGAAATGTATTAAATCGATCAAGAACTTCAATGGTTTTCGGTATATTGCTTTTGCGCTCTTCTGTCAGTCGCAAACGCTATTCCATAGAAATGTGAAAGTCTTGAAAAATGTATTTCAGTAAAGGCAGCTAAGGAGTACTCGTACATAATATTCTCCTTAGAAAACATGATGTAAAATACGAATTTTTTCACGAGTTTCCAGAAAGTGGGTTTTGTAACACATATTAATTTATCAGAGACTTGATTTTAGTTATAGCAACACCATCTTATGAAATCTTTTGTTTGTTGTTATTAATAATTTAAATAAAAATACAAAATACCCTGCTTTATACTTTTAGAGATATTACCATAACGTCAATGTATGTATTATGTATAAAAATTAAACAGGAATTATTAAGTTCAGAAAGATTAAAGCATTATGTATTTATTATAGAAACCGGAACACAGTAATATTGGTATATTACTGTTCGGCGGCAAAAATAATTGCTGACAAACTAGACAATCTCCGGCTACATAGATCTACCACCAGTAATAAGATATACTATCAGTATAAGATCTGTATGTATATTATATAGATAAAGTAAAATAATTCACGGAAAGGCTATAAATAAACTTCCCTAAAATCTAGTTGACTGTACACGGATTTTAATTCTCCGAAATGGAAACAAGAGATCAGATAAACTATTATTGGATATCTAATTTCCAAGGAATACTTCATCGGTAGTCATCAAATATATTATTTTCATTAAAATTTGTATTTTAAGGAAAAGTAACAAGACTACTTATACCAATTATGTACGAAAACTCTTCGTCGCTCTTACTTGCTATCTTTAAGACTTTTGATATAATGGAGGATCAAATAACAATATTCAAACGTAAGCATTTGCAAAAAAATTCGATGAGGCCGTATAGTTTGAAAAGTCGAACACTCGAAATCGAGTTTAACTGATTTTGCTAATTTTTTATTGCTTTTGCTGCAAAAGTATCAAGTAACAAGTTCAAAATTGTGTTTAACCAGCATTAACGTAACATAGTTGTTACCCTTTGTATCATTTTAAAAGTAAAATGAACCTGTGTCCCAATTGAGCAATTAACTTTAAACAAATTGGCGAATTGACGCCGTCAAAGGCTGTTCATTTCATACAACGTACTTTGAGGAAAACGCAAAAAATACTGCGTTAAAAGCCGAGTGCACAGTTTTTATTTGCAGCAAAACATTACTTATTTTGGTTACGTAATAACACATTTAAGTTGGAGTTTAATTTGAAAAAGTACGTTAATGTTTAACAAATACATATTTGATGAATTGTCGTACTAAAATTTCACGTGAAATATATATTTAAATCAACATACACGAGGTGTGATTCTATGCATGAGAGAATTTATTTCATGAAATCTGTATCGTAATTTCATATAACATTTGTTGGCATATTTGTACAAAGCGTTACTGTGAATATTTAAAGCTTTGTATAATATTACAAGAAATACGATTTCAAGTAGCGCTCCGCTGTATTATTCGTAAACATTTTCGGAATTTCCATTATGCTTACTTTTCGGTACTATATTCGCCTCACCTGATTTTCAAGAATAGATTCAATGATATTTTTCAGTAAATTGCCAAAATAAATTTGTATAATATATTAATTTCTCATTTTCAACGTACAGAATATTTAATTCCAGGACCATCTTATTTTATATAATACTTGTAACTCTTTTTATCCATTAATTAATATGCATTTACTTAACTCCTAGATATTAGGCAGAGCGATCTAATATTAACTTTTAAATATTTATCATGCTTTAGATATTGATTTAATTTTTTTTTTTGCTTATTTCCGCGGAAAGAAAAGGGATATTTTTATATTTTGGTGTCAATAAGAAGTGTTGTTTTCTATATGTTAGAAAGTAATTCGAAAATCCGTGTTGTACAGAATAAAATATAATTCAAGATATTGTTTAAGCTATAACTAATAATAAGCGTCGAAAAATTAGTAGCAAATTTTTTTATTTTTTTTCTTCTTATGGGTTGTTTTATTAAAAATAATGAGATTTTTTTTTCAAAATAACGATTAGTTGTATGGCGATCGAAACAGCTATTTCCATATTCATAGCGTTAATAGTATAATTTACACACGGTTAGAAGGAACTGTTGCCTAGTTTAATTAAGATGGTGGAGCGATGCGGAGACCGGTTGCGAGAGTAACGTATGCACTGTGACCTGGGGCCCGGTTCCAGTATTTAAATTAATTGCCTGTTAAGTGACTGGAAATTTATAAGCCTGTGTGACTTGCTAGCCTCAGTTTATATAGTATATAGAAAGACTGAAACTTGCTTATGAAATATAGCAACATTACTTCCACAATCATAATTTTTTTTCTCTCTTGCGTTATTGTAACAATCTGTCTTTAAATTTTCAAATATTATTGCGGAGAGGTCGCATTTTCGAATATTTCAGTATTGTATATATTAGTAGCCCTTTCGAAACTTTAGCCATAATCATTTTTTAGACAATTTTTTTAAGCATTGAAGCGACGAGACGGGCGAGGCGTTCACGTGGTGGTAAGTAATACGATTGCCCATACAAAGTGGCGCTAGTTAGGATGATGTACACTGCACTACTTTGTGTTCGTCGCATTGAGACAAGATATTAAGTCCAATTACCCCAATTATTTCATTAGGTTACCTTCAAACCAGATCACAATAATATCAGTGTCTGAACATAGAAGCTGCGATGGTACACGATACGGTGGTCACTGGTGGTAGGTCTGTTGCCGGAGACAGTCTAAGTAGATACCGCTGTACCTATTTCTGCTGCCAAACAATAGTGTGCAAACATTACTGTATTCCGATTTGAAGGCTTCTGTAAGCTAGTAAGATTACTGGGGTAAAGAGACTTAACAATTCATGTCTCAAGACGTCGAGCGCGATTTGGAGCTGTGTATGCCATCTTAACTAGGGCCGCGTTGTTATGGGCAGGCGTATCACTTAACATCAGGTGAAGGTTGTGCTTATCTTGTCGTCAAGTAGAATTATAAAAAAACTTGCCTAGACGGTCACCGGCTACGGAGATTTACCAACAGTGTGTAGATAGCAACTACAGCGTTGCAGTAGTTTGCAATTCTTACTACATAGCTTAGCGATGACCATGATATCTTACTGTGCTGTGTGCACATCTAACTGTATAATGTAGGTTTTGGTTACGTTTGAGTTAATCTTTATTATTATTATTAATATATAGTAATAAAATATAGAATAATCAGTGCCCTTTTAACCAGCGGCACGTTGTTAAGTGCAAGCCTATCACTTACCATCAGGTTAACGTCTCGCTGGTCCCAAAAATAATTTTTCAGATTGAAACTATTCAGCTGTACATTAACAATATAAAACTTTTCATAATTTCGAAATTGTTTTTAGAAAAATAATTAAATAATTTCTAAATTTCAACAAGTTTTCATCTGTCTGCCTATTTTAAAAACCAGATTGGCTTTGCTTTTAAACCCTCTACGGGCATCGAAGGAACGCAATGTTATTAACTATTTCGATACCCAAATTAAATATGTTGCAGGAATTTTCATTAACTTGTTGAGCAAATGCATAGGTTTTAGTTTAAACCTCAATCATTTTCGTTGTTTAAATAGAAAACTAAATTTTCTTATTACCGATCAAAGTAAATATATTATTGTCTAGATTTTCCTTTTCATTTAATATTTCTCTTACAACTTTGTTCAAGTTATTGCAAAGTTGATTTTATCGCAATAAAAATCATTATTATTTCTTATGATTATTTGCATAAAAAAAAAAGCTAAATTGATAGAAAAGCATATCAAAAATGTCAAAGAAAGGGTGATGAGGTAATTTTTATTAACTATGGCAACTTACCAGTGCAAATTGTGTTTAATATATACATCTATGAAAGTAAATAGCAGATCTAAACTAATATATTACGGAAAAGGTAGAGAGGTTGATAAAAAAATTGTGAAAAGCAAAAAGGTTATGAAAAGCGTTGTAATAAATACTAATGTTAATTTTGAAATAATTTATTTGTATTTTAGTAGCATATACTTATACCTATTAAAACATCAATGTTCTGATAAATAGAAAGGAATCTTGAAATGCCATTAAGTAATTAGTGCATCTACACCGCAGAAAACATAACATTAATAAACGATAAAGTAGAAGTCAGTAAATATATTTTTCATAGAATTATTGTACGATACTTAATTACTAATTATAATTTATATATCTAAAATCTTACTAAAACAAACATGTCATCCTTGATGATCTCAAAATGCGCAATCGTCAATATTTTTTTAACATCATAAATCGTGGAAACCAAAGACAGCATACAAGAAATTAAAATATTCTTAACCTTTACAATTTTGAAAAAAAAAATAACGAACTTAACAAATCGTTGTGTACATAATTTGATATATATAGTAAACATGGATTCATAACGCTTATTTAAAATTTATTAATCTTTTAACATTTATAAACATTTTAAATCAGTAATCTCATAACATTGTAATAAACTATGTCTTTGTAAGAGTTAAAGTGTTAATAACAAAAGTATGAGTTAATTACTGTATTAATTACATGTTTATACTAAAATATTATTACTATGTTAAACAAAAAAGTTAGACACTAAATATAGAAAAATTGCCCCAGGTCATCCTCATCTGGCAAAGTACTGTATTTGGTGACGATAGTGCCTGTAACCAAAGACCCGATTCCCACTTCCCCACAGAATAACATCAGCAATTGAAGTTCAAACATGTAATTGGCTCATTAATCAAATTTTTTATTTTTTTCGTATTCATAGGAAATTTTAAAATAGCCCAATTAAATATTTGAAATAAAAATTACAAAACACTGTTGTTGTGAATTTAGTTTTAAAAACTAAACTACGATTAAGCAAATGTTATCATTATAATTTATGTTTAAACATGAACTACTATTTAAGCTAGAAACAGCGAAATAGGTCGATAGGTCCAGAGGATAGTAAGCAAATTCAATTTAAATGGTTAAGTATGTCGTGCTAGTTCGTTAAATTGAAACCGCCTGAAATACGGCGATGAGATGAGATACGCTCCGTTGATGTTTTACTCCCTGATCATATTGGAGGTAAGATAGGATAGCGATTTTTCTTTGCGTTGCGATTTCTGAAAATGATATATTAAATGCAATAGTTAGTAATGGTGTTAAATTACATATAACAGTGCAACAGTTATGCGGCATTACAGTGAATTCATGTTCAAGCTCTAAACAAAATGAAAACCTTCATGAATTACTGTACATACTACATGGTTATTAGTTTATAATATTTTGATGAGTGATGGTGTTAAGTGCAAACATGTTAAAAATTTAAATACAAAAATTAAAAAATATTTTATTTATAGGCCACATATAATGAATGTAATTTTAAATTATTAATTTGACGATTTAATTCCAGTCGAAGCAAATTCGCTAAACCGAAAAACATGTACACATATAATTTAGGACCCTGTTTTTAATCTAAAATAATAACTTAACCACGTCCCGATAGAACTCAAACACATAGTCACATTAATCCTTAAAACTTATATAAAAGGCAAATCCAATAAGATATAACATTTTATTTACTCAGCCGAATATCATAATAATGTATAAATATTTGTAGACGCTTATCTACAAAATTGGATTGATCAACAGTTATAAGTATTGTTTCAGGAGGGTTTTTTTTTATCTCTTCTATTGTTCGACTTCAGATTGCTACAAACGTATAATATACATCATCGTTACACTTAATTTCATGCTGACAAATGGTATGTACTTAGCGTCCATTTTAAATATATCTGTATTTTTTTCTTCCAGCTAAAATTTAAAAATTACGCTTTAATAGCATCGAATAGGATGCGCTGGGACCTGTGATTTCTTCACTGAAATCTGGTTATGTGTATGTGACGTACATTCACCAATTGTATATAACTAATTAACGAAGGAAAAGTAGATCGGCGAGGAAAAATTGTCGCGGAATTAAAACTTTCTTTCGTTGGAAAATTTGTTAAATTGTCAGAACGTTTAAGGTAGTATTGTTTTGAAGCCACTGTTACTTAAGACAGAGTTCTTGCAATGCAATGCTCCTTTTCAAGTAATGCACCACAATAGCGAAGGCATGATAGAATGTTAACAACACGGCCTTTGCGGTGGTTTCTGTATAATAAACATTTTATAATAATTATACTTTAAACTTTATCTATTCAATTTTGTTTTCTAATAATGAAAATGTGTTTCACAATAAAAATCTATTTAATTTCCTTTCCTCTGTATTACCTAAACGATCTCTGAATAATTCTGAAACCTGAATATACCCAGTTCTCTGCAAATGGTAGATGGTAATCATATTAACGCGTCACAGTTTCAAATATGTACGCAATTAAAGCGATTAGACTATACACGATTAGAATGTTAATAGGACAATAGTTATCTCACTTACTATTAATAAATTATGTTATATTGTTACTATGACATTGTATTATATATTCTCCTTTACTGAATTTTTGGTCACTTAAAAAATTAAGTTAAAGCACCTTTTTCAAAATAGAAAAGTACGTACTAAGAATCATTATTTTTATCTTGCGATTGAAATATGTAATGGTATACGTTTCCGTAAATTTTGAACTTTTAATTTGTTTGTCATAAACAAGCAGTTCAGAAACAACAAGCAGAAACAATACCACAGTCTCGCACAATTTGCAATTTTCCCTAGCAAAGTTAAAATAGAACCGTCGAATACAATTAGCTGGAAAAAAATATACAGAGACCGTTTTAAAGCCTGAATGACAGGACCAGGTTGCACAAGTATTCCCTTTTAATACAACTCGAAACGGCTTCGTTTAATTCTTTTTATTTTTAACTAGTGGCTTTCGACTAAAATGTAGGTAAAATGGCGTGCTTCACGCGTCAACAGAAATTTCACTCAGCCATAATAAAAGCGTTTCGAAAGGTAAATGCCAGAGCACAGTTTCCGTGTACAAAGGTAGTGAGTGATTTTTGCTACAATTTTCATAAACTCATCCATTCGCGAAATTTCATAATTGATTTTCAAAAAGATGAGACTTGAATACGAATGCTTTTATTATTTTCACATTGCAAAAATAATTAATGACATTGGTTTATTATATGAACTAAAACTACACTGAAACTAGTTTTACGGGCGGTCAACTGCCCCCGTCACGCAACGAAGACTTGCTAACTTATAACATTAAGGTACTTGGTTTTATTCCAAGACCATATGTGCGAAAGTTAAAATGGTAGTACAGCTATTTTAACCATCTTAAACTAACCAACCCTCATATTTTAAATGTGTTGCTATCAACTTATGAGAGCACTCTTCGCCATCTCCGGCGTTATTATTATTTAATAACATGAGAAGTCGACGACTGATGAACCTATTACAGAATAAAAAAAAACTAATATTCTACTAAAATATAGGTTTTCACGTCTACCTGCTATAGTTATGTAACAATAACTTATGTTAATTTATTAAAAAGTAGTTATTAGGAAGAGCGTGATTGCCCGAGGTCGAACAGGCATGCGACAAGGCAACCACCACAATGGGTAGGAGTGGTGTAATATTCTGCGAATACTAAAATAGCAACAAATCGATTTTGTTGTCCCACTGACTCGATTAACGAATATAATGCTAAACATGCATAAGCTTTATATCAGAGATCAGAATATACTCGGCGTAAATTTATAGAATATGCGGAACCGTAAATTTTGTAAGCTATCAAATTTGTTAAAGTTACAGTGAATGCTCAGTTTTCAAATTCAGCGCAACTTCGTGCTAATACACCTAAAATAGAACCCCGTTGAGATTTATACTTCGGCGAAGGAAAACCGGCAAGTTTCAAATATAACATTTTCTTAGAAACGAGACATCCATCAACTCGCAGATGACTAGCGTGTTAGGTTATAATCTAGTCTCTATCTCTGTGTCTGAAGAAGAAGCAGCAGCGGAAATCTAAAGTGTGCTCTTGGACGTAAATTAGCGTTTGTAGTTTTTTTTTTTATATCTTTTAATGATCTAATTTGTTTTTAGAGGTGTGAATCCCATGAATTCTTATACTTTAAGTCAACCATGCCAGACCCATGTCCAACAGTGGAGTTCCATAGGTTGAGATGATAATGTCAACTATAATGTACAAAAACCATTCTTCTTCTTCTAAGTCGTATTTCCTCATGACTGAGGGTCGTGGTCATCATGTTTTTATTGAAACACACGACGACTCTCTTGGCAGATATAATGGAGTGGTTTGCCATTGCCTTCTCCATTTCACATACTGGTCTGACCACGGATGGTCACGACATAGATATGCAGGTTTCCTCACGATGTTTTCCTTCACCGTCAAAGCACGTGATATTAGTTGGTGTTTTATGCTAACTGCACATAAATTGAAAAATTCATTGGTGCAGGCCGGATTCGAACCCGGTACCTTCGCATTGGAAGGTCGGCGTTTAAACCACTAGGCTATCACGGCTATTAAACTAAACCTATGCTATTAACAAAAACCATAATCAACATCAATTTAGATCTACACCGCACTGATATTAACCTACCGTTTACTACTAGGTCGTGGTGTACCTACATTTACGAAAAAATTTTTTAATAATTCTGTGATCAGTTGGGGTCGTAGCAGTTATAACTTAAAATTTAGAGAACTATTTACTAATGTGATATGCATTCATTATAAGAAAGACTCATTGTTCACCGCTTCATTTTTTTTTGTTAAAAAGGTATTCCGTGCCAATTTGTAATATCGTGTAACGAACCAACGTTAAGCGACGGCAAAATATAGAAAAACTTTTTAAGTTTAAAAAAATAAGTACGATGTTTTGTTTTTCTGTGATATCAAATAATATTTAGAAATATTAAATCGTGGATATATTTCGCTTTGAAAACAGAAACATAAATTATGAACACAATACTTTTTTGAGTTAGATAAATTTATTCTGCTTTGAATTATTTCTCCTTACACTGTAATCAGTAAAACGAACAGATTAAAATACCTCTACGTTATAGAATATTTCAATTAAAATGTAGCATTGAGAATAAAATCCTCTTATAAAGTCTGAGACTTCGTTTAGTGAAAATTTACAGGTAGAATTTTAAAACGTAATATTATTTTAATACTAACGATGAAAGGTGGAAACATAATCCGATCAGAGGACGTCTGCCATTCCTCTGTGTAGTTGTGTTACTATGTAAACGAACAATAGAATAACAGCATTTGTAGTTAAATTTATGTTAATAAAAATTTAATATACAAAAAACGGATTATGTAAACGTCTGTTCGTTGAGTCAACAATAATTTCTAAATGAATATTGAAATAACAATATACGTATATTTGAAACAAAAAAGCAATCACTGTTACTATTGTAAGCAAAATTTTATTTTTTTGTGTTAGTTCAATTTATTGATACTATTTACTTTCATATATATATTTACGACTCCAATAAAATACAATTTCTTAAAAGGGATGAGAAAGATATGCCCGGTGAAACAAATACGTATTCTTCATTAGATCTGTCCTATGTCTCAGTAATATCCGTTATTTATTCCGGAGTACATAGTAAATACAATTAGATATATATTTTTTATTTAATATTTGGGGAATATGTGTATCGGTGTAATATGTTTTATGGTGTCTATATGTATTTATTATTTTTTTTCCTTTTTATATTGTTTTTTCTTTCACACCCGCCCTTTGTACCTTTAGATTGTGGTGTTACGTAAAGATTAAACAAATAAATATCCGAACAAATTTGTACTTGTAATTTCATAACAGCAAATAAGTTTCGAGGGACAGAATAAAATTTGAGCCGTGGCATATCATTTTATTGTATTTCATATTTTATTTCATTCCATAATGATTGATATCAGAGAGGAATTTTCTACTGAAAATTTTGATATAAGGATGAAAAACAAATATAAAAATTGCTATCCCGCATGAGGTAACAAATATAATCATGAATTCGCGGAACAAGTTTCCAATATTCGCCGACCTCAATGCTAGTCGCGATGAACTAGGTTAACACTTGCTGTGTTTGTTTTAAAAAATAGTTAAATCAATGTGAAGTATTGACAGTCACAGTTTTTATGAAATATTTCACTACAATATTTATTTAGATAAACTGAACTGTTTAATATTAAACGACGTTAACTTAGTGGTTAAGAATAAGAAAATAAAAATAATAAGTAAATATATATAATAAAAATAATATATAATATATAATAAAAATAATAAGTAAATGAATAAATATAAACACTTTGAATAATATGGGGATAACTGCCCGTACATCAACAATATTTGTACTGTATTTAAATAATAAACAGTTTCGAATTTGTATCATAACAAAGTTAAGCTGAACGTTAAGTTAAACAAGAATTCATTGTAAATTTTGTTATGCCGACTAAAATCAAACTGCCGCCGCCCTTTGGTCATATGCAAAACTAACACAATCAAAAGTGGGTACTATTATACGACGTAACCAAAATCATGCTCCAACCCCTTCACAGATGGCGTTGAATCGTTGAAATATACTATACAGCCATGCCCATACACATGCCATATGCAGAGGACAGAATAAAATAGTGAACTGCATCAGCGCCATCTCTGGTAGGGTTGTAACAAAACTAAACACGATTTTCTTTTCTATAAGTAAAGTCGACGTGGTTACGAACGAACGCCGTGCAGTTAATGATTAGCTGACCAGATGGCACTGAACTTTTTTTTATTTTTATGGTAAAATTAAATTAAAAAAGATAGAATAATTCTCTACACAATAAAATCGAAGTCTAAGTCGAGAAAACTTGAATGTACTGGCGCGACTTTTCGAAACTTTAAAAATCGTTTTTTTTTTTTATTATTTCTGATATCATTAACAACCATTTTCATATTTACGTTTTTAGCATAAAAAAGGCTTTTAGCATAGATATATAAAATAGGAATAATGTTTCTAACTTGATTACATAAAAACCTTATGAAGAACACGATTGAGGCGATAAGAAGCGGTCACCTCGTTAAAGCCAGTATGTCAAGTGTTGCGGGTTCAGTGCCCGTACATACGAGAAATTCGTATACAATATACTTCGCGAGGTTTTCGGAAATAGTAATTTATTCTGTATTATTTTATAATTTTGCTCCATCCCATCGCTTTAAGCGATTGCTGTATCTATGACGATCGTATGTAGAATAATGTTATTATTTTGTAATAAAAAATTGATACAAGTTCATTATCTAAGTTGGAGAATACACAGTTGAGAAATCAGCGTAGATTTTGACTTGTAAATCATTTTCCGCTCGCGACGAGGCCTAACGATCGGAATATCATTTTCATGTTTTGTAACTCGACTTCCCGTTGCTTTGCTTTCCCATTTTATTTACCGACCCAGTTACAATACCTTCCACTAATTGCGAAATAGTTTTGGGTATTAAACATTTCAGATAAAATAAAACAAAAATTAACGACGGAGCACAGCGGAGTCCAACAAAGCAATATCGTGTTTTATGGAATATATCATAAGAGACCAACGTCCAGCAGTGGACTCATTCGGTTGAGATGATGATACTGATTACAATTGATTGGTTACAAAAGAAATTATGATGAAGGAAATGTTCTTTATTATTCTAGATTATATTGAATATACTAACACTCAAATTTGACGTGTCTGTTTAATTACATTTCTGTTAATGTTTACATGATAGTTGTACCAAAAATAATATTTAAAGAAAACTGAAAATTTAAGACATTTAAGCTGTAACGTATAAACACGTTACAGGAAACTAAATGTAAAAGAAAACATATCTATAGTTATCAGGATTATTTATAAGGTACTAAGGTATTAAGGCCAAAAGTTAATGTACCAATTCAACAATGCAGTACAATAAATCGAAGCGACGTAAAACGTGTCCCGTAGGATTAACGACAACTTGTAGGCGTTTATTTCCTAGAGCTTGCCAACTTCCGTAATATTTTACTTTATTATACATATATATCTTTTTATAATATCAAGTCAAACATCTGAATATAATTTCTTAAGTAAATCGTCTTCTATGAATCGATTTTGAGTTATCTTTTCTTTTTTTATTATACGAAGCGATTAGACGTACAAAGCGTTCACCTGATGGTAAGTTATACGTCTGCCCATAACAAACGTGTCGCTAGCTAAGATGGTATACACTGCACCACATTGCGCTCGACGCCATGAGACATAAGGTGTTGAGTCTCGTTAACTAATTTCAGTAGTTTAGAGCTACCTTCAAACCGCAATATTTACATTTTACTGTTTGACGACAGACATAGGTGCTGCGGTGGTAACAAACTATATAGATGGTCTCCGGCCACAGAGACCTACCACCAGTTACTGCAACATTATATAACGTAAATCAACAAAACAACTTGAACGAAACGTAGCACAGTTCTTTTATGTCTTTGCCTTTATGATTTTTAACTACGTCGTTAGCGAAAAATTCAGAAAGAGTTGTCACTTTTTTTTTGAAAGAGCTTTCCTTTAATCAGATGCTGTAAAATCCTTAGAAGATGCGTTAACATTTATAATTGAATCAATTACAGCTACTGATGGTATGTATCAGATGCCAGTAGTTAGCAAGCATTACTGTGTTCCGGTTTGATGGTTTATAGCTAGTAAAATTACTGAGATACTTAACATCTTACGTCGCAAGGTTACGACCACAATGCGGTGGTGTATACATCAGCCGTTTATTCTTGAACATTTTGCTCGTCTAGTCTAGAACGTATATGGTATTCTTTAACAAATACACTTTAAAATGTCTGAATATTTTCATAATCTGAGTAAGCACGAGCCGCTTTACGTGAGCTCCGCATTAGTTTAGGTTAAATGCATTTCATAGTTTGCATGCGGCGTTGCAATAACTCTGTACCTTGTTATTGCAGTTGTTCGTTATTGTTGCCGTTCTTAAACCATAATGCAATAGCTCATTCATAAAAATACACGGAAAAGATATTTCTGGTTGGAACATTTCATTGATAATTATGAATACGCGGAAATTTCATACATGTTATTAATAAAAATTATTAATGTGGTTATTTAAAGCTGTCCTCATCTTCATACAGATACGAAGAAAAAGTTAGATTTAGTATATATGACGTATATTTTAGAAATATATCTATTGGTAATTAGGACTGATAGATGATTTTTTGTTCTGATGAACATAAACACTGAGTTACATAATTTATAAATGTATAACGTGTAATTATTTAAATATCCTTCAGTCATATTATAAAATCTTCTAAGCCTAACAAACATTTTAACTACTGTTGGTTTAATACTGGACGGCAGTTATATTTGCGCTCTACTATCACTACTACATAAAAGCAGCGGATATATATAAAGTAGGTAAGTAAGATAGAACAATTAGCTAACCACTATTAAGTTATTTCTACAAACTTTCCATAGAGCTAATCAATTTTTATTCTACACCGTGACGAAAGATTGGATCAAATTACATTATGTCTAATGCTAAATATGAAATATCCAAATCATAACACGAGAAAAGAAAAAGATAAATAACTAACAACATATAAATATTAAAGAGACGGTGTTTTAATATAATGTGGGTCAGTAAGCGAGACGTTGTTAGTTTAGGTCGATGGCATTGAACCTGAGCTGTTGAATGTTTCAGTTTTCCTTAATCGGTTGCCAAAAACTAGTCAAACCTTTCACTAATGAAGACTAGTTCTCTTTATAACTTTTTAAGTAAACAAAGTAAGAGATTAGCATGTAATGGGACAGTTTTTGTAATACAAGCGCCGCGTTGTTACGGGCAGGTGGATGCATTCACGAGATGGGCATTAGTCACTATCACATTTCGTATAAGATAATAGAATTCAAGACTCATAAAGTTACTGCCGATCTCCTAAAATATTTTAAAAGAAAACTCACATATGTTTTATTACCTATTTACATGCGTTTTCAGAAAAGAACATACGTACTACAGGAAGGTTAATGTTGTTTTGTAGCAAAACGAAAAAATCGGTACGACCGGAATGAAGCGAAACATAAGGTTTGATTAACAGCTTCTAACGCAAACAAAAATAATATCTTTAACTCTTTGAAAGTTAACCTGATTCGTACCATTTATAAATGACCTTTGATGGTTTTTGTAATATTTTGTAACAAAGGATGTTTATTTAATTTTTATTAATTTAAAATGTTACAAATGTCTATGGACTCGGAGTTTAGCTGTTAATGAGACATTGAACGGCAATAAATTAAACTTTGATTCTACAGCAGAAAATAACATAGTATGTTTAATAGTTTTTTGTAACTTTTAGAAGAATTAACTTTATTTTTAGATGAAACATCGTTTATGTTATTTTTAACTATAGCGACGATTAATACATGTTAGCACCTTTGCGTGTACTCCAACCCTCATTTCAGGATGCACTATTGACCCAGAAAGACAAAGCGAGAAGTGTCATTGTAGTTACGGCTGCCGTCTTTATTACAACACTCGTGTGTGTTTTCGTAGTTAAAAATAGCCAAGTTAGAGAATGCCGTCTAACTTATTTATAGCATTAAAGAATCGTAAGGGTTTTTCAAAACAAAAAAACAGCAAACTGCCGTTTCTTTTGTGAAACCCGTTTTGTTTGGACTAATGAAATACATCATGAAAGATTTTTTTTATTTCTTTCATGTTGAGTGATGAGAAAATTTCAACTGTTTAATATAGAATTTGTATGAAATCATTTGTCTTGAACATTTTGTTTGTTTATTTTCTCTCTTTCAACGTAACGCGTTGAGATGTGTACGTTGGAACCGACTTTGTATTCATTTTCGATAAAAGAAAAAGATTAAATGAACTGAATGGTTAACTGTGACCATTACAGTATAAGAATTTAAACAAACAAGCAGATATAATTAGATAAATAACCAGAATTTCTCAAAATAATGTTTTATATAACAAAATAATTAGTTTTAATAGCAATGAATACTCGATTAAAAAGTATGAAGGATATTAAAAGTTGAACGATGAATTAAATGATATGAATAAAGATACCAAGTATTCATAACATAAATTATTATTAAACTTATAAATTATATAAATATTTATGTTGGAAATACATCACTCGAGTTCCAGATCAAAGAATCGTATAATCGAAAATTATTTATAAATGTAACCTCTCTGACTGTTTTTAATTTTTTTTATGTATTGGCGACGACGTATTGTAATGTAAATGTAAATATGTAAAGCATATAAAGTTGTGTGACTTAATTAATGTCTAATATAATTATTAGAGTTTTTGGTTGTTGGATAGATATTATTGTAACTTATAATTTTTTCTTAAATATTTGTATTAGATATTCAGGCGTATTTTAAAATGTATTTAGATTAAATATTTTTTTTAGAAGGTTGAATTTTCATTGTGTCGATGAAATATACATAAATTTCATATTTACTTTGATTTGGGTACAGTTAACGTATTAACTTTATGTTTAATAATAAAAATATTGTTAATTGTTGTTAAGAAACGGTGATTACAGTAGAGTTTCCGGCCTTTATTGTAATGGGTTATTTTTTTTAATATCAACAACTTACCAGCTGTGCGCAACCTCAGCGTTAGAGTTGGCGGTGTCCCAGGGCGGTTTCGACTGCTTTTGGAAACCGGCACCACCGCCCGCGAACATTTATTGCCTTATCTGTCAGTTGTGTCACTAAAGCACACGGTAACACACAGAAGGGAACACAGCGCTCACAGACTCGAATGGTACGTCACAGTCATTGTTTACGATGGAATTGTTAACTGAGGATGGCAGGCGGCCGCGTGCCGACGTTTTCACGAAATATTTTCAGAGTGTATTCGATGTATATTCCGGGACGTCGAATGGACCGTTTACCGGCGTGTCTGCGCTCGCGACGACGGCTAGTTTTATTTTGGGCGCACGCACAGTTTTTTAGATTTGCGCAATTTTGAACAAAGCTTTCATAGTTTTATGAGCGGTTAATTAAAAGAGGTCGGTGCGGCGGCGGCGGGCGTATCGTTAACACGAGTGTCGCGGAGTGGCCCCAACACTCATTACTCGAAAATTATTGTAAAATTAGAAATGTTAATTTTGTGAACGGCGCGATCGGCGTCGCGTTTTGGGTCAGTGTCAGCACAGCTTTGGAGAACGCTGTACAACAATTTTACTAACTGGTCGCTCTTGCGTTTACGAATTTAGTTTGTATTTTCATTAAACTTTTCGAATATATCATAACAAAGTACACTTACAAATCCTATACTGAATAACTCGAAACTAAAGGAATAGATTGCTAAAATTTTATTTGATGTTAAAAAACGGTGAGAATATACTAATAAAATCTGTTTGGAATAGGAACACGCATATTATATTGTAGATATCATTAAAATAAAACAAGAAATTTTTAATCAGAAATGAATGCTTTTGTGAATATGTATTAATACTAATAACGGTCAAATTTATACGTTATTGCTAATTAGTATATCATCCCTTTTTGACATAAAATACTGTTCATACTTTAACTAAAAGAGCAAAGGCTTTAATCATCACAACTTACTGTGGAAAACGATGTGTGATATGGAGCAGAATAAAGTGTAAAAGGTACGTAAACTGTATTTTATACGAGTATGTATAGTTTTTCTCTTTAAAGATTGACTAATATTTAACATTCATAACATTTGCCGTTAGTTGTTAAGTAATAATTTTCTTATTTAGCAATTTTTTAAAACGTAACTAAAAACTGAATAGACTGAATAGTAACACAAAATATTTTGTCTCTGCGAAATTTGAAAAACACTCCGGACAAAAACCAGTATTAACTTCGTTACGTTAATTATAATGAAGTCAATCAAGATCAGAATTATATGTATCAATATAATAAAAAAACTTTTGTAAATATTAACAGAATGATGAAGTTTTTATTGAAGAAAATTAATTAACGTTAACGTAAATTCGTTTCTCCATAAACAAGATTTTTCCCAAAAAAATAAGTAACTTACTAATATAACTATAGTACTAGTAATACTATTAGTAAGTTATATTAGTATTAATATGTTACTACGTTACTCTAAAATTAATCATATCAAAAAAAATCACTGTAATATTGTTTATAACTTCCATTTCACTTAACATTCCGTCCGCTTTAACTCTAATTTCTTTTTATATGTGTTTAAATCACCCAGTAAAATGTAATCGAATAATTTTTTACTTACAGTTGCAGATGCGCGTTTTGTTGGTTCTTGTCTGTCGACTGGCTCTGGTTCTGTTGTTGTTCCTTCCTTTTGTCGGTTGGGACAATAGTGGTCACTAAGCGCCCCAGCCAGGGGTTTTTTGAACTCTGGCCGAAACCCGAGTGCCACATTGCCATCGTACCGACTGTAACGGTACTTAATTATGGACGCTGCAAGGGGCGAAACAAATATAATGAATACAATAACCCAAAACATAACAATGTATCTGTTACATTCTGGGCCATCATTTTCGTTGTCGGGACTTGGTGGAGGGGCAGGAGGGCGTTCGGGAAAGCGGATTGTAACATCTGGCGGATTCATTTTGCTTATTTAATCCGTCTAGACGCGGTTGTATCTGAAACAAAAAAACTAAATGTAGTATATGATTTAAGAAAAATTGCCATATCTGCCATGCGACTTTACATATACAAAAAAGTGCTAACTCATCTTAAACGGTAATTTCATAGGTAATCCTATGAAATTGCCGTTTAAATATTAACTAAAGATTTTTTTTATTGCTCTGAGAAAAAAATGGCATTGTCTGTATTACATCAATTTATAGGTCGGTTAGTCCACGTTAACATTTATAATATTATTACTATAGATCAGCTCGCGGATTACGGATCCGGGGGCCCAGGGTCCGATATAGCCTTGTTGACGGTCTTAAAGGTGACCCAAAGGAAGAACATCAATCATCAAAAGAAAAAACTTTAGATTTTACAACTCAAAAATAAAAATTTGCAATAATGTCTCTATTCCTTGCGTGATCGGGCTTCAGTGTCTGAAAGTGAATTATTAAGAATGCCATAACAATCGGACTAACTTCATATTTATTCGGCAGTGGTTTCGTAACCTACAAGTATATAAGCAGTTTAAATTAACAATGGTAAGCACGATCTTAAATACAGACTGATATCCTTTGATATATCTTGCATCGATGTATGTAACCTAAAGCATGATTATGATAATTACTGTAGACAGTGTAGAGGGATGCTTCCGAACTTTGACAGCACAAATCGTATAAATCTCCGAATAACTTGGTAATATTATACACCAAGGCTTATTACACATACTCAAAAATCGACTGTTAACTTTGCAGTAGTTGTCTAAAAGCGAAAGTTAACGCTGCCCACGTAACTCTGGAATTTCAGGGAAAAGGAGATCAAAACAAAACTAACAATCAGAACACAGACGTCGCTTCAGGAAGTCTGATCCAAGAAGACAACTGTGTTTCTGCTAGCTCATTTAGCCTGTAATTTCATCACAATTTAACGACCGTTGTCAACACAAAAAATGGAACTCGCCATCTACCTATCTACCAACGTGTAAGAAATGGTTAACCGATAGTACATTTGAAAAATAGGCTATGCATAAATAAAACTGTGCTAAGGGATGATATGATAGGTCGGGTTGCGTGTTCCACGCAATCGCCTACAAATCCAAAGTCCGTTGGACGACGTAGCAACCGACGTTAATAGTGTATTTTCTTTAGGTGCATGTGACGTTGTAATCGCTAGCACCTCCGCAACACTTGGCAAAGATATTAAAAAGCTTTGAAATAAATCTAAAAGAATTATTCCTCGTTTTGTATTTAAGGCAACGTGACAACAACTAATATTTAATAATACACAGTCCTATTAATGTCACGTTGCTGAGAAATGTGTTCGGTCACAAAGAGAGAATCAAGGCTACTTATTCTATCACGTTGGCCAAGCACGGTGCGAATCCTGTTGTGCAAGTGCGAATGAAATCTTAGAATGTTTTGTCACCGAAAGCTGAAGCTCATCGGGAACAGACCTCGCGTCTCTTTATTTATGTTTAAATCTTGAATAAATAGTTTATGATTAAAGCTCTAAACAATATTATATAGTTGTTCATGTAGCACTTTGTCGAATGCTTTTTCCTAGCCAACAAAACTTAGGACCAGGTCTTGCATTTCTTTGCAGCGCTGTACCATAACCCGCACTGCGATGAACGCCTCTCTCATGCCCACTCTGTGTCTAAAACCAAAATGTGTATCCCCAATTAGTATCTCGCTTCCGGTCTTTAGGCGGTCATGTTTATACATGGATGCATGTATAGAAATAGTTTCAGAACATGGCTCATAAAAGTTATTGTTAGGTACTCCTAAAAATTTTTGGCGTTGGGGATAGCGACTAAAGTGGACTTAAGCCAGTCATCAGGTATGTCCCCAGTTTTATAGATATCGGTAAACAGTTGTACCAGGTCATCAATGCCTTCTCTTTCTATGAGCTTTAACACGTCGACATAGACACCATCAGGTCCAGTAGGCTTGCATGTCTTGGCACTGTGCTGTGCTTTTAACACCTCTTCTTTCAAGATACGAAGATCGCCGCTAGTGTATAAGTCTACTGGTCCCCGAGAATCATCTGCGAACATTTTCTCACCATAGGTTTTCTATGTCTTCGCATTTGTTTTTTTACCGGCTGTTTCTTGCGAATTTAACTTCAAGTCGGATGACTTTGTTTAAATTTTTATATTTATCCAAATATATGTTTATACTGCTATGTTCTTCTATAAGTTGGTAAATTACCTGGTTCATGTATGTTTCTCCGGGTGGGGGGTTGCAATGTGATATTTATTAATGCGCGATACAGCAGTTTTTAGTTTCGACCAAGTTGTTTTAGAGAACTCCAAGATGTCATCCTTGCCGTTTACTATCCATCAATTGATATCATTACAAACTGTGACTTTTATGCATTTTTTTTTAAGTATTTGTAATATCTTTGCTGTTTTCCCCTCTTTAGTATCTTCTACAGTGTACATGATACTGGTGCAACCAGCTGATTGTGGTCCGAGTTGATGTCAGCTCCGGGATATGTTTGAGTTCGTTTGACGCTGTTTTTGTATCTATTGTTTGTCATGAAATAATCTACCGAGTTTCGAACAAAATTATCAGCTTTGTGAGCGGGTGATGTCTAGGTGTAGTCTTCTGAGAGGGAGCTAAAAATGGCATTCATTATAAAAAAAAATTTAATTACAGAATTGATTAAGTAGATCGCTTCTTTAATTTTTAGCCCCTAATCCATATTTTCTTGTTATTCTTTGGACTTCTGTGGCACCCACTTTAGCGTTTATATCACCTATCACTATTATTATTTCCTCTTTCTTTGTTGTGTCTAGTAATTTTTCAGTCTCCCTGTAAAATTTACGCATTGCCTCATCGGATTTATCACCACTAGAAGCATAGAGCTGAATGATATTCATGTTTTTAGGTCTTGCTTCAATTTGTACCAATATGACCCGGTTCGCCATTGATACAAATAAAATCAGTGACTATGCTTTTCGTGTTTACAATAACTCCAACTCCATGAAGATTAGATGTTTCATTAGATCCTTTGTTCTCTTCATTGACTTTGTAATCTTTATCAATAATTTTATGTACATTCATCTTCCAACTAGTATCACTCAAACCCTGAATATCGATGTTAATTCATTTCATTTCTTCTATTAAATTGTATATCTTCTCCGGCTGCATTTGGTTGCGATGATTCCATTTTCCAATCCGTATCTATTTTTGTTTTGATGTGAACGCACCAGAGGAGAATTACGTACGTATGTTGACGTACGTTGATGAACGGGAAGAAGAATCTAACACCCCTTGAGCAGGGTTAACAGTTTTTAATAATCCCTGCATAGTCCATTTAAAGTGTTTTTTTCCGTCCGAAAGTTTGAAAACAATCCAAATAATGCAATAAGTTTGTTTAAATAAAAATAATATACATTAAAACTAACTAAAGAGCGAACAATTAATTTATATTATAAGATGACTAGTGTGTCCCTATCCTATATCTATATTAGGTTAGAAAGACGCTGTAGCTGAAGAAATTAGTTTTTGTTTGAAATTATAGTAAATGATACGCCAAAACACGACTATCCCTAGTTGAGATGGTTGGCAATTATGAATAACATGTCTTGTACTTAGTTTTAGATTCTAACTAAATAATAATTACAATCGCTTACAAAGCCGACACAACTGTCTCGTGTAACAGTCAATACGCAAATGACGCGTCACGGCGCGCGCTGTCTTTTATACCCACATACATAGTTTTTAATAAAAAACCTTTAATAGAAAAATTATTTCTTAGATTTAGATTAACACATTGATGGTAAAATTTTTCTTAATTTTAATTTTACAGCAACAATAGCAAGACTATTTATGTAATTCTCTTGACACACGTTATCTTCGACCTCGTTCTTAATTGTTTCTAGCAAAGTAATGAAGAACTAAGATGTAATCTGTTTTAGTGGATTTTCTTCAACTATTACCATTGTTTCATTACGCTTATTGAAACTCTAAAAATACTAAAAACTATGAATGGTCTATAAATTTAAAATAATCATACAAAAGTAAGGATTTTTTTAAGGTAAACTATTAAAGTACACTTTAGTATATGCGACGTTCCTAATGAAGGAATTAAAAATGAAACGTCCCGAAACTTAAATTCTCTACATTTTAATTTGTAAAGAATACAGCTCCCTCGTTCCCTCCCCTTCCCATCTTGAAGCTTCTGAACTTTGAAGCGGGGTAATTGCGTATAGAGAGAGAGAGAAAGAGTACTCACTATGCACATGTAATAAATACCGCAGTGCAGCAGTTGCTTCATACTTCGTACTTATTAAACAGACATCCGCACAAGTTTACAATATGTATACACATACGAAATAGTATCTTTAAATGCTATCGTTATAACTACGTATAAAAAAAATCGTCATATTTATGTTATTTAATTAAATTGGACAGGGTTAAGTTTACATGTGTTCAAAAGTGTCTCAGTACTTTTGTTACTTCAGCTCAATTATTTATCCGAACAAAAAAACCTTTTCTTGTTTCTTATGAATATATTATACAATATTCTTAATATAAATAATAATCCTCAAAACATTCGCATTACATTAAAAAATCAGCACAGCCAATTAAAATCAAAAAGCAAAGCGTAAAATGTATGTACGATCTATATTAATAATAATGGTGACTGGTAAATTACCCCAACCCTCCCGTTGCCTTTGATAATATTTTGCAACGCACCCCATTTACACACTTGAGTGTGTTAAAAAAAACACTAATGATGCAAAACCTGAGAAAATTGTCATTTTATTTACATATTTCTATCTCTCTCCTTTGTCATTTTGCATGATTTATAACCATTATATTTAAAAGATCAAAAATGCAACTTATAAATTTATTATTATTAAAATTAGAATTATTCCTTTCCGTCGGCTTTCTCGGTAACAACTACAGAATTATTTAGATTAAAACAAATCGAAAAATATAATGTCTAGGAAGTAAGTTTACGAAAAGTATAATTTTTTTTTCATCTTCAATGCTCGGCCATAATACCCAGACTCTGCTCTATCAACAACCATAACACATCAATTCAATTATAACCAAAGATTTACAATATCAAGATAATCATTATTCTGGCGAGTTTGAAAAGGCCAACCAAACTCTATAACGTGTAACCCATGAAACAAACCGGGTACCTCAGTATAGCAAGGCAGCTAGCTACTGCGCAACGGAAACAATTAATTGAAACAAATTGACGATGCGGGTAGTAAGTTGTAATAATATTTTCTCACACTTATACAGATAGACAAAAAAAGACAGGAGCAATTTTAGTTAAATAAATAACACAAGCATTATCTTAACTCTGTAACGTTTTATCCTGTTTAAGTTAAAGTTTGAATAGCTACATGTAGCGTGCAATGAGAGCGACCCGAATTGCACCGCAGTGCAGACGCGGAAGTTTAACTGTCTTTGATAAATAATGTGCTTACAAATTTAAAATTAAATATAAAGCTTATAGCTCATTTGTATAAAGTTAAAGATCAGCTAACGCTACATTTAATTAAAAAATTATAGCTAACTGTTATCTTTAACGAGGTCATCGAGTGAAACTAAAACTATTCATAAAAGAGGCTACATGTGATTGTTTTAATGGTGTCAAGATGTTTTTTTAATCAGTATAGTCTAATAACATTCTCTCGTTATATCTGCCGCCATATGATAACCAGTGTCCTGGGCGAGCAAGCTTTACAAATTCCGGCCACACTATCAATTAAAGTCGTGTGATGTCGAAACTAAGAAACAGCCAACAGTGCGGGTTGGTTGATCTCACAAATTCACCAATAGCTTAAGTTCATTAGGCAAATAAATCTTTGTAAGATATACGTGTATATTATTAATCTTACAAAACGAAGGAAGCAAACGGGAGCGGCAATTTCGAACTTTGAACCTAGTCGCGCTTTGTGGCATGACCTCTAAAACTGCTTTGTGATCTCTTTAACAATGACCACTTACTCACTATGCAATAATAGAATGAAGCAATACATCAATAGTGAAGCGATGATCAAATGACAATGTGTAATAGATGTACGGCTCCCTCTGGTTTTGTTAACCCATCCAAATTGTTACTTCATGCCTACAACAAGAACGAGGTGGTATACACAACTCATTTTTGGTTATAGACGTTTTAGATTTGTTTTTACAGAGTGCTCCAATGTGAGGTATTATTAAAGAGGACCAAAGATTATAGTATGATCTGGGTATTTTACAGGATTTTTCTTTTTTTAATGAGAGATGGGGGAAGGAAGTCTTCAGAAGATAAGCGGCTTCAGTGGAAAGACGGGGCGAATATTATATATATAGACCTATTAAAGCCTCGTCGTCGCCCTGAGTGTGTGGCGAGGGGTCCCAAAAAATATTAAAAAATGATCCGGTGCCCCTTTGCTCTGCTATTCCAGTGAGATCCGAAGCGCTCGCTACCACTCTAGCTGTACTACGTCTAACAAGAGATCATTTCGTGTTTGTAGTCCACCCCAGATGCGCTCAGAGGGCTATGAGGGCCTTGAGCCTCAAAGCTTTGATACAACCTCCTACTATTATTACTAATATCAGCAATTTAGTACAAGTAGTAATTATAATAAGAGCTAACGATAAGGTTTGTCTAAATTATAAAGTCTCAGTTTTAAATGTAGATGAAATTAAATTTAATTCTTTGCAGGCTTCTAAACGTCAAATTTCTTATTGAAAAGCTCTTTTTGTCGAATTTTTATTAAACATTTTTTTTTTTTATTACCAAAACGTCAATGGAAATGTAGAAAACATTTAACATCCGTTAATAAATTTTATTGGAACATCAATATCTATTTAATTTCATTTCTCGTGACATGCTATTAATATACTTTTTAGGGTATTATATATATAGGTAGGTATTGAGATTCCCGCAGCAGTGGAGTATCCGAAGCAGGATTTCCACACGAAAAAAAAAAACAAAAAAAAACAAAAAACGGTGACAATATGTGGATAGTAGCTTCTGACCAGCTATACACTTTTTTATATATTCGGAAAATCTCATAATCGAATCTAGAAGGCAGTTCCTTTGTAAAATCGCGCCATTATAACATTTCAATTGGTCGTGAAGATTGCGATCATGTATTATCAAGTCTTGTTCGAGAGCCATTGAAGTAAAGCAATTTCTCTTAAAAAAATAATATACATTTTCGATATTAATAGAAGCAAAATTTTCCACTCAATTTATAAGAAATGATCGAATTCATTAATCTAATTGAAACGATAATAGGGCCTGTATCAGAAATTGGAGGATACTTATGTTTATTCAATCTGATAAACTACAAGCACTTTTAGATAATTACCCTAAAAAGTATATTAATAGCATGTCACGAGAAATGAAATTAAATAGATATTGATGTTCCAATAAAATTTATTAACGGATGTTAAATGTTGTCTAGATTTTCTCAAGTAGCCGCTTCTAAGTAATCTAATGGCATAAATAGAGTCTATGTCTGGGTAATTCAAAACTGTCCGTGGCGGCAGACACTGCAATCACAGCTGTCTACCTCACGTTACTTACAATGCCTTCGTTACTACAAGTTGTTTGCGCAGATCATCAAGTACTATTATTTATTTTATTAAACAAAATGTATCGACGGAGTATATTATTTATCCTGAAGCAACGGAAATTACTAATAATGCAAGCAGAATCATCCGCGCAAATACATTTTCGTTATTAATTTTAAGTTTACTTATCGTTTTGAATTTTTTTTTATATACTATTATGCGATGAGACAAGCAAGACGTTCACCTGATGGTAAGCGATACGCTTGCCCATGACAATGCGGTGCTAGTTAAAATGGTACACACTGCATCACATTGCGCTCGTCGCGTTGAGACAGAAGGTGTTACTCGTTACCCCAGTAATTACACTAGCTACAGCGCCCTTCAAACCGGAACACAGTAATGTTTGCACACTACTATTTGGCGGTTGAAATAGGAGCTGCGGTGGTACCCACCCAGACGGTCGGCAACAGAGACCTACCACCTGGTTATTTTTTCCATTTAAAAATAATCATACAACATGAAAGATCATTTACAATTGTTTTTTTTTGTAATAATAACGGCTAATATTACCAAGGTTAATTAATTAAAATTTGTATAATTTAAACATGTAGATAATACATATTTTTTTCCAATAACATTTATAAGTAATAATTACTTATGAAATCATCTTTTGTCTATAAATTAATTTATGAAAAACTTTCTTAACAATTTATTACAAGTTTTGATTTAATTATATAAACATGCAAAAGTCATGCATTATAACATAAATTCGCCTAAAAAAATACATAAAGCATGCGAAAAGCATCAAATGAAGTGACAATTCGTAGAGTCGCGCTGTATTTACTGCAGAAGTTCTACGACACGTGGTGTTCGCGTGCCCGGGAAAATAACAAACGAAACAGAACTCTAATACATAGGGTAGCAGCGATTTCGCTAAACGTAGCCAACTAACATTCAAAGAGAACAAATAACTTAAAAAAATCTAATTAACTTAACATTTAAATCATTTAAATATAATATTTGTTAGAAAATTATATTACATATATACATATTTAAAAAATATAAATTCATAATAGAGAAAGCGAGGTATAAAAATAACACAGATAATAAACTCACCATAAGCAATTTCAAGCACACCAAGGATCCACCATCAAAGAAAAATATAATAACCATCAACATGCGAACAACATCGAATTGGAAACACACAAGTGGGAGGGATGAGGGGTACACATATATCAAAGGATACACAAACACAAATTTATTGAAAAGGATAAGCGACGCACCGTTTCTCGACACAAGGTCACACACAAAACACCAAAGCTCTACTGGAGACTACGTCCAGGAGAAAGAACTTATCGGTCCGCGAGCCACCTGAGGAGTGAGGGTGCCCTTGCCGCAGTACTGCACTTATAGTCTAAAGTATAAGGGATGTACCACGCAAATATCGATAAAAATGTAGTTATAGTTTTTTTGCAAATTTCTGTTACGACATTTCGAGGACGACGAGGTCATCTATGATAAAATGTTAAACCTATATTACTGGGCGTCTATTTTTTACTTTCAAGCAACATTACATAATGTGATTCTCCCAAGTTATCGAGAACAGGGCATAAATATATGACAAATTTAAGTATAAAAAGTAGTGTATACGTAATCAGTTTCCTGGGTTTACGACATTGATTGTTATGTCTAATTAACATATTATTTAACTAACATAAATTTAATAAGATATTAAATATAAGGAATAACTGAGAATACATAAAAATGTTGACCTTGCTTTAAATTTCATCGATATTTTATGATATCAAGTCGTTCCTGTCTCTATTTAGCAGATCTGCGCGCGCAGTTACGCAGAATTTAACTCGTCCCCGGGCTTTTTTTGTAAAGATAATGTTGTACTTTCACTTATTAACGGGGATTACGGAACTTATTAACGGATTCGTCCGTAGGTAGTCGATAGAATTAGACGCGTAATCTCCGCTCCTGAGTTTTGTTATATTAATTATAATAAATAATTATGAATTTTAAATGTTGTAAGTGTATATTAACGAATGTTAACGTAATCTATCAACTATAACATCCATAATTCTTTTCTAAATGGTGACACAGCAAAAGTCTGGCGATTTCTTAGATCTATAGGAGTTGGAAAATCGCAAAAAGATCCAGTTAGAAGAGACATCAATATTGATCTATTAAATCAATTTTTCTCAGCTTCGCCAGACTTGAACAATAGTGTTAAGTCAAAAACTTTACATCATCTTTCATCAATTCCAACTCTTAACTATCCCTCTTTTGTTTTTAATCAATTCGCTGCATGTGATGTTAAGAAGAGTATTTTATCTATTACATGTAACGCTGTAGGAAATGACTGTATCAGTAGAAATATGATCCATCCCATTGTTAATAATATTGTCCCAGTTCTGTGTTATATATTTAACTTCTCCATGTCCAGCAGTACCTTCCGGTCTATGTGGAAATATGCCCATATTATTCCCCTCCCTAAAAAAAATAATTCTGCGTCCTTTTCTGACTACCGACCTATATCAATTCTACCATTCCTGTCTAAAATCCTAGAGCGCCTGGTGTATGTTCCAATTATGCAGTACGCTAACGTTAATGTTATAAAAAATTAATTTAAAATATAAATGAAGCTATTTTTGTGATGCATATGTTAAAATTCTAGGAATCTATGGATTAATCTCTATAGATTCTTCTAGATTGTTTTCTTGATAGTGACCAAAGATGTTGACTAATTGATTATCAGTATTCGTAACAGTAGTCTTTACAAAAATCTGTTATACTTCCAAACAGTACACTTTTAATTTATTAACTAAATTTTAAATGTTACGTTTTGTTTTTTCGTAAGTTGAACACTCTTGGCTCGTTTTCAGTGACACGAACTATCGAGTTAGAGAGCAGCAAATGATGTTATATTGTCCGTGAGCTGAATTGAATATAAGTGTTGTGTAATTTTATAGTTGCTTTCCGAATGAAAGCTTCAGTTAACAGATGAAAGTATTTATCTATTGTTTTATTATTGAGTTATGTATTCGAAACTTACGTAAAGCGGAGTCTCAGAATGGCGGGCTTTGGAGAAATAAACGCTCTAGGAGAAGACAGCTATAAAAAAATTACGTAAATATAGTAACAGCTTCGTACTGGATGCAAGTAGCGTAATGACGAACAACAGAATCGTTGAAAAATACTTTTTTTTATTATTTCTTTAAATCAAAACTGTAGAAGTTCAAGAATTCACGTAAAGATTTTGTTTTGGTATTTAACAACAAAGTAAATAGAACTATGTGAAAAATATGTTAACATGGTATTGAAAGAATAATAAATATAATATATTATACAACTTTATTATTAAACAATTATAAAAAAAGGATTTAACATGAAATTCTTAATGTTATTTTAATTTTAAAATAGTCTCTTTTGGGATACCGCGCCGGAATCAATTTAAATTTTCATTCCCTTGACCGTGTCCGTGACCTATATCTGATACACGGGGTAAGATTAATTTTATACTACTTGATGATACAAAGTATTATAATTAGTTATTATTGTAAATAAAAACAGTAGCGTTTCCACACTACTGGAACATACCAGAATTTAAGAATTTCTTAGAATCGTTGTTAAGAACTCGACTATCATTCACCTTTTGCTCTGAATTTGTCACGAGAGATATTATTTTCCAAAATTAATTGCAATCGTTGTATTATATACACAAAACATTGGTTTGTAAAAAGAGAACACTAAACTAGGACATCTAAAAGTCGTGGAAAGTGTTAATAAAAAAATGTATATTGCTTTCGATTTTTCACAAATATATGTCTGTTATTATAATCAATCTTAAAAAAACAAAATACGTTTTAATGAATATCCTTCATGAAATATAGGTACTATTTATAAGAATAGAAATCCGACTGTTACGATGATAAGTACACGTGATAGCAGAGGCACTCAGACAGGCTTAGATATTAATAAACAGAAATTCAGAGCTTGTACATCTATTAAGAAACATCGTCGATTTTTACCATCGCATCTTAAGTTTTGTGAATGTTTGACTTAATTGTTCAATATTTTCTCCTTTGTTTTTTTTTTGTGAATTTAAAAGTATTCATTTGTTTTAACAAAATCATCGCACTTAATATTTAGATTATACTAACGAGAACTGAAAGTTTTGGATTGAGTAACTATTATTGGAAAAAAAATAATCCCCACTCGGACATAAGCCCCGTATATTGAGAGTTACACTGACTATTACTCACCAGTGCACTGAAGTGCACTGAAACGCGAATGAAATTAAATTCGCAGACAAATTAAAATGTTTCATTACGGGCTGTACCTGTAGTACCCATTTATAAATACAACGCATATTCCGCGCATAAGTAAGCGCACACTTTGTGCGATATTCATTACATTAATTTTCCAATAGACTTTGACGATTAAAATCTATTCCGACCAATAAACTACAGTTCCGAACAAAATTTAGAAATACCAAGCTAAATTTCTCATTGAATATATAATAGTTTTAGAAAAATACTCATTAGGTCTATCAAGGCCTTGAGAGTGCTTCATAAAATAAGACATGATTGTAAAAGTTTTATGCTTTTTGAAATAATAAAAATTATTATTTAATAAGTATTTTATGTTGCAATTGTTAAGTTTGCATTCAATTTAGAATTATCGATTTGACACCGTAAGCGGAACCTCGTTGATGGAAGATTTGATCTTCAAGTGTGCTTAAAAGTCGAGTGTTGGCGTCGCGCCAGAACCCGCATACACACAGTTTCGAACCTAATATGTAAACAATACAGTTTACTTTTCAGTTAACAAACCTGCTTAATATTTATTAACCGTACAAAAAAAATATTATAACATGTTTTAACGACGAAACAATTTAGTGTCAAAACTACGCTAGAATATTAAATCGATTGTGAAGTAAATCAAATGTGATTTTCATGGTCTGTAAACTCACTCTTCTGTCGTTTCTTCATTACACAGGAGGATGGTCTTGATGTATTACATAATTCGGGTTCTCAACGACAATATTAGCTACGCTTTACAACTTATAAGTTTTTATTTACATTTCCATATAAGTACAGATAGAATGTTATGCACACGTATGCATATAAATCCTTTTAAGTACTTTCAAGCCCGACCTGCGCCCAGTGATGCGATCTCCACTAGGTAACGAAAATAACTTTTGTTTTACGTCTATTCGATTTAAATGTTTATAATTTTTTTATAAATATTAATCACAATAGTATGAAATTACAATTTGTGTTGAACATTTAAAACAACAGTAGATTGTTGGTACATGAATTTCTAAATATAATAAATTTGCTGTTACATAAAATCTGTAATTTTACTATGCCTATAATATCTTGTGAAGGTTTTTTGAATTAATACTCTTTAATGACAGACCTCCTAAAATTGCTACGTCTTTAGACTTAAATGTTACTTTTTATGTAGCCGGAATACACTGAACTTCCATTTAGAAGCTTATCATCGATTTTACTGAAAGCTTTAAATTTGATTAGTTTTTTGATAAAACCTTAATATATTTAAATGATGAATTTTATTTATTTATATTATTCCAATTATGTCGAATCAGATGCAGTTTATTGGAAAAGTTATTAATACTTGTGAATAAATCTATGAATTGAAATATAGCATCAGTACCGAAAGGAAAGACTTTACTACTTTATGAAAGATCGAGAGTAGAAATTAATTTTATGCTTAAATGAAATTCACTGAAATTTTATAGTATTCAACTGCTCTGTCTGGCTTGTTTTCTCAATCTCTTATTAACTAGTTTTATTTTCGTGAATTTTGATGCGTTCTAAAAGTATTGGCCCTTTCATAGGTCTAATTTTTATTTGATTACATGTATAGGGCCTACACATCTCTTTTTACAACGGAGCAATAAACTCAGAATGATTTAATTTAGTGGTACTTGTTTCTCTTATATTTAATTGGCGCTAGTTCAGTAGTAGTGTTATCAAAGTGTTCATGAAATATTTTTAAAAGGGCCTATATTTTTTCTTCATTTTCATTGTCCGTGACTTGTTTTCAAATATAAATTTAATATAATATAATAACAATTTATAGGCTTTAAAGTTATTATAATTTTAAAAAGATAATATTGCTGAAACTTCGGTAGTATAAACATTATAAAAGCAAAGTGATCATTTCAATCAAATAGGGTTACAAACGTATTGCCGTAGGACATCCGATAATATCCACATCAACGAGCTGCAGTTCAACGTGTATACGTTAAAAGCGGCAAATACGTTTACACAGAGAAGCGTATCAAAGTGTCCGCGTATTGGTTTGAACAGGGTACTAATATAACAGTTTGTTGACTTGACGGAGTAATAGAGGTGACCCAATAGTTCAGCGGTTAATCTGCTCTAATCATCAATGATTGTTTTAACAGCCTTCATATTTTTAATAAAATATTAATTTTATTAATCAACGCTTGTGAACAGCAACGCTTTATTATTATGTCGCAAACAATCTTAAGCACCGACTAAACAAATGATGTCATTTACTTAACCTGCTTGGAAATCCAAAAATATGCAGGTGTTTATAAAGATATAATAGGATTTTAACATGCAGAAACTAAAGAAACGTTAGTTCAACACTCAACTAGTTTTATTTTCTCAAAAAAAACTCCCTACATCTCATCGTTCACATTAGTTTATATTAAAAAAACAATAAGCTGAAAAGGGTCCATCGGAAATTTACTGTTTTAATATATAACCTTAAATTTATTGGGTTAATTTACAGACAGAGACGTCGTTTTAACATTCTATTACTATCCTATGAATTCTGTAACAAATAAAAATATTAAAAATCATTTTTATACTATTATATTTTATTACAACGTTAACGTAACAATTTTTATGACGATCTTTTAAATGTAAAGACCGTAACTTATCAGCCATTGCATTTAAAGAAATCTTTTATCTTTCTCGTTTAAATGATAAGTTTTAAAATCGGATATTCGCTTCGGATGTGTATTTCAGGTACATCTAGTAACTAGGACATATTGAGGTTATGTCTGCTGTGTGTCGTACAGACGCGTTGGATAGTGAGCGTTGGACCTACAAAGCACAGTGATTTATGGAACATTCCCCAAGGACGACGCTCGGCGCATCACGCTGCGTCCTTGTAACCGTTTCTCGATAAGCGTAGGCGCGTCTCAACTCGTTAGCTTCTATTGAGATTATGTGACTGTGTATATCTGAAGTTCGAAATAATTGTGCCGTATATCAATTGTGCTATGTGTTTTAAAGTTTAAAAATTGTAAAATTTGTTAATAAATAACAGTGTAATTTGTGGGTGAAAAATCAATTTCGGGTAAGGCAGTTAAATTTATAAATTGCAATCACCTTATCGAAAAGTCAATACAACATAATTTCTTTCAAAGTTTTGCATTTCATGTATAATTAAACAGATTAGCTTTTCATATAAATTCATTTTAACAAAAGGTGTTATTAAGGTTTTTTATTAAGTTTCAATTAAAACAGATCTACTTCTTTTTTTTTAGTTATGACATAGTTTATTGTTTGTTTTTTTTTTGTTGTTTTATGCTATCAATGTTTGTTTTATGTATTATTGCCTAAAAAATTAACAATAAAAAAAATATATTGTAATTTTAATAGAAATTTTTTGTTAAAAATTACATATTGCATCAAATTGGGAATCAATTTTGTTTAATAGAACCGAAACGTTCCGTAGACTGTCTAGTTACGTACCACTGCAGCTCCTGTTTCTGCCACCAAAAAGTAGTTTGCACACATTACTGTTTCGGTTTGAAAGGCGCTGTATCTAGTGAAATTACTAGGGTACAAGTACGAAGTACGAGACTTAACATTTTATCTCTCACGGCGACGAGTGCAATATGGTGCAGTGTATACCACCCTAACTAGCGTCACATGGTTATGGGCAGGTGTTTCACATACTATCAGGTGAACGTCCTGAAAGTACCGGCGTGTCGACAAATGAAATAATTAAGCTTATTAATTACCATACAATTTTCCATCAATTGTTAGATATTATTTTAAAAGAGAGTTTTTTTTTAGAATGGTAAATGATATTCACAATTGTAAAGAGATAGTAATAGATAGTATAATGAGACTAGAACTAAAAACATTATTTATTTTTTTCATGTGTATCAAACATTTAAATTATGAAATAATGTAACTATGTAATTAATCTGAAAGTATTTCATGATAATATACTTAATACTAACTCTGTGATCACATTAACTACAGTATAATAAAATCATTATCAGCATAAGCTGGTGCTACGAAATTTCAAAGCTTCGTAGCACCGGCTGCTACGGACGAGTCACACTTTCGTAGCTAAAGTTGTAACGCGTGTACAATATACGCTACATTTCAGCGCCGTAAACTTTTTACAACTTTAATTTTCTTTGTTGTTTTAGTATATTATAATCATTTTTTGCTATAAAATAACCAAAAAAAGACAATTCATATTTATTTTAATGTAAAAACTCTTCTCTGGATATATTTCTACTTATATATAGTAGTGAGCTAACTAATAATATAAGGAAATTATTAGGCTTTTTGTGTAAAAAAAAAATGCCAACATATTTTCAGTTTTCTACTTAAAAATTCTTATCTTTTTTAAAAATCACAAAGATTATAACAGATTTTAAATTCTTTTTATGCGTTATCAAATTGTATTAAACGACATCACAAACAATAAATCTATGAGGCTCTAGTAATGATTTAATGAGCGGAGCAAACATGATATATTTGATTTAAATCCTTTGTGCATTTGTACACAACTGGTCATTACTTTCCCATGTTCACTATAAGTCCTTAATTCTAAATACTCGACATCATAATCAGCATCATTTATTTAAGTTAACCGAAAGATCCTAACTGAACATCATGTTTTACTGATTGAATGAACCACATTTAATAAAAAAAACTATTGCGAAATAGCAAATGACAATTTTTATTTTAAGTACCGTATATGATTTTTTACCTTTAAACAATTTTTTTATCTTATTTACGCTAAATTTAACGTATAATCCTTTTTTTTTTCATTTCCTGTTACACATTAACATTTATCTGTTATGTAAGATCCAGTGCAGCTAAAGCTACATGTATTATTGTATAACATGTTCGCTTGGTTTAGACGCTTCAAGACGACGAGGGAGCGTGGGATTCAAACTGATTTCTCAGATATAAAAGTTACACTAACTAGTGGCATTTAATACATTTGATATTTATCATGGCTATTATATTTACTGTTGCATATTTTTTTAAAGGCATGTTATCTTCAACAAAGTTCATTCTAATTTTCTGAATGAACGTTGGACATACACTCGAATCAGGTCATAAGAGAACACACATGAAAATTTTTCACATTTATTTATTTTATAGTTAAAGATTTAGAAAACAAGTTGTAGTTAATAGAAACTTCATCGTCGCCGTCAGTATTACCAGTTTATTTTAAACAAGCACTATTGCACGATTTCTAAATTAGAAACAGCTTTGGAATTACAAATCTAGATTTAAGTAAAAAAAAAACTTTATCACGCCGTGACCCGGTGACAAAGATTTTTCGCTCAAAGGTGGTCGTTTTCACGTTGGATGATTGCATTTAAATATTTCCACGAGAAAATTGAGTCGGCGCTCTTTGCTTAAAGGTAAAGGCTTTATGATATTCTGCGTTAGGACAGTCCGTAGACTTGTAAGTTATACTGCCTTCATAAAGTCTTGTATAATTCTGTGTTTATAAGTTCAGGATGAAGGTGTTTTCCATTAAAAATTAAGAAATTGGACAAAGACAAGAAAACAATATTAATATTGCTGATACAAAGTACCTGAAGTAAACTTGACCAGTAATTGTTCTGTTCAATTTCACATTTTTTTTCTTCATTTTAAAACATTTAAGGTAAACAAAGTGTTATGAAAAAAATTTAAGAGAAAGGTTATCGATAATTATTAAATCGACGACGACTCTCGTTTTTGCACACATCATTAGAGGGGTGCATAGAGGGGTGGCAGACGGTCCCCTCCGTTCACACAAATTGATTTGTCCCAGTGACTTAATTAAAACGAATATAGCATTTACTCTTCAGATTAATACTACACGTCTTCATACTTTTTATTTGTTTCAATTCCTATTTATAAATTATTAAAAATATGCACTCTACCTCTTTGGTTTGGCGACTAACTCAAAGATAGATGAGTGGAATTTTATACATGGTAATGAAATGTTTTCGAAATTACCATCAGAGCTCATCTCCTCATATAAAATTCCTAACTATTTCCTAATATTGATACTTACGCAAATTGCTTATATTTTCTTTTATTTTCGGAAAACACTTTGAAAGTTGAAATCGGTCTTTTTGATTTATGTCATTCTATGAATGGCTTTAAACTTTATGTTTCTTACTTTGGTGGCAAAAAAGGCGAATAAATATTTTTAAGTTACTTGATCGAAAATTAATTTCAGGACAAAGCAGATATTTTAAAATCGTACATTCTTAACTAAGTCAAATGAAGAAGGTGATTAATAAATAGATTACGGAATATATACACTTAAAGACCATCTACATATATAGAGAAGAATCCTCGTCAATAGAATAGGAACAGACATGATGGATTTTATTTAGGCCAACACATTTTATGAAGTCGTTACGTTGAGAAAATGTTTTTCAATTTGTAATGAGACGATCGCGCTGTAAGAAAGCCTTTGTCTTTTCGTAAAACGTTATATAAAAATAAAGTTTAAAGAATACCAACTTCAATATATAAACATAAGACTGAAATGAGCGACTAGACTAGAACGGAAACTGGATTGGTATGTTTATTTAATAAAGACGAATAAGTAATTTAAGAAATCGTTATTGATATGTTTAGCTTTGTAAGTAGCAACTATAGTACTAATACTATATTAATAATTATATTTGTTTTAGTAAA
This sequence comes from Byasa hedistus, assembly GCA_029286795.1. Taxonomy (NCBI): domain Eukaryota; kingdom Metazoa; phylum Arthropoda; class Insecta; order Lepidoptera; family Papilionidae; genus Byasa; species Byasa hedistus. Next base: position 1,502,068 of record JAGSMW010000027.1, on the reverse strand, counting down.
CACCCATGACTTTAGCTATCCAACAACTATATACATATAAATCTATACAATATATTTATACATATTGCATTGCCCGAATTAGAAATACATTATAATTTTATTTTTTATTAACAGACACGATCGTGATAACGCCTTTCCATCGATCGGAGATATTGCGGAATTGTGTGTCTTTGTACAACAAATCTTCATCCTTATTGATTCGCGAAATAAATAACAAAAATGATACTCATTTTGCTTCGGGTCTGAAAAAATCTTTTGAATTAGTAGTACCATCGGCGGAATCTATTTCTTAATCTAGTTCCGACCACAGTCATAAAAACTAGTAGAATGACAAATAGAAATAAACAAATATTATTAAAACAGAATACCATATTACTTAATAGCAGATAAGTTTTATTTTTCACATATGTGTCTAATTGGTCGCATGAACTAATATTTATGTACAATATTAATAAAATGAATTTGTAATATTTTATACTAAAATTTTATTTGAAGTTGTTACGAGACTAAATCAGTCTATTTAATATTGACAATCACAAAAAGAGATTAAGATATAAATGATATAAAATATTAAGTATACTTTATACGCGATAAAAAAATTGTTTGATCATCGAGGAGAAATACTGAAATTTCCATCTGCACTTTATTTATAGAAAATGTTAATCTTTTTTTGGAAACTTATCCCACTTAGCCAGACATTTTCTTCTTATGAATAACGGTTTAAAGATCGTTAGCTTTCTTTTCTTTCTTGGCGAGATTTTTATAAAACCTAAAAACAACCAAAACTTTAACTAATTTTAAGTTTAATAGTTTTTAAAAGTACAAGATATATTTATTGTACTGCTACTATCATATACACAATTGCCATAATGAAGTTGACTTCCACTTATTAGCCCAAGTAGTTTGCCATGAAATCCTTATTTAATCCCTTCTAATTAAAATCTTTCATAGCTCAGTGCTTAGGACGGCCGTACGTAGTATACAAGGCGCGGGTTTGGTCCCCACTGAGCTAGAGTTGCGATGAAGCGAAACATCATGAGGAAACCGACGCTAATACGACTTTGGCTCTATTTTTATTAAAAAGTCCCAGTAATGGCAGTAAGAGGGCCATTGATTAATATTATATAATTTTGATGGCACTCAATATTTATTGCAAAAATTATTTGATTTTTTTTTTGAGATACCGCTCGTTAAGAACGTTCTAAAGATATACACGATTTGACTAAGTTAAAATTTTTATTCCTCAACTTACAGCGCCTTTCCATTACAGGAGAATGGTAATCAAATTTGCGAATTTGTGTCTGTGTTGCAAAAATATTCTAAAATTTTGTTTGCTGTAAATATATTCATACGAAATTTTAAATGTTATCAATGTCTAAGAATCACCCTTATGTAAGTCTGAGTGCCCAATTCGATGTGACTTCACCATACGACTTTCCCATGTGACTTTAGTGCGTCATGTTACCATGCGACTTTACCATATGACTTTACCATGTGACTTTACTGCGTCATTTTACCATGCGACTTTACCATATGACTTTACCATGTGACTTTACCATTATTTGTGCTATTGATGTTTTGGCTTGCGAGTATATTCGGGTCTGTATTATTTTGTTGAGCCTGCACGCATTTGCGTTGGTAAGGTGACTTTAAGGCATACCATGCCGGAGCCACAAAGAACAGACGACAGCGGATATGGGTTTTATAGATATCTAGTTTGGTGCGCACCGGTAGGTTGGATGCCAAAACGGGTGCTAAGTTCGCTTGTGCAGCTTGTGCCTGCTGGATCATGTGATACACTATAAAACTATTCCTGTAACGAATGGAGAATTTTCAAAAAATTACAATTTTAGATCAAGTGAAGAAAAAGAGCTTACTCAATGGATAATCCGTTTCTCTGATGCACACACCTTCATTTTACGCATACATCTAGATAATTTGTTCTATCAGATGTATCAGTCGTGTCTGTCAATGCCTTAGAAAATGTATAGCAGATAAGCATCGAGTAGCTGAGCTTGTGTCCGCTGGTCGCGGTTCAGTTTGTACGCAAGAGTGAAGTGCGAGTAATTTACCCATAGATGGCGTTATCATTATGTTAAATAAATTTACAATAAATGTAGGTGTTATTTTTATTTACGTGTTACTAAATTATTATTTACATAGTTTTATATTATATATACGTCGGATGGAAGACCTTTTAGGTAAATAAAAAGTAAGAAATAGAGGAATGTCAATAAAGCTGTCAGAGAGAGAAAACGAACGTAAGAAAAGAATAAGATAAAGATTTTATTTTTTTTATTTATACTTATGCTTTTTCCTCGGACTAAAGTCTGAGATCTTATTTGCTATTTATTTATTTATGTGTGTATATTATTTATCTGTAGTTACTCCTAATTACTTCTATTTCTTTTAACAGCATCCTTCGTAACCTTCTCCATAAATTTTATCAATACTTGTTTGTTTTTTGACATCAACATTTTGCTTAAATTTTGTTCGGATATCTTTTTGTCCAATCTTATTTCTATTTCTACTCTTTCCTTTAGGTACCTAGGACAATCTATAAGAAGGTGTATAATGCTTTCTGCAATATTCGGATCGCAAACACAAGACGGTTCGTCTTTTCGAAGATAAAGATTTGTGTTTTAGAAGTAGAAATGATTTAATGTTTTGAAGGAATAAAATATTAACTGTAACATCATAGGTGTTTCTTTTGGCGCCTTAATCCCACATATATATTATATTTATATGGCATATAAGGAGATGAGTAGGTCGGCCATGACTCCCGTAATGACTTGCACAAGTCGTGCGAATAACTAGTTTACACTAAACATACTTACTTAATTCTATGACTGTCCGTCTCACCGGCTGGGCTGGTGGCTATAAAGGCTTCTTTAAGGTCAAAGCTTGCGTTTGACACGTTTTCTAAAATCCTTCACAGGTCCTGGAAATGGTTAGCTCAGTTGAGTAGGCATTTAACGGTTATAGAGGGATATTTTTTCGTCTCTCCTCACCCTGAACATTGACTGGTGGTCGGTCGCGAAAGGGTCTGAGTAACGGACGTCGGCGTATAAGTGCGCGTTGCTAACCCAGCTGGTTGAGACCCCTGTATTACAATAAAAAACAATGCTCTTTTGTTTAATAAATTTAATGTAATCAAATGTTACGGATTAGCTGGCTAAACCTATAAGATGTATGGCTTAATGTAGTATAAAGAAAATGTTACGGAATCCATTATGTTTAAAGTTATTAGTTTCGACAGGTTTTAATTTTATTTTATTAATAATGGTATCCCCAGCTGGTTGTACCCAACAATGTTTGCTATTGAAATTATGGTATTTTTCATTTCGATAGCCACGCAAATCATGTTTGATGGGAAACGGCGTTCTTTTACAAAGTTTTTGTAAAATCTGATGTAATATGAGTAGTTAAGATGAGCGAGAACATGCACGCAAATTGTAGATCAGTTTTTAATTTAAAGATTTACTAATTTTGGTAGCCATTTTTCAATGGTGAAAGTACTGTTTACAGGTTGTCTCATTTCAGGATAGAACTACATAATATCTGCATAAGGATGATATATAATACATTTTTTTAGAGATAAAGGAATAATGATAAAAGACGGAATTTCTTTCGAGAATCTTACACTTTACAGCTCTCGGCGAGTACGCATGTGTTTGGATTGACAAAAGAAATTATTTAAAATAACCGCTACTTTAGATTAAAAACTTAATCATTGTACACATTTTCCTAATTCATTTTAATTAGCATTTTTTTGTTTTTCTTTCATCTCAACTAGAATTGATTTTCTATGTATATTCATAATTAAATATGGACTTTACATATCAGATATGGTGGTCCATAATTTAATAATTGCAGTACCTTTCAAAACAAAAGGATTCATGACGACTGCATAATTGTAGATGGCCAAAAGTTTAAGATATTTTTTTTTAACTTAAAATGCCTTCATGAGTTCGCGTCCTGAAATGCTGCATCTGGCTCGTCCTTCTTTAATAACGCGTGGCGTGGGCTATAGAAATCCTCAGAAAACGTATCGAAGCGTTTCAGATGTAGGAGTACAGGCGCATGTTGTCACTAAGCAAAACTAAGAAAATATCACACGATGAGATCCTAACAACGAGTAAACCAAAAGCGCAAAGTTTTGCACATCATCAATATAAGAAAAGTATCTTGTCTCAGTTACGTACTTAGTCATGAGAAGTACGAACTGCTTCAACTTATTTTGATGGGCAAAGCAGGTAAAAGAATTTGGTCGTAGAAAGAAATCATGGTTGCGTTATATCAAAGAATAGACCGGAATTACGAGTGCCGCTTAGCAAATGACAGCGTAAAATATGGTGAACTGACCATCAACCTCCGCTAGTCGAGGTGTCGTTAAGAAGAAAAAGGTACCTTTTAATTTCTTTCTACTGATTTAAGAATTTGCGATATGTTAACGCAGGCCACTTTGTTACCTGTACACAATAGATTCTTTGTCATTTATTATTTATTGTACGAACCGACGAGACGAGCAAGGAGTTCACCTGAACATTCTCTCCTGTTCATTTTGTTTGCATATCTTTGAAGACGTATATGTGTGTCTAGTTAAGTATCTATATGTATGGCACTTTAACTATCGTACGCAGTACTCGAATCTGGAATTAATGAAAAATTTAAATGTTTCTATTACTAGGTGATCTCCCAATAGATCCCATATTGGCTTAACTATTTCCTTTTATAATACATTTTGTCCCTATAATAATAAATTTTGTTTATAATTTGTTCTCTATGGATATATTTCATATTCGCCATGTTGTGAGTCTTAAAAGTTTTTGCAATTGCTTACATCTTTTTCATTTTAATATGCTTCGTCCAGGTTATTTGCCTGCCTCAATGCAATCCAAGATATCCAACACAGTTGCCTTCGAAATAGCATCTTTATTAATGTGAATAGTTTTTACAGCTATAAATCTAATGCAAATTCTCAAAATAATTCGGTCATAAAGAAAAAGTCAAAGGATTCTTTTGATAAATCCCGTTAAAAATGTGGGCAGTACTGTCGATTACTTTTGTTAAAGTTGTTTAAATTAGCAAAAATTTTAACAAAAATTTAAAAAAACAACAATAAACATAAAAAACAAAAGAGAACATAAAAAATATTGAGCATAACACTACTTTATAATTTCTTTACAAACTTTTTGGTTCCAGTTGCTCTTTGTCGTGGTCGTCTGCGAGCATTTCCAAGGGTAATAAACATTAAAACTTGATCCGCCAGGCTTGGAATATTCATCGATAGAATTTCGTTTAAAGATATATTTTTAGACGTCTTCCATTAACATAGTCTGTTATTATTGTTTATCTAGAAAAATGGGTCTAGACTAGTCTCTAAAAAAAATTTGTAGTTTTATTTCCGGCGACCTTCAACACTAGCGTAATTTAAATTATATTATTTTAAATGCTAAAAATAACATTATTTTTAGATATTATTTAAAAGCTTAATAGCATTACTAATTATGAGTATTACGTGCAAAAGAGTAATGTTAATTCATTTTTAGTTTTCATAACACAAAAGACTAAAATTATGCATACATACTTGTACTTATACGTGCACATAGGAAACAAATGTACATTTTTAAAAAAATGGCAGGCCTGTTTATAAACTAAATAGATTATATAGCAGAAAAAAAACTACCTTAGACACAATAAAAATCGTAATATAGCTAACCAAAGAATTTTTTTTTATGCTATATAGATTTTCTAATCCTAATTCTAATCTTAAATCCAAATATTATTGATTTTCCGTTGCGCGTCGTTGAAATCTTCTTTCAAATTTTTAATAATCCTAATCCTTATAATCCTCAAGAAAGGGTTGAGAAAGTATTAAATTGATTAAAATATTTTTTTTTAATTTTTAAGAAATGTTCATTTACATCGACTCCACGACACTTTCATTCTCTATATGCACTGACACAAGTCATTTTTGTTAAATATTTTAATATCTGCCCTCAAAATTCATGTTTTTGTAGCAACGCTTTTTTGTAATTAATTTCCGTTTTGTCCAAAATCTTTGAAGTAAATTAACTACACACAATTCATTAAACACAAGTCATTAAAAATTTTATATTATTTAAGTTATCAATAAATATTAAAAGCTCATTAAAGACAAATTTTATTATAGTTCCTTTTTTTAATAAGAAATAAAAAGATTTAATTATTATCGTAATGTACCACCGCAAACAAAATAAGCTTATGTAGCGAAACTGACACCCCGCAGCTGAACCTCCGCGAAATCACACAGTAAATTTAGATGAAATTGACCTTAATAAAAAATTTAAGTCTGCTCTAAAAGCTATAACAGCTGATTTTAAAAGCATAAATATGTTGAGAAGCTTTCTGTGTTTCAAATAAAAAGCCTTGTATCTTTAACATCGTTCATGAAGCAAGTCATACACGGATTAAAAAAATAGTTGCAACATTATTCTACATTTAAGTCACGATGTAAAACTCATAGTTATCTTCAAAATTAATGATGTTTTTATTTTAAGAAAGAGACAGAAAACTTTTCGAAAAAAAAAATTGATTTTCGATGCAGAATTAAACCAAGAAAAAAGTTTTGTAACGAACCCCATGACGGCCTATTTCTGGCACTGTAAATACTAAGGTACCATAAGGTATCCGCTCGAAGTAGCCTCTGAAATCTACGTCACTAAAGATACTTTTATATTTCATAACACATTACATTAAGGTGACTATTAGTGCTGGAATAGCGACCTCGTAACGGAGAGCGCAGCGTAGGCAGCATGTCTCAATAGCGATGCATTTAATACCGTATATCCACATACGGTATTAAATGCATCGCTGAGAGCCACTGGGCTCAGACAATGCGCAAACAAAAAAACTATAAATAATAATAAGACTTTTATTCACATCACAATTAAAGTATTATAAAGCATTACATCAATCAGAGAGTAAGTGAGTGCGAAAAGCCTAAGGTGTCAGCATATAATGCTGGTTTTCAGACCCGCCTAGTAATCGTCGTTGTCGTAACTTATTTATAATGATCATCTGATTCCAAGTAACAGTGAGTGAGTATAAAAACTTTTAAACAATTAATAGCACACTATCTATCACATTCGAAAGATGGTTAAAAACTTAGGTAGTGGTCAGTTCCCAGTTGTTTTGCTTTCGTATCAGTTATTTATATATATAACGCACTGATATATTCTCCTTCTCATATCAATATGATACCACAGCATCAATGCAAGTTTCTCTTTTATAAGTATAAGATGTTATATGTCTCTGCTTCTTTAATTTCACCAGCTCCAGCTCATTCCAAATTGTATATTACGGAGACCATTATGATTTCTATTTTTATTACTAATTAAATAAAAACTCATCTGTATATGCTGAAAAACTGTTGTGTGCAATGAAACATTATATAAAAAAGCCAAAAAACGATAGAGAACATAAATAAAAACAGATAAAAAAATTAAGACAATAAAATTATTTTTGTTTATTTGTTTTATTTCTTATAAAGTAAAAGACTTCGTCATTTCTCATTAAGTCGTTCTCTTCTTCATTTAATAATTTACCTTTCAATCCCATGCCCGCCCACTATCTCGCAGCCTCTAGTTCTTCTGCTGATCGCCTCATTTCTGATTTGTTTGCATCCCTATACAATCAAAGTATCGCCCTCCTAAGATTTAAGTAGGGGGCTTAAAGAGCTGGAGTGGAGAAAGGGCAGTGTAGGAGGACCTCTCAATAGGTGGACCGATGACCTCAAGAGATACGCTGGGAGCCACTGGACCGTGTTTTGTGGACCTTCCAAGAGACTCGAGTCCAGCAATGGACGTCTTTCAGTTAAAATTATGAAGGTGACGATAGATCTTAAATAATGTTATTTAAAAATAAATATGAGGTGATTTTCGCATGCGCGGTACATAGCCGGGGCTCGCATGACCTTAGCAACGTGCGCTCGATAGTGGGAAAGAGATGATTCTAGAACCTATCGTTAACAAGGACGAGTGCTGGAACCTAAAGGTTTAACTAGCAAGAGAGAGAGAGATAGTATATTAATCAGCATCGTATCGGTCGCGTTTGGAGGACACACGATGCGTACATTCAAGATACACCTATATACCGTAGCAAAATACATAACGACACAAGTAAACTTTTTTACAATTTAGTTGGTTTTAAAAAAAAAATGTATTATATATAAGATTTTTATATCGTAAGAAACAAAGAAAAATGTGTATAAGATGAAACCAAGTTAATTAAGAGATCTCTTGTAAAGAAACTTAAAAGTAAAGAAGGCCATATAACATCATCATTACATTTCCTCTACTGAATATAGACAGACCGCCGTCAAAGATCTCCTTACAGATCGGTCACGCACTACCAGCACCCTATGGCTCCTTGCACCAGAATATCAATGCTGCCGGTACTACCGTTGGCCACTGCTACTTAAGTATAGCAATCCTATGAGCTGTGACGGCGACCTTAGCTCATCCACAGATCTCCTCATTTCGAAAATGTATGACGCAGAGAAACTCCAAGCATAACATAACATTGAAGACGAAATGTATAATATTTTTAATTTGGAAATATAAAATAAAAAAATATCAAAACACAACTAAGATTCAGCTCCTCGCGCTTGAAAAGAAGAACAAAGGAGTGGAACAACTCGTAGGCGTTGGTAGTCCCATCCAAAAACGATACGCGTGTCTCCAAAAAAATTGTGAAGAGACCACTTAAGGGCGCTGTAAGTTAGTGAAATTAATGGGGTATCGAGATTTAACAACTTGAGTCTCAAGGCGACGAGCGCCATGTGATGCAGTATATAACATCCTAACCAGTGCCACGTTGTTATGGCCAAGCGTATCACTTACCATCAGAGGAACGACACACTGGTCTCATCGTCTCGTTGAAAAAAAAAATGAAATTCGTACCTTTTTCACCAAATGTTTCCTTTTATATACTTAAATGACGTAACAACAAAGAACGTAGATGAATAAAATATTTGTATATTAATAAATGAAAACGCAACGTGTAACAAAATACTATGTCGACCATGGCTTTGTAACATGTTACTAGAAATTAACCTGTTAAAATATTAATGAATGGGAATGCGATTTGAAACTAAACAGCAGTTAATATTAAGCCACTCTTAAAGATATAATTTCCCATTTTTACTTTACGATAATAAATCTAGCTACATGTAATAATTTTCTATTAAGTTTTACTATAATAAAGCAACAAGATACTGTTAATTATGTTTGATATACAACGAAGCAACTAGTCTTGCCCACAACAATATGGTGCTACATATAAAGTTTACATAACATCATACTGAGCTGGTTGCCTTGATACATACATACTAATATCACTCAGTATCTACGAATTTTTGTAAAGTTTGTGCACTTTTTTTAGCGATAACTTGATGATAAATTCATGGAAACTGTCCTGTTTCACGAAATACAGTTTATATGTTTTCATAAACCTTAGTAACGAACATACATACTGTAAATTTATATAGCAAAAGATATAGGCAGGGTAAGGCATAATCACATCTATTTTTAAAATGCAACACGTTGTAGTGACCTATGTGCAAAACAACATTTCCAAGTAATAAGATACTAGGTGAAACGGGAGGGAAATCATTACTAGGGTGGTTGAAAAGGGTGAGGAAACTGTAACGTTGTATAAAATGTATCGGAAATACAAAAATATTTTACAGAAAAATATTACTGACTTTTTTAATGCGAACGAAATGCCGGCCATCGCGTTATATTAAAAACGTTAACGTTATAATATGTGGTTAGGTGTCCTGTAATATAAATTTCAATTCAAATTACATTGTTCATTACAATAAAATGATGTTATTAAACCATAAACATATTTTCAATTTCTATTACAATATAATTATCCTCTTATCATCTTAAATTCCGACCCATCTCTGTACCAAAATTCATCAGAACTGCATTAGCGGTTCTTGTGTATAAAAGAAACTTTTACTAGTTTACTATTAGTACAGATATCAGAATATTATTACTCTTTAGTACACTTACGACTTCTTTACAGATATACAAAGACTTCTTTAAAGGGAATCTAATCTACCGCTTTTTGAAATTTCACATAAATTTTATTGCATTTGTAAGAAAATATACGTAGAAGAAAAGAGGAAGCTGGGCGGCTATATTATAACACATAATATTTCACAGCATATTAAAAGTATCGTGAAATAAATATAAATAACTAGCTGACCTGGCAAGCTTCGTATCGTCTCAAAATCAATAGTTAAAAAAGGTGAATGGTTATTCCAGAATGTTTCAACTTTACTAAAATAAAAAAAAAACGTTTGCGTCCAGATTCCCACTAAAGCCCGTAAAATATTAAAGTTGTAATCAGAAATTGTTGGTTATCAATCGCAAAAGTCAAAAAACAAATCTTATTTGAAATTGTATTTGATTTCTGAACGACTTTTAGATGTAATTGATTTCTAAACGTCGGGACGAACATCAAATGCTTAACATTCTAAGGTATAGTTTCTAAGGGAATACGAAATTGTTGTATTTACTATGTTCCAAGCATTTTTTTTTTTTTTTCATATTTCCTCACCTTTCAAACCTTCCCTGGGGACTTCCACAAATAATTCAAAACCACAGCCAAATCAGTTCAGCCGTTCTTGAGTTTTAGCGAGACTATCAAACAGGAATTGATTTTTATATATAAAAGATTCGTATAAATTTCGCTGACTGGAAATTCTTAGCTAAAATGGCATCTGTTAATAACATTTATTGCATTTCACCTTTTATACTATGTGGCAACTGTGCCTAGATACATCTAGAACAGGTAACACGTAGAATGGGGTCGATCGATAGAAACCTTCATGAAATGGAATGGGATGGGCTGCGTCCGCCCACTATTCCGTGAAATACACCCCCACGGCCGGCACGTGCAGAGTATTAAACGTTATGTATTTCAAGGATTTTCCCGGGGCTTTGTGAATATTCTGCGAAATGTGCAATAAATGAAAAGCTTTACAGAAATTTTACCTTCAAATGCAAAAGCAAATTTAAAATTCAACGTAAAATTTTCTATTCTATTTGCTCGTCGTCTTTCTTTATTATATTATGTGGGATATTATATTTACGTCATCATCATCAACCTGTCCCCAAGCTTTCCACACCGATCAGTCCTAGGCTGCCCGCTTTCAATGTTTTTCTATTGCAACCCCACGGGCGTTTTCTTTTCATATAATGTATATGTAGTAATGATTGATTTTGTAATCAATCATTTACAAACATTATATATATAGAAACTCAAACGCGACCTCGAGGAAAACTATATCATTTCTTCGTATTTAATTATTGAGAAAACAAAAAAAATCTTAATAAAAACTACACCTACAATGGTTCCCGATATTTTCTTTATCAATTTTAGTTTTGCAGTGCCCTGTTATCCTTTTTCATTCTATTGTTGTACGTGTATAATATATAAGAATTTGTTATAAATTTTTTTGAACATATAAATTCCTATGTGAATATTAAAACACAAGGCGACATCGAGTGGCGAAATAGAATCTATGTACCCCGCTTTACATTAGAGAAACCGTGCCGACCTCCTCCTTCCTCGTTCAAAGACCACGCCCCAGTTTATTGATCATTTTCCTGCAGGAATTAAAACTCCTTTCTTACTACGCTTGGTAGAGAATAAGACATTGATTTTAAAATTTTCGTTAAATAAGCATTTTAAAATTTAGCAATGTTATTTAGTCAGTTTGAGTATTCATCATAATTATCACTAATTACTTATCAATTTTACCAGGTTTTGATCTATCTGCTACATATGGCACCTATGATTAATAATATAGAATCACATCGGATGATTCGACGTAATTAAAAGAAAAATAGAAGAAAACTTTCATTTTTGATATCAGTGAAATACTAAATTAGCCGCGATTCAACGAAATAAATACACTCTTAATGTTTTCTATTATTGTTTGTCTTGGCTTAAACTTTCCCGGTATAGACACATAAGTAGTAAAAAGTTCACTTGACCTGTTAACATAAGAGAGGCGGAGTATTATCGCCGCATTTTCATTACATCTTGCTCGTGTCGTCGCTTCAAAAGAAACGTCATAGATAATATATTGAAGCTGCAAAAAAAACAAGATTCTGCATGAAATCTACCTCTGTATTAAGTGAGCAATTTGGGTCAAACCCAAAGAAGCCTTTATATGGCTGTGTTATAGAGTGAAATTAGAAAAAATACATGATACCCATTTATAATATTTTCGTTTCATCAAATAATGATCTAGAACATTTATACAAAAAATATAAGAACTTGCAATAGTTGAAAATAAAGTGGGTAGTCCAGTTTCAAAGCAATCGCAAGTTCATACTTCTTTTGACTTACACTCGAATTCATCATAAGTGTGGGATTATTGTCTCAACTAATGTACTATAACAGTCAATCACATTTATTTGCTTTGTAACAACATACTTATTTGTTAACAAAATCGTAATGTAAAAAATGTGAACAAAGTTAAGGCTTCAACATATTATTAAACAGATTAGGTGTAATTACAATGGTGGTTAAAGAAATGATTCTTTTTTTATGATGGAGTGTATGTGATTGTTTTATGTTCACGCAGGTTGTGTGTTACGTACAGTATCACGTAAAGTTACGTGATATCACATCTCATTTTATCGAACCCCAATTAAAGCTGGAATGTTATGGGGGCACGGAATTTAACCATGGCATGAGTTTGCGAAGGTGCCACAACAATGTCTGTCTGGGCTTTGTCATCGATATCAAATAAAATTTTATATCGGAACGAAATAAACAGAATTTCTTTTGATGTACAACGACAGAAGAGATTTCGTGGGACTTTCCTCTATTCATTCGCTACGCGTGAACATATTTCTCATTAGTAGGGATTACAATACAGGGATACCGAATACCAGTATATCGATTTCATAATAACAACATTCCCAGATCTAAATACAGGTATTATAGCATTTACTAGAAATTTTCAAATTTTTTTACTATATGGTCAAAGATAAGCCGTGATAGCCTAATGGTTTGAAGGTACCGGGTTCGAATCAGGAAAAAACCAATGAATTTTTTTAATTTATGTGCAGTTAGTATACGTGCTAACTAATATCACGTTCTTTGACGGTGAAGAAAAACATCACGAGGAAACCTACATATCAATGTCATGACCATTCGTACTCGGACTAGTATGTGAAATGGAGGAGGCAATGGCAAACCACTTCATTATAATTACCAAGTAAGTCGTCGTGTGTTTCATTACACATGATGACCACGACCCTCAGTCATGACGAATTAGATGTTCAAAGAATGCAAAATACACTTTGTGTTAGATAACGCTAAGTGACGTCCTCATTTATTAAACATGCTTCTCATTTCAATGCTCTTTTCCCTAAATTCAGCTGATTTTAGACTATGCATACATTGATAGTGGTAGCTTCGTTTTCACTCGACACGTTTTAACAAGTTTAAGCCCAATTTTTTCCAAATAACACACAGAGACTTTTTGGCCTAGTACTAAAATCACTAAACTCAATAATACTACTGATGTATGGGATGTGTCCAAAATTTAAATCGATTTGAAAAATCAACAATAAAATTGTTATAATTTATTAAAGAAGTTTAATAAGACAAGAAATTCATATATTTATAATAACTACCTTTAAATTAAATTTCTCTCTCTGATAAAAGTAGCGAATTTAACTAAAAAATTACCGGTATTCTAACCTTAGCTCGGTATTGATTGAATTTGGACCAGTATTGCAATCTCTAATCCGCCATTATATTTGATTTATCAATCGCTGAAACAATCACAAAACTATATTCTTGGTTAGTGAAAAATTAAATAAAACTACAGATTTTATTTCGTTTATTTATTTGTCGATTCAAGCAAGAGTCCTTCATGTCACTGAAAGGTGCTCGAAACGTCAATTCATAAACAGTTATATAAACCGAAAAAAAGACCATTAAAATTGTATGTTCGCGTAAATATGAAAAATCACTAACTAAAAAATATAATCATTATAAAATCAAAAATAATCTTTAACTAATAATAATATATATTAAATGATGACTGAAAGAAAAGAGAAGTGACAGGGTTTGTTACTAAAAGAAATACCTTTTTTGAAGCATCTTTATTATAACAAGAGGCAATAACGAAAACGTAGCGACGTTCGGGGAATCAATTATTATGTAGATGGCAGGAATAATATGATATCACGGCAATGAAATTTTCTTTATAAAAGATTTTCTATTACGTTTCAAGTTAAATTTTGTTTAGGTAACTATAATAATTTTAATAAATTAGAATAACAAAATTTTAGGAATATATCACAATTTAAGTATGTTTTCTTATAAATGTCGGCGTAACCACGTCAAAAAATCTTTTGATTGTTGAAATCAGTTAATAATCGGCGCAAATACGTTTTAAAATCATCAGTTTGTTAAAATATTACAAACAGTAATTTTCAGTTTATCTTAAAAAATCCTTAAATTCAGACATATTTTCGTAATACTGACGCAGTAACACTCCGCCAGCCGGTGTGTGCAGACCTGTTATAGAAATTGTTATTCTGCTAGACAAAAAGAAGAAAATTCTGTTTTATTGGATAATGGGCAATACTGAAAATTATGTATTTGATGACCTTCGGAGACAATGCTCAGACATCAGTAGAGAAATGAGAAGAAGCTCATAGCCACAATGCTGCAACATCAGCTCAATCGCCACCTGATCAACTATAACAAGACGAAATCTCCAAATTTACAAAACTAAGGTAACATGATTAAATCCATAATTATAAATAGTATTATACCTTGAGAATTCTTAGAGAGCTTCTGAGAACTCTGCGAAGGCTTGCGAGACTTCTGCGTGGGGTTTCGAGTGCATATAATCCTGACTACGTCTCGCAAGTATAGAATATATTCACCATATTATCTATATTATATTGCACATATTGTTAAATCTGACGTCATGGCTACAAGTAACTTAAGCTTTCATTATGTTAGGTATTAAGGAAAAATAATTGTAGTCACAGACTATTTTTTGTTAAAAAAATTGTAATTCTTTTGACTTGTAATAAACTGAAAGGAATCTAGAATAAATTCCTACATACTATTGTACTATTATAATTCACTAAGATTTATTTAATAATTATATTTCTTTAAGTTTAATTCGAATATTAATAATTTGTACAAAAAAGATTATAATAAAGTAGTTGTATGATTATTGTACAGATGGCGTAACTGTCTGTCATTTTTGTACAAAAAGCGAGGCAACTGTATGTTTCTCTTCGGTCATTGTGTGGACATTGTAAGAAACTTATACCCAGTGCTTGTGACGTACTTGTGTTGAAATTAAATATATTTGAAAGTGAGTGTATTAAGTGAGCTCCTATTAATTAGGATATTCCGTCACATAAAATTTTAACACACTGTTAAATGTAAGTAATAAAAATTGCGCTAAATATACATTTCCCTTGAGCGTAAAATATTTATATTACAAAGCCATTTTCCTTGCACTTTTAAGACGTTCATCGGTCAACTTTGTCGTGTCGAGACGCTTTGTGCGGTCAAATGAGATTCCTTATGCAAATGGTTACAGAAACTATGCATACCATCAAAATCTTGAATACTTTCTGCGCAATTGCTATCGTTGTTTATACCTGTGTTATAGTAAAACATAAATTTTTCTCGTACATATTCCATAGAAAGTCCTTTAAAACATTTCACACGTTTTAATAACTTTTACAGCTTCAAAGCAATTAGTTACCAACTTTTAATATAACGAAACTAGTTTTCAGTAAAATTGTTGTGATCTTTTGATATTTGGAAAAGCGTCGAAACGATCGGGACGTCATCTGATGGTAAGTGAAACGTTCGCCCATAACAACGCGCTAGTTAAGATTATATACGCTGCACCACATTGCGCTCGTCGCCTTGAAACCTATGGACAAATATATTTATTGCGAGCGATCGTGTTCATCTGACCTTATAGAGTATCTCTATTGATTCACTTCCAACTAAGGCTTAAAATAGCATTACTTTGAAGGATGTTTTATACGGTTGTTCGTAAATTTAAACCTACGTTGAAGTTTTCAGTTGAAAGATCAAGCCAGGAGACTTCCATAACTTGATGGGTTTTGATACCGTACTTCGATAATAATTTAAATTTAAAAGACAATCCCAATTTTCAAGTTAAATACAACGTTAATGCAATTTACAGTTTATTTTAAATATTTTCTTATCGATACATTTAATTGTTTAAAATGAAGACTGAGGCAATATTTTTAACGTAGAGTAAGTATATGAGCAAGCACTTAATAACTTTCAACACATGTTTGCAAAAACATATGAATATCAATAACATTATTTGCGCGGAAACTCGATTAAAAAATATACCAAACACACTTAAAAATTACCACAAACATAAATTCGCGTTTATATTTTAATTTTTTTTTTTAAGTGTGATATAATAAACACATTAAACAATTTAATAACATATTAAAGTTAGTAGGAAATTTTTAAATAGCTTAAGTTTTAAGCTACTTAAGGTAACACGCAAAAATCGTCTATTGCTTATCAAGCTATTGACCGTAAATATTTTTTATCCCAGTGCCATTTTAACATATACTCCAAAAATTTTTCACAATGGGTAATGAAAAATTAAACTGTTGCTATAAATTTGTCAACAACGTACAGTAAATCAATTTATAAAAAAAATAGCTGATATTTGCTAACTTCAGATAGTTTACAACAATAACTGCTGGCCAAAGCGCATAGACGTAATTGTTTCAGCATTATTTCTTTACTGTAATTCATTCAGCAGCTCCTTTTTCTGACACCAAACATTACTGATCTAGTTTGAAGGGCATTGTAACTAGTGAAATTACTGTTCCGACGATATCTTGTTTCAAGACACCGAGCACAATAAGGTGCAGTGTATATCATCCTTTCAAGCACCACATTGTTGTGGGCAGGCATCACTTACCATCAGGTAAACGTCTTGGTCGTCAAGATAAAAATATCAGTTTTCTAGTAAGCACATTTTTTTTATAAAATAATTCGATCTTAATTGTATATATGTAACATTTTTGATTGTTGAAGTGTAGTGCAACACACTTGACACGGGCTCGCTTCTCATTAATGTATCGCTACATGGTGGTCAAGAACCGCCTGGAATACAATATCGAATATTATAATAGTAGGCGAGGTACAGGGGACTTCAATATATGACAAGATGCAGCTACAGACATATAACATATTGTTAACGGTCTAAGGAAAACAAAGTACAGAGAAACGCAAGTTTCTAAGTACTGCTAATACTATATATATACAATAAACGAATAGTATATATATAATAACATGTGAATCCTTATAATAATTCGCATTCGTATAACCGTTAGCTATGTATTTTTGTAGTAGCGCCATCTATTGACGCAGTTGAAAAAAGTTTTGTCAAAATGTCTCTCTCTAGTAACAAATCCTTTGAAAGACTAAAATTTCTTCATTTTCTTACTTACGAGTGAACTATTACTTACAATCATGTCGATATTGCTCTATAATATAATTTTATGGCCGTTGTGAGCAATGATTTGCATGAGCAATTGATAACATTTAGCAATGCTATCAACACCTTTGTTGATGCTCGCATTATGTAATCGCTTATCACGAAAATAAGCCGAACGCTGTGTAATTTGATTCACGACAACATTGTTGTTTAAAATTACTGCTCTGTTCTTTTCACAATATGTCTGAATGAAGATCTGTTAGGTCTGTTGATGATAATACAGCAACGATAACTACAAAGTTGATATCAAGAATGTATAATGTATAATGTCGTAATCATTAAGTTGTTGTGGATAGTCCCAATAATGGAGTACCTAAATGTTTTTTGCATTGTTAAATAGATTAATAGAATAAAAAGAAACAAAAATATTTGTCTCTTTTTGTATCATACACTTAAGCTACATCTAGTACCCTTGCTACTTAGTCGTACATATTTACGCAATGTGGAACTTTGTACTTGTTTTTATCTTATTATAACCTAATCTTCGACTACAATTAGACTTCATGTGACGGACGCGGGAGACGTTTCGGTAAATTTCATTGCCACTCTTTCTACCCTTCGCGGTCGGAGCCCAAAACCAGATCTACCGCAGTGACCTAACACAGCTTTCGCTATTAACTGCGATGGCCTCGGGAACACTGTTCCAGGAGTATCCTGAATGTCACGAAAGAGATGAGTATTTCCTCTGAGATGAGGCTGCATTGTTCAGCACTATTGTTCCCGTAGCCCTATCGTAAAGCGACAAAGGAGCAAACTTGTTATTATTTTACATCGTGCAAGACGACATAAACTTTTTTTCCTCGCTAGTGAATAGGCTGCTACTTATAACAACCTATTACTATTATACTCTTCTCTTTAAGACACCGAAGTCATATTTACATGATGGTTGCTGAACCGAATACAGATTTTCCGGGGTCACTTAAATAGCAAGAGCAAAAGAGCCCGCAATGATTAGAACTTCATTAAATTGTAAAACTCTGTTTATATATAATTTGAGCCGTGATAACTTAGTGGTTTGAACGCCCGCCTTTGTCTCCGGAGGTTCCTGGTCCGAATCCGGCCTGCACCAATGAATTTTTCAGTTTATGTTCAGTTAGTATAACACCAATTAATATTATGCGCTTTGACGGTGAAGGAAAACATCGTGAGAAAACCTACATATCTATGTGATGATCATCCGTGGTCGGACTAGTATGTGCAATGGAGAAGGCAATGGCAAACCACTCCATTATAACTGCCAAGTAAGTCGTCGTGTGTTTCATTACCCATGATGACCACGACCTTGTCATGAGGAAATACAACTTAGAAGATATATATTTTATTTGTTATAACATCAGACACCCTATTGTCCATTATTAGACAATTGAAAATCCCTGTCAGGCACCATTAAATTATAAAGAATTAAATTAATGTTATTGCATAAAAGCTGAATTTTGATTATTTTACTTGTGGAATTATAAAGTATAATCTCACACTTTATCATACATATTGTCTACTATAGATATTAGCCCTAATAATATATATACGAAATATACAAGTTGAAGATATCAATGGCAGAGATAAAAATTATGAAATTATTAAAATATTTCTTTGAATCCAAATGAAATTATAACAATATACTATAGTAATATTTCATTACTTTATGTAAAATAGTTCGAATTGTTTCTTTATTATGGCCACAAAATAAGTTTATCTAAAAAAAAATTTGTGGTAAAAAAGTAAGTAGTATCTATAAAAAAACTGGTGTAAACTTTGGTGTAACTGTTTAATGCCTAGTTTAATGAAAAACCTCATATTTTATAAAGATCTTAATTTTTTATTGTTTGCTAAAGAAGGGTTCAACTTTTTTGATTTTTGTTTAACAAACTTCACCATTATTGCTGTTATTCATTATTTTTTTATGCGACGAGACGAGCAAGACGTTCACCTGATGGTAAGTGCTACGCTTGCCCATGACAATGTAGTGCTAGTTAAGATGGTATACACTGCACCACATCGCGCTCGTCGCCTTAAGACATAAGGTGATAAGTCTCATTACCCCAGTAATTACACTAGCTACAGCGCCCTTCAAACTGGAACACATTAATGTTTGCACACTACTTTTACTATTAAAATAGTAGCTGTACCCATCCAGACGGTCTCCAACAGAGACCTACCACCAGTAAAATTTTAATTAAAAAATATTATTATTATCTTATTGCTGTTACAAGATGAATACCTGATCATAAGTAATATCCTCTCCCCATAATGACTGGGAGGTAGTAAGTATGACATACATTTCACCACACTGTGCTTACCACCTTGAGTCCTTCCACTATGTCAACCCTACAAGGACAGTTTGATAAGTATCTCTATTATCAGTTTATAAAAAAAAGAAAAAGTTAGTTTTGTAAATATGTATTTATTTTTACATAGTAACCTTTTAACCTTATACATTTGTTCCATCTATATTCAAGGTACAACAAACCTTACAAATAATATGATTTCTAAGTCATTAAAATAGGCCTCATCTAGCCTCTATAGTCATTAAAATGACTTTGTCATTTGATCCACACCGCTCACCACAGAGCCATTTTTTCAGTTTTGAAAATAAAAAGAAATCACATGGAGAAGGAGAATAGGAGGGGTGAGGCAATATTTTGTAGCATTACTGTACTAATGCCACCACAATTCTGGACAAATGAGCTGGGGAGTTGTCCTGATTAAATAATACTTTTTTCTTTTTTAGCACTGTCAAATATATTCAAAAAATTGGCATAGAACTGCCCTTCATCTTTTACCCTTTTCTAAGTAGTCAAAATATTATACCCTGTGAATTCCAAAAACAGTCGCCATCACCTTTCCGGTCGATGGGACGGTTTTAGCTTTCTTTAGAGCAGGTTCACCTGGTAAAATCCACTGCTTCGACTGTTCTTTCAATTCCGGGGTGTAGCGGTAAACCCACGCTTCATCTACGACACGAAATCGACGATCAAAAACGACACAGAAACTCTTTCGAGTTACGTTTGAACATGACTAAACACTTCTCCGAAATAGCCCGTCGGTTCTTTTCATGCTCTTCCGTGAGTAAACGTGCCACTCATCTTGCCGATACCTTCTTCATACCCAATTTTTATACTAATATGTTTTGTATTCGCCCGATTCAAACCTTTAAAGCGTCAGCGATGTCGCGGAGTTTAATTCGGCGGTCGCCTAAATGGATATTACCAATTTTTTACATGGTCTGTAGCCACCTCAATTGGGCGACCTGGGCGATCCCCGTCAAGACGGTTATTCTTCCCCGCTTAAATTCGTAATACCAGTATCTGGCGGTTGTTATAGAAGGTAAACCGAATGCATTCTTACTTTTAT
Source organism: Byasa hedistus (assembly GCA_029286795.1). Lineage (NCBI taxonomy): Eukaryota > Metazoa > Arthropoda > Insecta > Lepidoptera > Papilionidae > Byasa > Byasa hedistus. The sequence goes on along the minus strand of JAGSMW010000027.1, from coordinate 1,481,100 downwards.
ATCATCACACGTGGTTCCTTTCTAAAACATTAAACGCACCAAGTAATTTTAAATAAACGTAAGAAAATTATACGTCTATGACTAACCTAAACTGAAGAAACGTCAAAAGTTATTTTTTAAAAAAAAACATGCTGGCAATTTCTCCACACGGCCCCTTATTAAACTATTTACTTATACAAAATATTAATGATTTAAACTAATTTAATTATGTTATTTACTTAAAAAAAAATAATATTCTTTATAAAGTTTATATTATTTGACGTAATGCAATAAAAAGACTTAATGGTCTTTAAAATATTTACTGTGTTACCGAAATTTTAGCATATTAGGTTTACATCAAGAAGGTTATTCACTTTTGTAGGCATGAATAATGTTATCACTTTTACATTACACTAAACTTTGTGCAAACGGATCGATGAACCTAATAAAAAATTAACAGAGCGGGAGTACAGATTATGAAATAATCTACGCATCGTAAATAATTTTAATCATATAAATTTTAATATAAAATTATTTTCACAAACGTTTTAAACAGAACAGTATTGAACCTTTCAGATGTTATTTTCTCTCAAAAAATGCAGAACAAATCTTTGGATACTATACACTGAGCCGCAGTTTGCCTTTGTGTGAATTTCCTCTTTTTTTCACGAGGCCAGCAATAGGAACTAAAAATCCAGCACAAAGAGTGTCTGTAATACCTTGCGCAGGAAATCCATACCATTACATACGGAATTACTGTGGACCAGTACGTTTACGGGATTTACTTCGTTAACACAGAAAAAAATAGAGAGAAAAATTTAATAACGAAATTAGTAAACTATGTACGATTAAAAAAAAAACTCTTTAAACTTTAGAATGAAATTAGTTGAACTTACTTTCACTATCCTACTTGTGATATTAAGTTTGATAGTAGAAGCAAATTAAAAAGTACAAAAACAACATAACGAATAGAAAAGAATTAAAATAAATTTAGATATGTTATTGCTCACTTATCAATAACATTCATTGTACAAAAAATATATACGAAGTGAAACGGCTCGTGTGTACCGAGAAGACTTAGTAGGTTCTCCGAAAGTTAACATTGGAATGCCACTGTGCGGCGTTCACACTCCTCTTTCCAAAGAAACTTGATTACCGAAGAGGGGTACATTTGTTATGTCTAACAATACTGTTATTATATTTCAAAAGTTAACTCGATTTTTATTCAACCTTTTCAAATATACATATTTTCTTCTTCTTCCAATTGATGGCATGAGCACGGTTTGTGCGAGAGCCAATGTCATGTGTATACGTACAAAATAAAAGAATACAAGTCCATTAAAAATTGTCTGCGTGATCAATCGTTCATGTTCTCATCTTTTCATCTTCGCAATTGATGGCGAGAGCTAATGTTGTATACAACGATATATAATATACATACAATATAATATACAATAGACGTATAAAATAAATGGTTACAAATTCTTAAAAAACTGTCTGTGTGGTCAATTCATCCGCCGTGTTTCAAGTCCTCCTTATTCTCTATACATATTTTAAAGAGACTATATAATAAAAAAAACTAATTTGTTTAAATGAAATCATTCGATGTATGTGTATATAAAGTTGTGGTTAGTCGTATGATTTTTTAATGATTTTGCTGTTCAAGAATTATAAGAAAATGCTGAAAGTAATAAGAAGTAATGTAAAGGACGCATTACTCAAGGCCAAAGAGTTTTTAAAAAGAAAAAACAATCCAACGCTCGGATAATTCCGTTTAGAAAGATTAAAGAGCGTGTTGCTGCTGTGACAGATAAGTGATACCAAATATACTTTCTCTGTTTACCCCATTTACAATAAATATTTTCTCTCTTATTTAAAACTCATATAAATATTAATAGAGATAAATATATCAGGTATTTCTTTACGTACTGTAGCGAAAATTAAAAATGAAGGAAGGATAGCTCAAGCAACTTTCAAGTAAAATATACTAGGAAGTAACAAAAAGACCAGAAAGACAAAATTGTTTTGAATAATTTTTAGACTAAGTTTTCTCAAGGAGAATTCACGAGTTTTATACTCTACACGGAAATTATTAACGTAAAAAATAGACAAAATACTTTCAGAAGGAATTGCTTTTTTAATTTCTGTTATTGTTATCCTGGGAAACCCGCTCGGTGACTATTCAATGTCAATTTCAATCCATAAATAAAAATTACTGAAATTAAAAAATGGTTTTAGTGATAGGTCATCTATAATGAATGCCTATGTTATCTCGAGAAATCATAATTTTATTAGTAATTTTCTGCAATGTCTGACCTCTTCCTGATAAGATAGGACGGATGTTTTTGAGTTAAAACATAGTTTATTTATTTAATACCTTTTTACATACACAGAATTATCGTTGCGATTAAAATCGCGAGCCGCGGCTAGTAACAAATAAAAATCTCTGGTAATGAAAAATAGTGGAAGTGAAAACTGTCTTGTTCTAAGGAAATTTCCTTTAACTGGTAACCTACAAAACATACTTATGCCCGTCCCTGTCAATGTCATCCAAGTGCCAAAAGATCTTTGGTTGCACTGTATTTCTGAAATAGCTATTATTCTGGCAACACAGAGCAAGTGACATTCATCACACGACAACATATTATTTTTTGTAGAATATTAAATTGCATATTAGATAAAATTTTACATAATTCTTTAAATTCAATAAATACTTATCGTTACGTTTCATTACAATATAACAAAATTAAAAAAAAAAATTAGTTGTGAAGATACAAGACAGAAGCAGATGGAACACCTTTTTGCGAGTGGTAAAAATGAAAATATATCTTCCTGTCATATAGTGGAACTAAACTTGTAAATTAATTACACCGTTCTGATTTAATATGGGATTTAAAATATTCAATTAAATCCCATATCAAATCAGCAATAATTATTTGTGAGACGTATGTTACTATTATGTATATACAAGCAATGTAATAAATTGTGTGTTATTAAGTCAATATTATTTGATTCCGTACAGAAATATTTTATGGACGGTATATTATTATAACAAACTAATTTTTGTATTCCAGACAAATACATTTCTTTCATTTTGCAAGATCATATTTTTTTGACAGCAACGGCTAATTACTGTTGATAAAATATGTAAAATAGATTTTTATGAGAAGGTTTGTTCTGTGATCTGTTGTTTTAGGTTCGGAGAAAAATGTTTATCCATTATGTTGTATACTTGAAGTACATTTTACTTTGATAAAAAATAACGCTTATATTATAAATTCAAAGAATTATTAAATATTGCGTGTATTATACTTTTATTAAATTATATTCATCAATTAATATGCAAAATATTAAAGTAAAATATATTTAATTGTTACGTACCCTGTGTTGCCAGATCAATCAGTATTTTTCTGTAATAAATAGGTTATCCACAAACTTTTGTGTATATCTTCTATTTTGTTTTTTGTTTTTTTTAATGTTATTATTTTCCTCGTAAAATTCTTTAGATATACAGTATCGTGTAACCATTTTCTATTTTTAGGAAACTGTATAATAAATAACAAAATGCTAATGTTACCAGAATTTATAGCTGTTATATAAAATTAAATAAATTTTATAAAATGTAATTCAAACCGTTAGTTATGTAATACACATTTTATAAATATAATACAAAATTTACTTATCTGTCTACCTATTTATTATTTATTACATTATGTACATTTTGAATTTTACGCCATCTTATGACCAAATCGACCACAAATTCGTCTCTCAAATGGTTAATAGTACAAGTTAACCACAACAGAGAGAGAGAGAGCATGTGTAAAGAATTAACAAAGTACTGCAGTGTCCCCGGTCTGCCACCGTGTTTGCTGTGGAATATAGTTGTGCATTTTGCTAAATAATTTTATATGCATAGCATGAAATAAAAATGTCATTGTAACGTTTATTTCTTTAAAGAATATAATGACACAATCAATAATTCAAGATATCAAGAATAACTCAGGTGAGCTCTTCGAAAATGTTAGCAGACGTGGGGCACGTAATTGGTATCATTCCACTTTTTATGTTTTCACACTTTATCCTTCCAAAATTCTTACAAAACAAGTTTGCTGTATGTATATAAAAGAGCATGCAACTAATCAGTTTTATTTGGGTCAATAAATGTATTCGATAGATTTTTGCAAAGGTCAGGTTTTGCCACATAAATGTCCATACTTTTTTTTTTATTGGGACGGATGCATGTGAATCCTGCGCCGTGTGAAAAAATATTCTCACGCTCTGTGTCCTTTATGTCGAAGTCGTTTTTTGCTCGGCCTACACATGGCTGAACTTCCTGCATTTAATGAAACGAAATATACGATAGATTCATGAGTTCTCGCAAAGATCGCTGCGTTTGTAAGTTTTCTTAATAGTTTTATTATCGTGATTTAGAGTTGAATATGTTGTACAGGGAAGGCAGTGTAATTTTTCAATAAACTCCTATCCCATATGATTGATTTGGCCTTGTATTTGACAGTGTAGAAGATTGTAGAGTTTAGTGCAATATAATGGCCTTGCAATTCAATCATTATAAAATAGTTGTGTAGTATAGGTTAATACTACATATAATGACAATTTTTTTGCTTTTTCTTAGAGTAAATGTTTGTGCTTAACATATTCATTAATGATTTATTTTCTACATGTCTAATATTGGCCTAAGGATATAACCTACCAGGTTTTAAGGTGTGATCAAACAAATAGCAATAGATTAGTTTTTATTGATTTTTATTGTACATAACAGTAATTCTCTCTTCAATTCATAAATAAAACTAGAGGGTGCAGCACAATTAACTGTCATGGTTTTTAAACATAAATCTGTTGTTAGCATTTACAACTGCCAATTATTTTACAAAATTAAGTTTTGACCTTGAAAGTTTTGTAAGAATATTCAATAGGTCATGTGGGTTAGGATATGTATTTACAGTATTATTTCTGTCATGTATATATAAAAATTGTTGGTAAAGTTTATAATATTCATTGCTATAAAATTTAGGTATATTGTACAAAAGTTGTTATAATACATTGTTTCATAATACATATGAAAATAAGAAATAAAAAAAAACATCTTAAGAAAAAAACATTTAAATGCTAATTGTTACCCAGTTCTATGTTATTTCAAACAATTTTGTTCTCCACTTTTCCTTTTCAAAAAATGTTTACAAAACATTAAAATTGGAATGTCTGTAATATGAAAATAACACTTTTTACTGAGATATATGTATACTAAGCTAATTTTTTCTTCATTTAGACATTGAGTGGTTATTTATGCTTGAGGGAGAGATTTCTGTTTTTAATAGCATTCAAGTAGTAGTACAGTAAATTACTAAAAAGTTTTTGTATTCAATTCAAGTTTGGCCTTTTCTAGTCTTAGATTTATTCATAGATTAGTTAAAAATTGTGTGTGATCTTTGGGGTTCAGATCACATAGTGCATAGCAAAAGTTGACATTTGATTACCAACCACCAGATTTTACAATGTGGCTCATCCTGGGTCTGTTGTTCTTTGAGTATACCAATTTATTGAAATGTGGTGGCATCTGGTTTTGATTCAGATAGTGGCCACCAAGCAATAAGTGTATAATAGCAATAAGTAACAGCTCAATAAGTAATTAAAGGTCTTAGCAAAAATTAATGAAAGTATTTAAGTACATGTCTTACTGTTGATTCCATAACAGCTTAGACTATAACTTCTAAATGTTTGAATCCTTTTGCTGGGTTAAAACTTTATTAAAAAGTTTAGGTAAATAAAGGTAATTTTTAGTTACAGTTCATCAAATCATGTATGACGTTTTTAAGTAGACCTCAGATTTAACATTTCACAAATATGTCTGCTCAGCGCACTATAAATAATCTCTGAATATAGAAAGAACTAATAGGTTGCATTTAATGCCATGTTTCACTGCAGAGGTATTAAGACTTAACCTTGAAGATTCCTGTTTTACCTTTAGTTGATGTGTGTCCTTTCTCGGTGAGTGATGCATTGACTTCACGAAAGACATTTAATTTTTCTATCAGTTCTCAGTGTCTCATGTTCTTGTAATGGTATCTCGGAAACACACTCCACTAATAGGCTAGACCAATATTGTCTTCAAAATTCCTTTCGAACAAATATTATAAGACTGCAATAGATTGATGCAAGGAAAGAAACACGGAAATTGATTATTTTGCTCATATTACTAATTAAACTAAGCTAAAAAGGTGCTGATGTAGAAAATCATTCAGCAAATATGTGACCTTTTTTCTTCTTACTATAACTCATATGGGGAAAGGAGAATATATTGTTACAGATCAGCACATAGGGATGAAAGGGAAATTATTCCTATAATTTACCCCACGTCTGTGTGTAGGATTTCCCGAACTGGTTCACTCATTGTCGTGGCGGTGAAGTTCATTAGTCGTGGCGTGGTCTCGCACGGTGAAGTTAAGGGTAACGTACCCAGCCCCACACGAGCTGTTAGTCTCACTCGCGTTGGCTGCTCCATGTGGGCTCGATGTGCTCACCCTTGATGTGTGCCGTTGGTTTGGGAGAGGAAATTGGGATGCGCGTGGCGTCACTATCACGGCTTATTGCAGTCGAGGAGTCGCGGAGGAAGCGGAGTGTTGGTATGACGGTATCTCAGTGTTTCGCTATGTCGTCTATAATGCAAACAGAGAAAGATTAGAGCAGTGCCGGCGTCCATTAAGACTTGGACGTCTTTAAGGTAGAGATATAGTTAAGTTTCATTTAAACTATTCCGTTTTATCATATAGATATCTTCATGTACAATCCGGTGGCCAAGCATAAGTCAACAATAAAAAAGCTATTCAGAAAAAATTAGAACCAAGTTGCTAAGACTAGATATTATTCCATCAGCCACGGCTCTTGAAACGGCTATGGTCTGGGTGAATACTTCAGGAGCTATGCTATTTTTAACTTTGACGTGAAGTTCTTCCCAACCATTGTTACGTAGTAACACCTCTTCGTCCAAAGGACCGTGCCATACGACCTCTGCATCCAGTACGCTGGCACCGAGACCAGTCTATCCATGGCTAATCGTTAGTTTCAGAACAAGATTCAAAAATCCAATCTGGGCTGGTTTGGACCTGTAGTACACTGTAGATAAGTCTAATATCCTCTTTATATTTCTGAACATATACTACTAATTTTATGCGGGGACATTTACTACATAATGAAAGTTTTGGATCTCCTATTTTCATTTGTCATCAAAATATAGTACTCGAACAGCGTGGTTACATATATAGTGAGATAATATATTCATTGTATAAGAAATTATTACAATATTATGTAAAAGTGATATGTCATTCAATGAGTTATTACACATTTACATATAAAATAATATAATAGCCTGTCATTGATTACTTTATCGTTCAGTTCAATTACGACAGAAGCGATGTGCTCTTATTACGTTTTGCTTCTCTTAACTTATGAGTATATTGTACTCTTTTCCTCTTAAGTTGATTTCGTGACTTTAATAGTTTTTTAAGTCCTATTTTTTATATTGTTAATAATTAGAAATAATATATAATTTCTTCCGATACGCCACTGAAGTAGATTTATTGTGAAATTAATTATGATTGTTATAAAAACAACTTACGAGCCATACATTTAGATTTAGAGGTCACGAATATTTAGATACAAACATCGTATGCTTTTCATTATGTTTAATATTTCCGCCTTCAATTTATCGTCACATCTCGGCTCCAATGGGTAGAGAATGCCAATTGAGAGTAATACGTAGGTAGCAATTGTTAGGGTTAAGGATACATAAACGAATGAAAATGTATATTTATATTTTGGATACCATACCCGATTCAAACTTCTTTTTCTCATTCTTATCTTCATCTTGCAATTTTGTTATCATGCAAAGTGGCGCTACCAAATTCTTGCACAATGTGGTTACGTCATCGTATATATAGCCTATGTGGCAAACATTTCGATTATCTCACATCCATAATAATACAACATATGATAATGAAATGAGATATGGTGACCCTGTTGAAGTTTGTTTATATAAATAAATTCAGTATCGAATTTCGCTCGCGTATAGTTTCAGGTTATAAAATGTTGCATATTTTCTCCGGTGCTCCATGCGGTCAGGTGACTTGCTTACATTAACGTTATAAGACAATAACGGCTTCACGTATTATCGGTTAAGATTTTATGTTATTTTTAATACTCCCACTTTTTTCTTCTAAATTGTGATTGTTTTTTATTTTAAGGTACCCCACACATGCATCTATAGGTTCAAAATCATCTAACGTAAGTACTTTTACATTATTTCAGCTTTTTAGAATTTTTATTATTTATAATACATATTTGAATATTTATTTTAGTTACTACACACAAAAATGGAACCATCATGTTCACATTCTAATTATGATCTGTACGACCGAACAAATAGAGCCCCTTACGAAAGGTCCGAAAATAAAACAGAAAATAATGTCAATATGGAGGAGCCGAGTAATCCCTGTCATCGTGAGCAAATTGATGATATTGAGCGAGAAGACTTCGAGGAAGAAAATCGGATGATCAAGCACTGTTCAAGCATGATGATGGAGGGAGAGATAGCTGCTTCATCACACTACTCAGGCAACTTATCAAGCACAAACTCGAGTCTGGCTTCAAGCTCCGAGACTATTTCAACATTATCTAACATGATGGCAAATGATTTCAACTTACCTGGGTGTAGTAAGTCAGATGAATACGATGATTGCGACATGACTATAAAAAACATAGTAACAGAACCTGCAGTGTCATTTTCCGGAACAAAGGAACCGAAGAAAGTAGATTTTATGCAAAAACTTTTAAGTAGTGGGGTACCTGAGAAAAAGGATTTTCCCAAAGGCAAACTTTATAAAGGAGATTTGATGAGTTCTTGTAATAACGAAATGGCAGACGGATGTGATACGGATGGCGTGAGCAGTTCATCGGGGCGGACCAGCTCGAATGCTTCTAGTATCACTAGCAGTAGCTCTGACAGTAAAGAGTTCAGTGTTCCATCAACTTCTAATGCAGATAAACTTCTGGGTCTGGATAGCAGCGGCAGATTGACAGACACCCGGGATTCAAAACCATCAGTTAGTATTTTAATTTATCTTATAGTTTACCAAATTATAATGGTAAAATCACAGTCGGATTCGATATATTTACGATTGCTAATTTTATGGTTTTTTAGCCTACTTTTCAGGATCCGGAAATATCGAGAGATAATAAGTAAATAATAGTTCGATGTGTTTAAAAAAAGGCGAATAATTTTGTAAAAATAATAACTAAGGCACTTACTAAGCAAAATATCAATATACATACATGGGGGTCGAAAACCTATTTTAATATGTATAAATATACATGTATATAACCAAGTAATGTTCCGGAGCGCACACGGCGTGGCCTCGTCAGCGATACATACAGAGAATTTAAATATATATAGGTAGAAAGAGAATTAATAAGTTATCGTAAACTCTGCGAACAGAACAATACGTTTTTTTTGTATACCACGCGAACGAAGTGGCAGGTAACAGTTAGTACTAAATAACTGTTTAGTCGTATCATTTACCAAGTGGTAAAAATCGCTTCATTGAATAAACATTAAAATATTCCTTCTCTCCCTTTAATCCGATTTATTTTCTTTAAATCAAAGAAAAAAAACCGTATAAATAGAATTTCATATAAACAAAATACAATGATGGAAAGAATTTTTCGTATTATATTCATGTATATCACACCCCTATATTTATCTATTATAAACAACTGTTTCACATTCTGTATGTCATGGGATTGAACTCTTATCTCGGGGGCCATATATATTGAGTAGACGAACGCAGACTATACCTACATTGACAATGCCTAAAGATCATATCTTTTGTATATTGCATTATTTGAACTTGACACTTTGTATTTCTAAAATTATACGTTTGTGCATTATATGAGGAAACGGCGCGCTGAGAAAGATGTTTACCTGGTAGTAGGTAATACGTCTGCTCATTCTTAGGATAGTTAGGATGTTTACACAGGAATTCATAATGTTCGTCGGCGTGTGATATTTAGGTATAAGATCATGTGAACCTCACTTTAGCTACTGTTCTAAAATAGGTAATGAAACTATGAAAAAACATGTTTGCACACTACTGTTTAAAAGCTGTAAATAATAATATATTCATATTCATGAAATTATTTTTTGATAAAATTTGAGTATTCATAACAGCAAACTAAATTGTTTATTTTAGATTAAACTTGTTTGTACCATTTTTTATAAAGCGTCTTAATTATTTTTAATTCTTTGGTTCGATATGTAATAATATCGAGGGACTGTATACAATTTGCTTGTTACTAGCAAATGCTAACTTTAATTAATATCTGAAATCTTTATAATAGCGTTTATTAGTTACTTTAAGACAATTTAATACAAACGACTTAACGAAGTGTAATACGTGGAAAAGAAATAAAATCTACATTTATTTGTACAAATATAACCGCTCTTGGAATTTTTCGGCAACGCAAACATTGTACGTGGAGCAATTGGGGGGTAGTCAATAAGCCTTTGAATAGCTGTAGCAATATATAAAATGTACGCCAAGTATTGTGACGTAGGCAGGCAGGCTATATCATAACTGCGGATCCTTTAGTTAGCTCAGTATCACGCCGCGAACGCTGCGCGGAGCTCTGTTTTTTGGAAAAGAGACATTATGGTAGAAATTCCAGTACCTAATAGAATTAACGATAATTTAGTATTTTTTAGAATATCTACAAATAATTTAATGAATAATTTTAGCTATTGCCGGCCTTGTTTAGTAAATGTGTAATTTAATATCATGAGTGAAATTATTGAAAGTAATGTGCGCGCATTTCATACTGTTCGTGTGATCAATTTACTTAAGCCTAGTTTCATACAATATTTATTATTTGCCATTAAAATGTTACCAAAACTGTTTTAGTACAAGTTCATAGCGCTTAAAACTTAAAAGATTTAACAAATTCACTTCACGGGCGGCATTTTTTTAAAAACAAGTTACGTTACAACTAAAGTTAAAACAATTTATAAAAAGCGAATATAAAAACTGTATTATAAAAAGGACAGCGTTAAAACTTAACCAGCAAGAGCTGACGGTTCGATATTGTTAAAAAAAAATGCATTGAAGTTATTAAAATCAGTGGTGTTATTATTTTTTTGAAATAATAAGAAATATATTTGTGTTATTAAAACTGCTATTAGACGGTTGCAAAAAGTAAAATAACGTATGTGTACTAATTCTTTTCAGAGCTACATGCCGCGGTATTTCGAAGGCGACGACGATTCTGATGAGGATGTCGTCAATGAGGAATCATGGTGCACTTGTCTATCTTCACATGAGGTCAGTATATATAGATATGTATAAAAACTTTTAAATAAATATTATACGCACTTTGTACACAAAATCTTAACCTAACACTATCATGTTATATGTTTACAATATTATTTAACTTTCGATTGACAACTGAAGGATAAATTAGAAAGTTTCTTTTATCGATTTATGGTAATAATAGATACTTTTCCTTATGTATTATTTTAGTTTTGTATATAATTATTGGATAATAACAGTTTACGAATTTTAATAGGGAACAACATTGTACTTAGTAAATGATATTGATAAAACAAATTTTCTAATTAAGGATTGGTCTCTTTGAAACATTTATAGTTTATGGTGGTCCATAAGCTCCGTTATATATGTTTATGCTGTTATAACTTTTAAATGTTATTTTCAATCAAACATTCTAAATTCTTGTATGTTCTTGTATTCTTGTTGTATATCGTTTCACATCATCTCATCTAACATCATATTATATTTTCATGAACCTTGCCAAAGTTCCCTGCCCATTAACTCTCCTTATGAGTGAAATTGATACCGCTGTGGGCTGCACATCAGGATTAGCATGCGCATTGTTCGTAAAGTGCAGGTTTTCGTTTAGGTTGCTTTACGTCTCATTACATATGTATATATTGCTTTATAAACCTGTAATGGTGGCATGGTGGTATGGTGGCAAAAGTGATAATGTACAAAACCTTTTGTCATTGTTCATTCTTCTGTATAGGATGAAGATGAAGATGATGAGCCTGAACCGGATGAAAGATTATGGGTAAGTTTTCATGGTTGTATTTTTATTTTTTACAATTGTCCCTACCATTCTAAATATTCCTTTTCAATCACCGACATCGCCGAACCATAATATATGTGTAGAATAATAACAAGATTATTTTTATGGTACATGTTTTTATGTATAAACTGTTTTACAGCGCAAGCGACACTTTGAGTCACAGCAACAACAGTCCGCTAAAAGATTCTGTGGGGAAAACGGCATGGCGTCAGTTTCTAGTATAGAGTGCTGGCCTAATCACGCAATGCAAAGTTCCGTCACCAGTAGTGTTCCAGGATCGCCCGAGCTCAAACAGTGGCTTCAAAGGTAAGCAGCGGTGAATGTTTGTTATAATTATTTAGTAGTTATAATGAGCTACATGATAAAATGTGATATTACTTTTTCATTTTTAACAGTTTCCAATCTTGGTCCCACGTGGAGAAGATCCAAGCTATTGACGCGTTGATTAATCGATGTGCAGCGAGCGATGTACGTTATATGATGAAGGCCATCGAACCGCTATTTCAGCGTGATTTTATCTCACTTCTGCCAAAAGAGCTTGCACTTACCGTACTAGGTTATTTGCAACCCAAAGACCTACTCCGTGCCGCTCAGACTTGCCGTTATTGGAGGTAAGGTCTTTTTTTTATGGCAGACTAATTTGTCTTTCTAGGTGACTTATTTTAAAGTGATATTCTCATTACATAAACATTACCGCATAAAAAAAATAATCGTAAACTACCATCGCTTGGTAGACGGGTTTATACGTATTATTGGTGCAGAAACTGCCTACACTAGGTACCACCGCAGTTCCCATTTCTGTCGCCAAACAAAAGTGTGCAAAAACATTACAGTGTTTCGTTTTGAAGGACATTGGAAATGTAGTAAATACTGGGGTAACGGTATGGGGTAAAGTTTGTCATCTTTTGACGAGTACAATGTGATGTAGTGTTTATTATCCTAACTAGCGCTGTATTGTTATGGGCGTGCGTTTTATTTACTTAAAGGTAATGTTTTATACAGCGAAAAATATTGTAATATTTTTCGCTGTATAAAATATCGATTTCCGGTTTTCAAGTTTATAGTAGCTAAATTTACATACATACCAGGAAAGTATTTTAAACAGATCAAATTTAAATATATATTTTGTATAATGTTGGGTTGCTATGAAATCAGTAATGTATTCCGTAACGACTTACATTTGTTACAAATGCATTCAGTTTGCAACACAGTGCAAGAAAATTCTCATAAGAGCGATAATTTATGTTTGTTTACATAATATATATTTAAATTATCACTTATTTATCTATATATAAATTAAAGCGTTTTAAATTATGTAATAATATATTAATGTGTTTGTATTTTGTTATCAAATTTCATTGTAAATATTTTCTCTTCTTTTTGTTTTTGTTAAAAGTCAACGGTTAGATAAATACTGATTATATAATGCACGAATTCTATAAGCACTATTCGACTCAAAGAGATACACGGTCGATTTCCAATAAGCTTGAGTTTCTGGTGAAGAAAAACATTTAAATCTCCCCTTGCGAGAGAAGACCCTGGCAGTGGAAATATAAAGAGGGCTGTTTACTACAAAATGCTTATCTCTATTAATATAAGCAATAGAATTCAGATATAAATTATAAATGCAGACATTGCACACTGCTATTGATTTTACAATTTGTTAATGATGTCAAGATAACTACTGTAAATAATTTATTTATAAAGTGTAGATTAGTTTATTTTTCCTCATTAGTCATAGTAACAGAGTTTAATCCGTATTTTAAATTACAATAAAAATGTTACAGATTCCTCGCAGACGATAACCTTCTATGGAAAGAGCAGTGCCGTCGTATTGGCATAACAACGTTAAAAAAGGTACCCCGCTCTCTGCCACGTTGCGCCAGTCCATGGAAATCGGCCTACATGAAACAGTATCTCATCGAAAACAACTGGTTGCACAAGCCCGTCAACAATCCGATCGTAATGCGCGGCCACGACGACCATGTGATCACCTGCCTACAATTTTATGGGAACCGTATTCTAAGTGGAAGTGACGATACGACTTTGAAAGTCTGGTCGGCTATAACTGGAAAGGTAATGATGAAATATACCACTCAAAGATTTCAACAAAAGAAGCGAGACTATCGTGATCTTCACTTTCAAACATGTACAATTTGCCACCCTCACAGCTTCTCACACACCTTTCATCACTTCTTTCCGTGTTCTTTTTTTTCATTTTACATCTATTTAGATTATAATTTTTAAGGATGAATTATCATATAACAGGTAGTTATATAAGAACGTAAGTTTGATTTAAATCATTTACACAGATCTTATTTGATCTGAGGCTTCTTTTATTAATAATGTGTTTTTGGGTTAGATAGAAGTTAATTTAGTATAAAGATGTTGTGTTTTCTAACGAAGTTTTAATTATAAAATAATATTTCTGTTTATTAGTTATAACAAATAATATATAATTAAAAACTGCCGGTCAAAAGTTTGGCACCACTAAAATGAATACAGCTCAATTAAATAAAATACGATATGTCTTAAAGATTAGAAAGAAATAGTTTATTTTCATATTAACACACTAAGTTAAACATCAAAAAACATTAGAAAATATTCACAACATATACCATTTAAAAAAAAAGAGATAAAATTATTTAAAAAGATCCTTTTTTGCACTTGTTAACTTTTTTCACCAATCTCGGCATGCTATTAATCAATTTATTTATTGTGTCTTGCGACATATTAATCCTGCTTTCTGGCAAAGCATACCTTCTGGCCTAATGGGAAAAAAATTTTGCTCTCGTACATTTGTACCAAGCACTTCCTGCAAAAGCTATCTAGCGTTTCAGTTTAGGGCTCTATAGGGGCCATGTAGTGATTACGAACAACCCTTCCGTCTCTTGCGTTACTAAATAGCCTCTATACAATTTTAAACTTGTACTTTAGATTATAGTCTTCCTGAAAACGAATCTTTGACCGATTAAATTTGGGCCGGAGAAAACTACCTTTAAAATTACCTTACGTTACTTTTTTTTCATTATTCCTTCAACTTTAATTAAATATTCAGTACAATGGTATGATAAATAACTCCAGACTATAATAGATCCGAAACTATGTTTAACGGCTTGTTTTTGGACTAAATTCTAATTTGGATTAAACAGTGCAACCCATTGCATCTGTATTTTCAAAGCGACCAAATAACTTAGCATCTCATGATTGTAGTTATTGATACTCGTACCAGTTTTGTCCGTGAATTATTCAAATCAACGCGATTTATGAGGCTGTTAGGTACCTATTTCGCTTACTGGTAACCACAATGAAGCTGTACTCAGTGACAACTATCCAACCCAAGATATAGCTAATGATTTTCCGGATCGCGGACGATCTTACATTAGTGCGATGAACCTCAAGTTTTCGATAATATTAGTTGAGATGCAATCGCACGTTCGGTTTTGCCTTCATTATGGAGAGCAATGACTGCAGATCACGTTTCGATGCTATACCCTGAATAATGTTTATTAACAATACAATTTGCAGGTGTGTAGATTATTGTTTTTATTAACAATAATTCACGATTATGCAAACTTATTATTAGTATTCACAAACTTTTGGCCGGCAGCGTATGTTTATCGTTTCGCTCTCGGTAAAGTAGTGATAGTCCAGTAGTAGTATAAAACACATATTTAATAATGTCTAAGAGAATTTTAAATTTATTAAAGTTTTTAGTAAATTAAATCTCAATGGAATTAATATGAAACTGTTAAAATGTATACACTGCTTGTTCTGATATTGAGGTTAAAAAGTGTTAACTGTTGATATTGTTTCTGAACACTGTAATAGATTGCGGCATTTGATTTTTGCTTGCGACAAATGTAACGGGGTTGATCATGAATAAACAAATCATTATCACCCCTCCTTGTTACCACATCATGTGGGGGATGGCATCAACATGTCATCCTCTTCCATTCTCTTCTATCAACTGCCAACTCATAATCCGCTCCTTTTTCATATCCACCTCTTTGATCTTTCTCTATTTTCACGTTCATCAATAATATAATAAATATATAAACAATTGAAAATAAAGTAAAAAAAATGTGCAGTGATTTCAAACTATTATCATTGTTTTTCTTGACATAATTGTACTTTTTTTTATTTGTACGCACAAATAATACTTTAACTATTAACATTTATTTGAAACCTGTTTTTTTTTTGTTTCTTTTATTAAATATTATTTGAAAAGCATAGCATTTTAGTCATATTTTTAATTTCAAAACTTGCATACGCCAAGAAGTTACAACGCGGCGGACTTAATGCCTAAAGGAACTCTTCACGTTAACTACGGGAGCATGTTGAGAACTGAAATAATAGGTGCATAACGTGCTCATATTTGTTTTAATATATACACACTTGTATTACAACATATTTCAAACACATACTTACATATTATGTACTATTTTTCATATAAACATTATTAAATACTTTTCGTTCAATGCATGTGGTGGCTCTTATTCGAGTAACTACTTTCTCAACAATCTTTTAAAAGTTGGCTTACTTGAAGTACAACGTCAGAAGGCAGAGCGTGACATAGTAGTGAAGCTTGTATAGTAAATGAATTTTCACAAAAAGTAGTGCTATGCTATGCTGCGTAATGTATATTTTAAAATAGTTAAGAAGAGGCACTCGTTCCTGAGTAAAAGATAGATATAAGAATTCGTCCTTAAGGTTATTCAGAGAAACAGGATTGTTTAATATAGAATAGAGTTAACCAAGATTGTAGAGATACTTCGGTAACAAATATGGAGATATCTAAGTTTTTGCGACACCTAATTCAGCGATACAACTATTACGAGAGTGTGAGTGAGAGTGACGACGTACTCCAATTTGTTTAGATTTTGCGAGAGTTTCCGGTAACACACGTCTTTATAATCAACGATAAGAAAGACAAGTAACTGAATTAAACAATCTCTGAGGTGATATTCAGTCCCTGCAATAGCAACGACTTTGTGACTTATCTCAGAGACTTGTACTTCTCAGAGCATGGCAGTATTCATTCTTAGGCCAAGATTTTTTATGGAACTGGAGAATAGAATAATCCCATTATAAGGAAGTGAATCCCATTTTCTATAATTAGTCTTAGCAACCATACTTAGGCTACCTGTAGTCATTGCTTGATATCTTTGGTAGGTTTATCTGTTACGTCATAATTTTTCGACCAGAGACGTAAATCATCAAGATCACTGTTCTCCAATAGCCTATGGTTAATGTTAGAGGTGGTAGATTTAACATAAAGTTGCAGATCATCCGCATACAGTTGGTATGAGCAGTCGAAGATAGAGGTAATGGTGTTAACATACACTTATTTTATAGAACATGTATATATTTTTTTGTGTATTATTAGTAATTCATCATTGTCAGTATTACCTATATACATTAGTGGGCAGACTTTTTGAGCAGTACCTAAAGAGTATATATTCATGGGTGTTTTTAAAATAAACTATATCAAAACACACGAATGTTTCTAAGCGGGTTTTTTTAATCTTTTAGGGAGAAAAAATGGAAAGGACAATCTTCAAACATAGAGCGTGGGAATTTTACTTCGAAGCGTTTTAAATAAGCCGGATATAATGACAGTTCCATTATAATGTCTATTGTAATATTCTGTATATCCATTAAAAAAATTAACTGTATACATACTAAACTCTGTCACATTACACGGTAAAAATAAACTTGCGTCGCCTTATTTTCGTTTGCACAAAGGTAGTGGAATCTTTACGGAACTAGGTGTGCGCATCCTATAATATAATAAAATCCCACAAACTATCTAACATTTCTAAACAGTGAAAAAATAAAGTTGAAAATATATTAACACAGAAAGCATACGTTGAAGCATAATTGAATGATAATGCGCGGAAATATGAAGCCTTGATTCTCAGGCAGTGTGTTGAATATACTACAGTATGTAAGACATTTAAATATAACAAATATAGCTTACAGAGTTTCTTGTGCCCTTTCTTATCAGGTGCGAAGTATTTCTTTAGCGAATCGATAGTAGATTTTGACGTTCAACAAGTGATTGAATGTTCCAGATTTGAATAAAAAATTTGACTTTTGTTTATGGCTCATTAATTGCTCCGAGTTTTCTATGGTTTTCGACGTTTAGGCGTTAGGACGATAACTTTTTGTTGTAATTAAATATTTTCTTTATCAGTATATATAATTAAAATTTGTTGTACATTAATATTTTTAAAATAATTTGTATTCCTCGACTGAAAATTTAGTCACCTCTAAAATATTTCTATATTTTCTATTTTTATGCTTTATTAAATTGCGCGTTTTAAATTTATATCCCAATTTTTATTATTTTCTATCACCAAACTAGTATCACGTGCGATGAACGAAGATCGGCCATATTAGTTCATTGAATACTTATGATTTCATATAAATAATTCAGGTGCTCCTGATTCCTCGTCGGCTTTTCGCATAACAAAAGCCTTATCAAAATTCGAATATGTCAGTTTATATTTAGTGAGCTTTGAAAGTTGCAGTATATCATTTACTTCTTTAAATCAATTACGGTGTACATTTTTTATTTTTTTTCATACATAGAGGATATTTTTACCTGGTGTTATTGATAAAAACTACTCGTAAGTATTTGGGAGTTCCAAGTAACATAGTCCTATTTCTTGTATTTATTATCTGTAAGATTCAACAAGTGAAGCGTTTGCACTCATCAAACTATTTAGAAATTTAGCCTATTTCACAGCAACTTAAATATGAATAATGCCATTAATAGTTAACTAGCGGAGGGACTTTTCTATGTTTCCTGCACAGGACACTACTTAAATGTGTACCATTGCAGTGTTTATTTCTGTTAATTAATATATCCCAACCATTACGGTTTTCGAGGAATTTAATAGCGAAGGAATGTAATCAGAGTGATGTAAGAACGATTGTTTTGTACGAAAATATGGTATTGTGTAAAATAATACTATGTTTTGTCACTGTAATCACTTTCCCATCATCATGTGCACTTTTTGCAGCGATTGCTACCTAATAAAAACTACTTGATATCGCATAATTATTGCGGATACTTGATATGAATAAATCAAATAACCGCAAATGTCACTAGGCCTTCTCTAGTTACATATTTCTCATTCCGGTTATAGGCGTTGATATTTATTGCAGAGGCCTTTGTGTGAGGGTGGCCACACATTTAAAAGCTATGTAACTAACGTAATATGTGATAATATTTTAGTGTTTTTGTTATTTTCAGTTCATTTTGGTTAAATTAAAAATATTTTTATCATGTTATGTGGTTCTTACTTTCGTGTCATTTTGTTAAGAAAACGTACTTGGGTGGAGGATTAACATTTAATATAAAGATATTGTATTTAGATAAGTTATTCCAGACAGTGGCTGGACTGCATCGGTTGTTACAAAAGAACTATGCGAGTAATTAAAAAAAAACTGTCTGTATTGTCATCTATCCTTAATCCTCTTTTTCAGTGTCTGCATACTCTCGTTGGTCATTCCGGAGGTGTGTGGTCCTCTCAGATGGTGGGTGACCTGGTTATTAGTGGTTCAACCGATCGAACCCTCCGCGTTTGGAATGCTAAAACGGGTCAATGCTTAAAAGTACTCGCGGGACACACTTCCACAGTACGTTGCATGCATCTTTATCAGAACAGGTATGTTGTTGTGTCCATTATAAAATGCCCAATACGTTATCGTATTTTGTGGAAAAATTTTAACGGTTCTGTACCATCAGATGTTCCAAAAATTACCTTAATTTGCTGCTCGTAAGTTCACAATCTTATTCTTAAATTACTTTTTACTTCAATTTACATATACAACATATCGTTAATTATAATTTGCTGTGCGCGTTTATTTTTAACTCGTGTATCTGTACAATGTATTATCTGTTGTATTGAATATTATATGGCATTTATCAAGTTAAAACATTTGTGTAGCTTCGCGTTTTACTTGTTTTTGTTGTTTGTGAACTATGCGAGTTTTATTAAAATAATTACTAGTTTTTTTTTATTAACTGAATTAAGTTTGCGTGCGAATAGACGGCTTTACATACGTTTCTCTATTTCTTGTATAGAAAACACGTGAGAAAGTGTAGAGCGCACGCATATTTGTTCAATGAAGTATTTGAAGAACTTAATAGGTAAACACAAAGTATTGTAAAGGTTTTCGTGATTTACCAAATTAATTAGAGAGAAATATACTACACGTAACATTTATTCCAAGAATACATGTGAGATACCGATGAAAGAGTGTTGAGAAGTTATACAATATTCTCATAAGTAAATCGTTGTCGGTTATGATTATACTACAAATAGTTAATAAATAACTTTAACGCCATATACATTACCAATAGTAAAGGAGCTATGACCTACGTGATGTTTTATTTTTATTATAACTCTTTAATCCATTAACGATAATGCCGATGTTTGTGTCTGTGAAGCGAAACTTGTTTTCATGCTAGGCGCCGAGGTATTGCGCGATAGACTTCCTTGTGCAGACACTGATATTAAAAACAGAAATTATGTTTAGGTTATGAAAATCTGATTGTATGTTTTAAACTATGTGCTCAAATGGTTCACCGATTTCCATGTCAACACCTCGGTCATGCCTGATCAGAAAGGTAATATGCCGAAGAAGACCCAAAAACAATAACTAATTATAAATTTTGAAATCTGAAATTATTTATTTTGTTATATATTCACAAACATTACTTTCAAGTCAAGTTTTTTTTTTAAATATTTTTCCACATATGGAGTGAAACAATTATATAAATCTTTAAAGGTAACTTTAACATTTACGGGCTATTTATAATGACTTTTATGGGAAAAAATCGGTCATGATGCCATTTTTGCACAGATGTGAAATATAATGTAGCAATACAAACCTATGGTAAATGTAAATATTTATAAACTGAAGCATTCATACATACTCGTGTACATGAAATTCCAAAAAGTGTGGACATGCTAAATATAAATGTTAATACAAGATTCGCCAACTAACTTTGCCCCGCAAATGCATTTGCCATTGCCTTAGTTGAATTTATATGACATATTGTACCACTCTAGAAAATACAAAAAAAAATCATTTTTATTTGTGTTTTTTTATCGATTTCTCTAATAAATTGTGTTTTACCTTAAGTTCATGTTGTGTTGGTCATTGTATAAAGAAAGGTCTTCATTTCCCTGTTCCAGGGTTGTGTCGGGATCACGCGACGCGACGTTGCGCGTATGGTCGATCCCGGATGGGAAGTGCCTGCGCGTCCTCGTGGGCCACTTGGCTGCGGTACGATGCGTGCAATACGACGGCAAAGTGGTCGTCTCCGGCGCCTACGACTACTTCGTCAAGGTCTGGAATCCGGAGACCGGCGACTGCCTCCACACCCTCGCTGGGCATACCAATCGAGTGTACAGCCTTCAGGTGAGCCATTCACAGAAAACGCTATTAAAACACATAATTCGTCTTCCCATTTTTAATTTCTGATAAATAACACTAACAACGTTAACAATTTATTTTTTAAGTTATGTAGTAAATGCTTATACAGTTCTTAAGACTATAACTACGTTATAACCTTAATGTTAAAACTTTAATAGTGATTTATTAATTTAATAAACTATAAATTAAAAAATAAACTAAAAATTTAAACACTTCTTGAACTTACTTCAATATCATCTCTGTTCCTGCCTGTTGTTCATTGCTTGACGTCCCTTATCATTTTCACAGCGCGACTAGTCTGAACCACTTGCGTGAAATGTATCAGTTTTATTTTAATTTTATTCAACAAAGCACTGAGAGAGCACATGATTCACCTCATGTGAAATGATACGCTTGCTCATAACAATGCGGTAGTAATGACAATACATACACCCCATTGTGCTCGTTGCTTTGAGGCATAAGATTTTAACATCCAAAAGAGCCAAATATAGATAATACACAATTGAAATTTATTCAAAGAAGCTTTTCTCTTGACCTTTGCCTCAGTGGGAGATGTAACGGAAATAATGAAAGAACAGCAAATGCTACATTTTGCAATTGATCGTACCAAGTCACGAATACAAAAGTGTTAAAAATCTAATATTTTCCCTATTCAGTATTTTTAAGGGAGATGATTGTATACTATGTGCGCTGTAGCATGGTGCGGGTGACTAGGGATGTGTCATTTAGCAATTAATTTTTATCGCTGACAATGTTCGCAGCATAAATCTAGTTCTCTTTAACGTTTTTATGAAAATTAGTTTTAAAGCAATTATTATTTAATTGGTATTTATGAGGAGCCGCCTTTATCGCGAATATACTACATAATGTTTAGCGTATAACACGTGAGAAAATTGGCCATGAAGGGATATCTGAAAATAAATTATCGACACTCAACAAAAAACGGACGTAGATGAAGCCAATCACAGATTTAGATGGATTAGGATTCATATTTATGATTATTATACAGAATTGAAGCTGCTGCAGAAGTTATAAAATGTATTGGCTCTGTTTTTCAAAAAAGTTAACAAAAGGTAGATATATAGATATAGATATATTAGATTATTATGGAGAGGATTGACATTGCCCCAGAAAATTTAAAATTTTTGTGATAATTCAGATGTTTCTGTCTGCGTTTAAAGTTTAAACGTTAAAAGTTTAAACGAATAAAACATATTTCTTCTTAGCAACTTTTTAAATAGCCTTACTCTTTGTATATTCTGTAGTTTAATTTATATAATTATAGACTTTTCAAAAAATAGTGAACTACGAACAATCTACGTTTTTAATTATAAAAAACATCGGCTATCCATCGTAGCAGTACATCTCATCACTAAATAAGTCTATGGCGTTACGTTATATGCATAACACTGCTTAATTTTTCTTTCAACTTGGTTTTATTTGTAGACTAGATCATTCTGGCGGGGTTAAATTTAAGTTACTAGAGTTATTTATGATTTAATATATACTTCCGGACACATCTATCGGCCCACCACCCAGTGTTTAAAGTTTCGACGGTGTCTAGCTAAAAATAAATGTTAGGTGGAGCAATAAGTTTTAATGCATTTTTGAAGCAGATTTATTGGTCAACCCTTATGTAGGTTTTTTTTTTATTTTTTTTGTAATTTCGAATTGATTTGGCCGGCAGAGGTTTTACGGCTTGGGCGATAATTTCAGGCAGAGTATCCATATTTTTTGGTCAAAACAGGCTCTAAGTTTAGATTTGCCTTTTCATAGAACCAATAATCGGACGCATACAAAAAAAATCCAACTTGTGCGAAATAAAAAAGTTTTCTCCATTCCTAGGTCGTTGAAAACAATGAACAGACTCGAATTTTCGTTTTTTTTTTCATAATCCTGAATTCAAAATTAAAAAAAAACATATATAAAGGTTGACCAAAAAATCAGCTTTAAAACTGCATTTAAACTTATTGCTCCACCTAACATTTATTTTTAGCTAGGCACCGTTAAAACTTTTAAACACTAGGTGGGCCGATAGATGTGTCCGGGAGTGTATTACGAATGTGGTACAGCTGAAATACTCAGTCATAATTTGTAAATCGCGGCCACTTTCAAGAGTGAAACGAAACCTTACTGATACTGTCACCCGCACCATGCTACAGCGCGCATACTATAGTAGGTATGTTTTTTTTTCCCAACAACTACATTTCAAAGACAATATCAATATTAAAAAGTATTTTAAAAAACAAGATAATAAGTAATACTCCTTGCTTGCACTAAACATTTTATGATAAAGCTGCAGTCATGGAGCCGCATGTGGTTTGTGTGCCGCGGTTTGCTGACCGCTGACCTTGACAGTATCTGGCAATAGAGACCTACCACCAGTGAAGTTCATAGGAAAAGTTTTTTATTTGTTGTTAATTTTTTTCGAATGTTTTTTTTTACAGTTCGATGGAATTCATGTAGTGAGTGGGTCACTGGACACATCAATTCGAGTGTGGGACGTCGAGTCAGGTCAGCTGAAACATACTCTAACTGGTCACCAATCTCTCACTTCCGGTATGGAGTTGCATTCCAACATCCTGGTCTCCGGTAATGCTGATTCCACTGTGAAAGTCTGGGATATTACCACAGGACATTGTCTGCATACATTATCTGGTAAGTTGGCAGCAATAAAATTCACGAGATGATTTGAAATTTTTAGACCGTGAAATGTAATGAAATCTTGATTAAATTTAATTACTTTATTTCATTTTATATAAGGTGCAATAGTTAGGCGAGGTCAATGAGGATGACGTACCACACTTAATTTTTTTTTATGTAATTCTAATTTTCTTCAGGTCCTAACAAACATCAATCAGCAGTGACTTGCTTACAATCCAGCAATCGTTTTGTAATTACTTCGTCCGATGACGGAACGGTTAAGCTTTGGGATGTCCACACTGGAGAGTTTATAAGGAATCTTGTTGAATTAAGCTCTGGGGGATCCGGTGGTGTAGTCTGGCGTATCAAGGCATCCGCTACTAAGCTGATCTGCGCCGTTGGCTCCAGGAATGGTACTGAGGAGACCAAATTGCTTGTCCTCGACTTCGATGTGCCTGGGGCGTGCAGGAAGTGTGACGAATAGCATCGACTTAACCGGCGCCTCATGCGCCGCTACGTTAACTTGTACGCACCGTGGCATTGCTAATTACCACAGGTGACTCGCGTCCATTATCCCTCAACTGTGAAGTGTTATTCAAGTGATTCGCCAGCAAGTGTTCGGTATTGTTAGCAATTATGTGTCAGTTCAAGTTTACAGCAGGCCCGTCTTTATGGTTGTTGCCTAATAACTGTTTGTGTGTTGATGAAGTATGCACAGGGAGTTGGAGATGCAGCATATGATCAGTGTGAAAGTATTTATGAAGTACCCACCGGGCTCAGCATGTGCCAGCCAGCATGAATGGAATTGATTTATTCATATTGTACTTTGATAACCTCCATACCTCTACATGGACTGGTGAATTATACAAGAACATTGCTATCCCGAAGCTATTTGAAAAGTTTGCTTCTATATGGAATTCCAGTTTTATAATGTAATTCTTATACAATTGCCTGTAGATAAAAATGGCAGCACACTGATCCAACTCTCGTTGCCAAATTTTTGTAACATTATTGCATGGTTCATTATCCCAAAGAATTATGAGGATATCAATTTTAGTTATTAAGTATTGCCAATAAGGCCTTCTATGAAATTGTGTAAATCGTAAAAAAAATATTTTGACTAAACTTGACATTATTGTTAAATCATTTGAACTAATTGAATTATTGTTTCATATCAACTATTTTAATCTATGAACTTAGCTGACATGTATCTTTTTATGTAAATCACAATCTGCTATACATTATTAGTAATTTTTTTTTTACCTCTTGACAGACAATATTTGTAATTTCTAGCATAGTTTAATGCGTTTTAAAGCTTGTGACATTTGTGAGCGTCAATGTTATTTACAATTTTATTTTAATTCAATTATATTAATTATTAATTACAATGTGTTGTCCGATTTATTGACAATTCTTGTGTATGTGGTGTTAATGTCAATATGAGCATTCAATGTTATTTATATAATTATTAAATTAATCACAATTTTATTTCATTAATAATTCAATTCATTTAATTTTATTTACAAATTACAATGTAGAGTATAATTATGTTTAAATTTCATTTACATTTATATAGTCCCTTAAGTATATTGACATTTTGCATGTATTTTTTACACGTTTTAATGACAGTCGTGTTTCAATGTTATTTATTTTATTTTGAATTAATCACAATTTTATTTCAATACTTCAAATCAATTAATATTAATGACGATTTTAAAAATATATAATATAATTGTTTGAATTTTGTTTTAGTTTTTTTAAATGAAATTTTGAATGTGGTAATTTTTATTGGTTAAATTTAATGTTTATTCAGTTAAATTATAATAATATTAGGATTATCCTGACACTCATGTTTTTACCCATTCTACATCCGTTTTTTAATCTCGATCTCAACAAAGTTTGAAAATATTGTTGTCCACCTGGTTTTAAACCACTTTAGTTTTGCTTTATATTAATTCATCTGGTACTTTTTCTGTAATAAAGTTTTGTCACCCATTATATTTATACTGTACAGAGCTTTAATGAATTGTATAATGTTAGTAATATTGAGATCTACCATTTAATTAGTAATTTGTCAGGAACATTCATAACATTTACTGATAACTTTTTTTTACAGTCTAGCTTTAAGTAACGTTATACTTTATTGCTTAAGGAAGGCCAGCAATCGTTTATCAGTATCCATTTTAATAGTCATAATGTTGTAATAATGTCTTTTTAATCATAGCTAATGAAATATTGTATCGATAACATTTCATATATTAAATGTATCGAATTTATGATTGTAACTATTGAAATCTGTTCACTTAGCGCGCGCCAACGTGCTATACCAAGCCGTGTAGGCAGTAAAGGCCTTTATGGCACAGCACACAATAATTTGTGATCTACAAGGTGTGGTTGCATGTCTTCTACGTTGAATGATATAATAAATAAATAAAACGAAGACTGAAGCATAGGTATAATATAATATTATAATGTATTGAGACGTAGTTACTACGACACTACACCCACCATCACATTAAGCTTTGTCTTTGTTTACCTGAACACTCACCATTATATTTGGATTAAGTTTTTTTTTTTAGTTGCTAAGCAGATGGATCTCCCGTCTATTGTATTAGGTTACTTGTTAGTTTTAGGGCATCGGCGTTCAATCGAGTGCCTTTTAATGTGGAGCTAAGTGGCTATAATCTCTTGTAAATTTCTACCATCACAGAATACATAGTCATAGTCTTATAAAACCTTTTCTCATCATTGTTTCAACCTTTTTCTACAATTTTTTTTTATTAATTACTTATTTTCTAACAACGTAACAATTGCAAGAATGCTTCAGGAAGTTGATTTCACAGAGCCTCATTAAAAAAAATTATCTGTTTAAAAAGTTACTAATGGGTCTGTAATATAGTTTGCTATTATTTCCCACAAAGCGTCAGGTAGAGAAGTGCACACTTATGTAAACTTAGCGGAAGCGGATACTTTTCATTGTTACAATTTCTTTTTTACTATTAATCTTATTTCGCTTTTTATGTAATACCTTGTCTAATTAATAAAGTAAAGTTGTTTTCAAGTTTAATTTCGTTTTATTTTGCATCGATTTTTATACTTAAAATGTTTATACATAATTTTCTTTTCGTATTTACTTACCACCCAGGGTAATTACTTATGTATATAAGTTTCTTTGATAGTGTCACATATTATTAATACTCATTAATATGTCAATATAAACTGTATTTAACCTCAAAATATAGACAATGTATAATTATAACAATTAGAGATCAAATACGAAATGTAATGTCTTATTATTTATTATTGTATCCTCCTGCTGTGGCGAGATGTTCTATGTTAACTTCTTCATATTTTTTCTATTGCTGTTTATTATGCTATTGCAATAATTCATCTAAAATACGTTCTGTATAATCACGACACGTTTGTCTTGAGTTTCTGTGTGAAAACAGAACTTGGCCTAGTTTATAGTGTGAATAAACTGTATCTCAGACAAAAATTCAAATGAGTCACATGTAAATCATGAAAAATTCTAATGTAGGTACGACGGTTTTATTTCACTTGCTTTATATTTTCCGCCGTCGTTTGTCTCGTGCTTCAGTCGTTGTTGCTAGTTTTACGCCTATGTAAATAACATGTTTCATTCAATACGAAATTTGGTAAATGTAAATAAAAAAACTTGGTAAATAAATGCTGCACATTTGTGCATGTGTTTTTTATATATTTAATACTTGTGGCCTCGGCACGGATGTAATATAAGGAGCGTCTACTAAATTTTAATCGAAATATCTGGTTATCCCCTAAAGGAGATATTGCATAAAGATCATAGGTGATCAGAAATTGTTGTTTAAGTGCATTATAGATTTTTTGTAATAAAAGAGCTGCGCGCCTATATCATATATAGTATTTTTAGCATTTCTTCAATACTATTTTTGCGATAATATCTAAAGAAATTATGCTATGAAGTTTTCAAAATCATTAGTTTAACAAATATCATAAATTTTTGGGTGTTATATAAAACCGGGTCAGTTTACCTACTAAGTGGTTTCGAATTTCCTTAACTAGTTACCACCATATTGTGACTAACCCGCCATATTACTACTAGTATTGCTGTATTACAGCCGACAACGTATGATTGCCAGAATATTCAGTGTCAGTAATGTTTATAATGTTCAGTTTCATTGTCACTTAAAATTAAAATCATGTGTTATACCTGTGGATAAAAAATGTAAGGTTCGGGAATTTGTTATGAAATGAAACAACATTTATCTATTTTTATATATTCATTCAGACAACGGTACACTGTGACAATAACGAACTTAAAGTATACAGAATGCAATTGATACAGACACTACATAATAATTTGATAATATGAACGGCCACTAAATTACTTTAAATCTTTGAATTGGTTACGGTCTACATGCTTTGTTACTGGTTACATCCATGAAATACATCGAATTGCATAAATTGTACTTAAATAGACACTGGCTGAAGAAATTTCGAGCATGCATTTATGCGTGTTCGAACACATACACTATATAAGGTATGGATTCATTACTATTTTTTACCACTAACAGATTATTAATAATGACACCGAGATAACATTTAATGCAATATTAGAAAGTGATTATCATTTGACAACAACGAAACTTATTCTGAATCTAAGTTTAATCGAATAGCGTAGAAACGAACGCCTTGTATTATATGATATCAACCTTATCTATAAGAAAGATACATCTTTGATCACAAAAAGTAAAAATATCGTTACTTCATTATACACCAGGAACACGAATAATTAAAAAGGAAAAATCTTAACAACAATAACTGAATATTAACATAATCGTTATAACATTATTTATCGCAACCTATTATAATTTTAACAGATTTTCATAACTTAAGTTATCTTTAAATGACTATGAATATTTTGTTGCCATGTGGCAAAGAGTGTCGCCATCCATAATGAATTCTCATGTTTTTCTTTAAACCACATCGGCCATGAATATATTCTCAAGCGAACGTTACAAATTTAAACAGTGCCTCAAAAAGTTTTAATTAATGAATATATATATTGAGTTTCATAAACGACATGTGATGCTGGTTACGTTACCACATAAGCAACAAAATAAGATCATGTTGATAATGATATGCGTAAAATCATTTGTTATAACTAAAAGCAATGATGATATCTTAACGTCCTTAATATATTTATACCCACTGAGAGCAGCGTTACTTACAACTAAACAGTCACTTGAGAAAAAGAAATTGCAGTACTGCACATCGAATAAAAGAATAACCTTTTTTTGGTTATTCGACACCTAGAATTTTAATTTGAGCCCTCCAAAGGCGGTAGTTGTATAAAATAAATAATTGTACATATTAATAAAAACTCTACTAGAAGTTATAACGCAGGTATCGACACAGTCCTTACAGATTAAAATAGAATTTATCACAAAAAAAAAAAACAATAACTAGAAGTGATGCAGCTGTCATGCAGTTTACAGCATGAATACAGTAAATCGTACGAGTCGCCAGTAATGATTTAATTTAGCTGTTTTTTAAATTTATAAATTAATGCATAATTGTCAACCAAAACCGCCTCTTTAGGTTAAGGTTTTACGTTACTACAAGTAATTCATTACTTAACTATCACGAAAATAACGTAGTTAACTTAATTTAAGTGAAATGTATACTTTCCATCCAATAATATAAATATAAATTAATGTTTAATTATAACTACAAAATCCAAATGTTATACAAAATGAACCGCTTCGGTTCAAACAAATGGCACATTGCAATATCTGAATTGTTTTCCAATGGATTTCTGTGTTTGTTTCCAAAGAAATAGAATTAATTTTGACGCCAAACAACTAACGCTTGCCTGTCAGGGTATTACCACATCGCCCAAATATATAATTTATGTATATTTTTTTACAATATAATAGTCATATGTATTTAATTTTTATATAATAATTTTGAATTTTCATTATTCTAATTTTTTTATAGTTAAGCATGTTCAGGGCAGCCGCGTGGCAGTGTTGTACGCGGTGCGGTGGTGTGGTGGTGCGGTGGTGCTCACACCGGGCGCCGCGGGTCGTGATCGTCGCGCGACACTGCCACGGGCCGCGTCCAGCCGCTCGTGGCCGCCCCGTCCCAACACTTACTGTGGTCAAAAATTTGGAAGGCACTTTCTACTTTTTCAAAAATCTTTTATTTATATTTTTGAACACATTAGCCTAGCCTTACATAATAGAAAATATGCGTAGTAACATTTACCAAAATCTACGCAATTTACCCGAAAAGTATAGGCATTTCAATATAATTTTTTTAAATTTCTCATCTAGAGTAACTTTATTTCCAAAAGGATAGCCAAATAGTTTCAACTAGATCTGAACCCCCAAAGTATTCTTTTAATAATTTTGGTCTTTTTTATACACTAATTCCAAACTATAACCGAATCGGATAATCCAAATTCCAAACAATGTGATATCAAGGCCACTTGGAGACTTATTTTAAAGTTGTTTCCCGAGCGAGTCCTCCGACCACTTGCCGGCTCGGCGGGGCCACGCCCACGCCTCAACATGTCACAACTTACGCCAACGATTGTCCGCCAACATTATCTAATTCATGGTATATACCCTTCAGCAAGAAGATACTACAAAATTTTTCCCGCCGAAACTATGAAACAAAACAACTCTGTATCCAGGGAAGGTGTTGATAAATAAAATTTGTACACAATTATACACCTTACTAAAGATTCCCTTCACACTGAGAACACTAATAGAGCAAGAGACGTACGGCCCTTATGTACTAGTAGAGGCCTTAGTGCGGCCACCTTTGACTACGACCAAATGCTACAAATAGTACACAACTAGTCTAAGTAAATTGAAACGTTTAATATACTAGTTAGCTAATCGATAGTTAGCAGATGCTCGGATGTATATTTGACGCTCGGCGATTTTAGTGATTCTAAACTTAAAACGAGGCAAGCCCTTTGACCCCTCCATACATTAACTGTCCAAAAGGTTTCTTCAGCTAAATATCTTTGCGTTAGGGGACACTATTAAAAAACAAACATTTATATAGATTAATTACTATTATTTAATCGTGATGACCGAAGTTGTACTTAGCATGTACGAGTACAACAGATCACCGAATCGATGGTAGATTATGTTAGTATAGACCATGCGGGATGTTACCAGTAATTATAAGATCTGATGCAGTTAAGGTGTTGAGGGCGGGCGAGCCTCGAACATCTATTTTATCCTAACATTTGGAACAATCACTACTGGCTAAGGATACTCTATATTACATTTGGCGATCACTATGTCTACTCGAATGTGAATCGTTGCACGAACAGGGAACAACGAACGGCGTAAAGCAACACCCACTACTCTAGTAGAGAAATTGACACCGAATCGACGACATAAACGATAAATGATAGATACCCTTAATATTAATCCAAGATTACATTTAGAGTTATAATAGGTAATAATTTTGTCTTACACATATGCAGCAGACATACAATATGAATAGGTATACCGAACAGTCTTTTTGAAACGGGCCAAATGTGTTGAATTTTGATTTTTCTACGTTCACAGATGGATCTACATGTATATATATAAACACATATATATATGTTATACAAGCTTATACTACACGTGACAAACTTCTACTAGCGGGGGAGCGCACGCTCCCGCGCTTTCACTACGTCACAGGGACACATTGATGTTTACAAAATAATACATAAAAAACAAAAATATCTCTATTTTACGAATCATGAAAACTAAACAACAAGCTTTTATATTGCACAGCAAGTCCTCTTTGAATAAAAAAAAAATACGACGCAGAAAATAATTAATGTCGATTATGAATATAATCGTTACGCTCGAGACGTCGAGTTTAGAAGTAACCGACGGAGTTCCGGTTCGGTACGAAGTACGGGTAACCGGGAAGCGGGGGTGCGGGCAGCGGGGAGCCATGCGGGCCGTGCGGCATAGCCGGGCCATGCGGCATCGGTTGACCGTGCGGCATGTGCGGGCTGTGCGGCATGTGCGGGCCGTGCGCTCCGTGCGGGCCGTGCGGGCCGTGCGCGCCGT
Source organism: Byasa hedistus (assembly GCA_029286795.1). Taxonomy (NCBI): domain Eukaryota; kingdom Metazoa; phylum Arthropoda; class Insecta; order Lepidoptera; family Papilionidae; genus Byasa; species Byasa hedistus. Next base: position 1,448,761 of record JAGSMW010000027.1, on the reverse strand, counting down.
GAGCACCGTGCGCCATATGCGGCACGATCTGCTGCACGGTTTGCGGCACGGCGTGTCCCGCGCCCGCGGCCTCGCTTCAGATGTTCTCGGCGCGGGCCTCCGCGGGCGGCGGCTCCATTTTCACGGGCAACGGCGTAGCGATGTCCTTGCCGTTTTTAGCAATGCCGACCGGTGTCTTCGGAGGGCCCATCTCTGTAAGATCAGTGACTGAATCGCGCTCGCTGTAGCGGCTATCCGGGCGCGGGGAAGCGAACGGGCGGAACGGATCTGCCGGCTTCGGCGGTTCCAGAGCGTGCCCCGGTGGCGGAGGAGAGCATAGCGGAGATTCCAAACCGGCGGACAACGGCGACGGGAGACGCGGCGACTGCAGCGGCAGCGGCGGCAGGCTGAGATGAGGAGGGTGATCCGGTGGCCGTTGTGCTGCTACGACCATGTTGCACATCTGACGACGCAATCCGTGTGCGACGGCTGCCACTGCAGCTGCTGCGGCTGCATTTGGTGAGACGCCACCCTCGCGGCCGTTTCCGCAGGCCACGGTTCCGTAAGCATTTTGTATGGCCATACCATCCTGTAACACACCCACCCCCAAACCGTTACAAACCTCATCCAACCACGTATATGCGCTGAAGCCTTTAATATATTTAACCGATTCGCCAAATCATGCAAACGGGCGCCAGTAAGAAACGCGACAGTAAATTCGCTTTAGCAGATTGTTAACCCTAAGAGAAAATAATGTTTTCGTGGAGGAGTAAAATAGACGGGCATTGCTTTCACAATACTGACCGTAATCGAAGGATAAGGTAGGACTTCCTCCTTGATGTGAGCAGAGTGCGGCGCGTGAGTGTCCCGGAAGACGACGGCGCGGATGACGCCGCGGATGTGCTCATCAGGCCAGACGCCCAACAGGATGCGTTGGGGACGCCCGCGTCCTTTGGGCCTCAGATCTGTAAAGACGCGCAATAATAAAGCGTGAACTGACAACCTTCCACTCGACTGGATCTCCAGAGAGAATGTGCCACAGTTTAAACTCTCTTTATGTATGCACTACGAAAGGTGTTATAAATATTAAACGAATGGAAATTTTAAGCCAAATTTCGTTAACGATGTGTTTCTTATTAATATTTATGACACCTATATGGATATAACAACTATACGCACCGTCCTATCTACTGCTCTATTATTGTATTAGTAGATCGATAGTATGTATTTCATATATAATGATAACATTTTTTCCTACCGAAAACCAATAATCAAAATGAATACATTATAATTTTATATTAATTAAGACAACACAATTAACAATGTAAATGCTAAGCATTGAAAGTTTCGCAACTGGAAATCGCAGTGCTCAGTGAAAAAAAATAGTTTCGCACAGGCAACATCTAATATTACATAAAATTACAGGAATAGATATTAAATTTACGATACGGGCTTCCGTCTATTTCGTTACAATGGTTTGTTTAGTCTATACACAATGTATTTATCTGTTGTTAATTTAGCATAGTGAAGCAAGCGCATGTTTTACTACATCTCAGGATAAAGTTACCATTTTCAATAGGAACAATTTATAAATGACCACGAGGGGTCTTTCGCCTTTCGTTTGAACGGCGGAAATCAAAGAAATAAAAACAAAAAGGCCCTCTGGTACCCCTTTGGCACCGATCAATCATTCTGTGTGTGTGTTCGATATTGGGAGCTCAAAATGAGAATTTCTGAGTACGTCATAGATTCGCTGTTGGGAAACTGCTGATAAATTGGGTTGATGTCTTTCCGAGAGACATCGAACTTAATTACTGTACGCGGACTTTGACTACTAGTGGTCACGAAACCAGTTACGATAGCGATGTCAATGGCGTTGGCGAAATTCCTATCGAATTAACGAACGTTTCCAGTCCTTACACTATCATTTATTAATTATTGTAGTGTTTTTTTTGTTATTATAACAACAGGAGTGACTCACGACTTAATGGATTTAAAGTCTACGTAGACATTAATTCGCAGGATTAGCGTAAAACCGCTGTGTTAAGAATATTTAAAACAGAATGTAAAGAATTTAAACGGCATATACTAGTTTCTTTTTTAAGGAAAATCAAAATGGGAAATAATAAATTATGATGCATTTGCCTCTACCGACGAAATAAAAGAGACTAAATGTTATAATCGGCGTATTTATGAAAGATTGTTAAACATTACTGAAATAGTTCTTATTGACTGGGATTTGTGTATTTATTTTTAATAGTCAACTCCTGAAAATATTATATAGATATAAACTATTTGTAGAGTAGTAAAAATGTTAAAGGAAAATACTACCGCATTTTTCTGCTTTTGTTCTCACTTTTGTGCCAATTGTGTAATTCCGTTAAATATTTGTTTGTTTTATTTTTTAATAAATAAAATTAGTATATTTTTCTCTGTCGTAATAGAATAAAAATTTAAAGTTTATATAACCTTAAGTATTAAAATACTTTACTAAATAGTGAGTTTGTGTGAAACACTTAAAAATATCTGTTTACTGTTATACTAGAGCCACAAACTTATTTTTAGTATGTGAATAGTTGTAACTTTCAATCTTGACGGTGTGTTGTATTGTATTTTAAATGTAGAACGGATACACTGCACAGCGCACGTTTAAGTTTAACTATTTAAAAAAATATCCTTGCAACATCTTTCAGAAAGCCCGTATCAGTAAAGGAACAGCGGCAAGCGCGATACCAAAGAAGCATTCAATGTCGCGATCAATGCTTAAAGGTAACAATTTGGATCGTTATCGTTTGCCACTGTGTTATCTGAAACATAATAATACGACATACCTGCTCCCCCATCGGCACTAGGGCCAAGCATGTTGTGCACCCTGTTGGCGTAAAGGACAAACGTCGGGTACGGTATATCGTATTTCCTTGCGGCCTGCGACAGGGACAGGCCCTCCTTCAGCACCGAGAAGATTGCCTCGGCCATGGTCTCCGGCCGCCAAGACTTGAGCGGGCCGCGTTCGCGGAAGCGTAAGTTGTGCACCAAGCTTTGGTTAGTGTTCCAGCACTTCTGCCACATCGACTGTAGTTGGTACTGGTAGCTATCTGCTGAAAATAGTACGTAAAGGCATTAGGAATTTTATTCCCTTTAAACATAAACATTCAGACATAACATTTTGTATTAGTTACAGCATAAAACACATTTCATGTAAAGTTTATTTATGTATAATTCAAGATAACGATCGTTTGTTTGAAATTAGATATACATAATTTATCTGGTATGCGCGAAGTGTATATGTAAATATTTATGCATAACCCAAGGTACATCATATTCGAACTGGAACAGTAGCAACGGTTTATCATTTTTTATAGTCTGTATTCAAAACTTAAAGAACTCAAATGTTAATCTTTTGTATCCCTCAACAATTTCTATGTCGTGCAAAATTGTGCCAATTTTTTTTATCTATAGTAATTAAGTAATAAGACTATAATAATTAATCAACATTACATTAGCAAGTAAATGTACTTTTTATCAAAGTAGTCAATATTATTTCCTCATTATCGACATTATTTAAAACATGTATGGTAATCAAAAGTATAATCACTCCTACATACTGACCTCTTATAACCTGAAATTTCTTAAAAAAATATGATTAGTTTCTTTCTGTAAATACTAATAAAAAGACGGTTAGAAAATAATTCGTTTTATTTTTTCTCTCGCTGGAATCAAAATCTAATGAAATTAAGTATTATAACTTGAACAAATGATAAACAACTTATGATATTATAATGGTGGGTCCCGCCACTGCAAATTTTAATGAATATTTAAATGCATTGAGTATTGAGTATTTTCAATTGGAAAACTATTAAAGTGTTATACTCTAATAGTAATTATATATAACATAATTTGTGCTTAATTCTCGATTTTAATTTTCTAAGTAATTAACAATATCGAATTTCAAAAAAATCATCTGGTTAAATGACGTGAATATTGATAGATGACGTCACTGCACATTTCAACAAATTGTATAACTATAGATAAGGCATTTAAATAAGATCAAAATGAACATTGCACCAATTCTTAATTAAAAAAATAAACACAATTTAAACTATGATAAAAAGGGTGTTTCGTTCTATATTTATATTATATGTAATCGTCATCATCATCATCAGCCGATGGACGTCCCCGGCTGTGCTAAACTAGACCCAAGGGCCTCCACCCAGATCGGAGCTGAGCAGCCGCATACTGGATCTATTTACACGCACCCGACATTTGAGGACTTGCAGCCCCAACGTACTTCCCTGAAGTAAGCTGCCCAGACCATCGTCATTAAAGGCTAGATTTATTACCACCTACTTTTTCCATAATTTAATATAATATATACATTAAATTATGTTTAAAGTAGGTATATATACATAACAAAATTTTATACAAATACTAAACAAGATTATTTTTATATACTATTTTGATCATTAATCCATTCATCAAGATGGCTTGCCCATAGCCTTGAAATTCGCTACAGTTGTCAAAATATTTTGTTTTACATATAATAGTTACAACTTTAAAACACGGATTTAGATAGTAGCGATAAAATAAGTTTAATATAATAAACAGTACATTCTTTCGTTCCGAAAATACGTTGTGTAATAAGTACAAAATAAGTTTCTTCTGTTAAAGTATAAACTTTATATGGCTTGAGGCCATAGATTTTCAATTATGATCTGTTAAACGAACGAATAATTTTATCTGTTAATTATAATCTATATGCCCGTGTGCTATAAATTAAAAGGTTGGCGATGAGATATTTGCTATCATAGATGCTATGATGCAGAGGGTATAATACTATAAACAAAGTAAGCGGAGTTTTTTTTTGGAAGTGAAATTTCATAATTAATAAATAAAGTGTAAATATAACAACGTTTTCGTAAAATTACTAACTAATAACAATATCGTATCACCAAATGCCATTGGATTTGTTCGTATGAAATTTAATTTATGTTATGTATATTGAATAATTATATTTTTATCTAATAATAAAATAGCTAATTCCGTTCGCCTTGGCGTTTAATGTGTGGAGAAGTTAGCAAAGGATTTTTTATGATGTAAAACAAATATCAACCTTCTAAGTCGTGTTCAAACATTTGTATTATAACAATTTGTTATAATCTATTGACTCTGTACGTATTGGAAGGGAGGTAAGCATCGTTAGGGTACCAACATAATCCAAGAACAAGCTGTCGTGGATATGTGACATCCTCTAACCTGCACTTGGCTAGCGTGGTGGAAATAACGTCTTGACTCTCTATTTGTTAGAGGAAGCCCCGAGTCCATCAAGAGGACAATAAGAGGTCTCTTTATTTATTTATACTTCTTATAATACCATACAATCTGTTATCATTTATATCCGTTTTTAGCCGTTACAATGGTCATAATGTCGGTTAGCAGCGTTTTTAACGTTAAACATTTTAATAGCGTTACTGAACCGCTCGGCGACCGTCCTTCTAGGAGCTATAAAATTACAGCTGGGCGCATTTGTTGTGCTATTTATCGCTTCGTCCATTTTAATTATTTAGTTTTTGCTCTCACAACGCTCGTTAAACTTTGCAGTGACATATTAAATTAGATGAATTCAACTGTATGTAATGAAATTTGCAATTAAACGGTCTTATTATTTAACATGACTCCGGTGTCTGACTTACCGCGGATATGTAGCGACCGTTTAACTTCACGAATAAAAAAATTTAAATGTTTGACGAGTATTTTTTAAAGTTAACTGCGATATGTTCGACATGTGTAATTATTTAAGGAAATATTAAAAAACATGTTGTACTATAAGACGCTAATTTCTAGTTGCCCTTACATGGTCTGGTGGTAATAAAATTTGTTACCATATGCCTTGTTGGGTAAAAAAGGTAGATTAATTTAAATAGCTTTATGTAAAGAGACATATAAAGCTATAGAAATAGATATTATGCACATTTAAGTGAAAGTTATAACATTATGCTGTCATTACGACTATTAATCTCGTTTATTCCTCTCCTATATATAATATCACAACAAAAGGCACTTCAAGTTTTTTTTGTTATAATAAACATATATCATCTTATCGATTATCAGTCCACCTTAAAACAGTTACGTTTTTAGCAAAAAATATACACTTATCCCATTTATCTAAACTTAATGATGTCAGTATAAAAAAATAATTAATAATAAGTACTTTCTCTAGGTTTAAACAACTAAAATTTAACAATGGAAAAAACAAAATAGTTTCAATAATCCTATTTAACGTAATACCTAATAAATGAGAAGTTTACAAATCATAATGTAAATGCAACTTGTAATAATTAAGTAAGAATCTTTAAAATCGATGAAACACTGTATATATAATATAACGTTCCTCCTTATATTATAAGTCTTAGTCTCTCAACAGTTAGGATTCGTCGTCAGTGTTATTTTCGGCTTTGACTTTTGAATTTTTCCCTTTAATCGACCCTTCGAAATACAAAGATACAATGGAATGTTTCTTACAAAAAGCCCACCACCAACGGAAGCCAGTCAGACCAATAAATGTGAAACCAGGATCTCTGCTTCGTTTCAATTTCTCAACGTACGTCAGTACATCGGTTAATGATTTCTTAGTTCTCCTGTTGTACGGCGAGACACTGGTTTCACAACAAAAGTCTAGAACCGCTCTTTCTTCATTAGCCAACAGTCCAGCTTCGTCTAACACTGCCATTCGCTTGGATTTGCCAAGAATGTTGTCGTACAATGTCCCTTTAGGTATTCCATAATGAGTAGCAGCTTGTGTGAACCGCATTCTCTGGGTGACCACAGCTTGAATTGCTTCTTGAAGTTGACTCTGGGTCCAGGTGGGTGCTTTCAACTTCAAAGTATGACCGTGGAATTCTAATCGACAGATAAAAGCAAAGACGCTAGCGTACAAATTGCGTTATTTATAATCCACTATAATGATGCATTACAAACTCCTATTTGTTATTTATTTCCTATTACAGTTCGCGTTGTTCGTTATTTGTAACAATTAATAACGCAAATATAATTAATTAGCTTTAACAATGCAATCGCTATTGTAATTTTTTTATTTCCTTGATTTCAAATATGGATGTAAATCCTTGTAATAAAGTAAATTATCATTTATTTACTAAAAATTAAAACTAGAAACCGTTTCTACCAGCGTACATAGTTACATTATTGTATTGTTCTTTATTTTCTAGTATAACTAGTGTGTTGTCATGGTTTCTTACTGTTTTCTAAAATGTCTACCGCTTTAGTTGCATGGCCAAGTTTCCCAAGACTAAAAAAATTTCCCACGAAGCGACAACAGTTACAAACAACGCAAAGAACTGTAGTTATCGTGTTCGGGTATGAACAAAGTTACGTACTGCATCATTATATATACAGATTGTGATATATACACAGACATGCGTGCAACACAATGTATTACAACAGAAGTTAGGTTTAGAAATAATAATAAAAAAATAATTGAATTGCCACAATGGAGTTTAATTTGCTCTATTCTTCTTTGACATTCACCGTAAAAAACGATAAAGAAATTAATGAATACTATATTTAGTTTAATTTTTACGTGTTAATAGTAAAGAAGAAGAGCAATCGAATAAAAAGAGATTATGCGATTTAATATCAATTGTGGCGTGGTAAATGAAAGGTATGAAAAATACAAAGCGCTTATAAAATTAATGAAACACTTATTAATGAGGATATCAACAGACCTGCAATTGAAGAAGTCGAGGCTCCAAGCCAGGCGTGCGAGCTCTCCAGCAATTTAGCCTGTAGACAAAAGAGAAACTTATTTATATATTTTTTTGGACACAAGACAGTATTATAACAAATCGAGATGTTGAAGTATAACACATCTTATATAACTTAGATATTTCTGAATTCGATTATGATAAAAGAAAAAAAGATAGTCTCGAGGAAGAAATAATGAGGATAGCCTAGTAATAGTTTATTCATTATATTTTTCAAGATACTATTATGGTACCTAAGCCATGTTAGTATCTTGAAAAATAGGACGATTTTGTATAACGTTTTGAATGTTTTAAGTAATTTTTCTTGTAAATCGGTAAACGAAACTCAAACCCCGCGATACTCTTTTTACATTTACACCAATGGTATATATATATTTAGTAAATTACACATGAATTGTTTGTTAAAAAAAAAACTGGCTACTTTAATAATTTCGAGAAAGGCAGCCAACACGTGGGCACGAGTTATGAACATGTTCTTAGATTTACGAGTGTGTACATTGAAATAAACGTTGCGACAATGCGTTCACAATTCTTATAACACGCCAGTAATATCTATAAATAATCAAAAACCGGCATATAATGCGACAAACATTAGTTTTATTACATGTGCGTTATATTTAATAGTAATAGAAGATATATCATTAAATGAAGATGTCGTTGGGGGACACTGGACTCAAACAGCGCAAGAATGTGTTTTGAAGAATACCTTAATTAATTGAAATGATGACGATGACTGCTATACTAATGTATACAGAAAGATCACAGAACAAACATTTTTAAACAATGAAATAATTGATATAAAATGTACTCGTTCACGTTTGCAAGTTGTATGTTAATTTATGATTTATTAACTTTGTCTATTATCTTGTGTCTTAAAAGCGATGAGTTTCTTCGTATGTGTATTTTGGTTAAAAAAAGTTCATATAACTTCATAATATAAAAACATTAGACTGCGGAGATAAGTTAAAAATAAACGAAGTTTGGTTAGACTAAGTTAAGTCCGAAATGATTGGCGATTGTATGCTAAAATTTGACAAGGATAATATGAAATAAGTAAAGTGTAGGTAAGCGTACGGGGTGCCCTGTTCGACTATACTTAGCATGCAAGTGCGTATTTGCACATAACGGGGCAGGAAGGTGCACCAGCCCAAGTATATATTGTTTCCAGGGGAGTACCTAATAATATTATGAGCGAGTCGCAAACGCGGCGCAATCATAAATCTATTTTATCGTACTGGAGCAATAAATTTTATTTCGGGATCTTTAATTCTTTGTTATTGAATTGGATTTTAGTGTTTTATACGAGTAAACAAACAATATATCGGGGCGTTTCAACTGGTACTTAGCGCACGTGCGCGAACGGTAAACAAGACTAGCGGCGGCGCCCGGCGACGCGAGTCTAACTTAATAAAACATTTTATTTGTAGATAGGACTGTAGTTACAGCCGTATTAAAGCGCCGCCTTTGTCTGCTGCCACAATTAAAACTTCTATAAAGCTTTGCTAGCGCGTTGGGCACAAAGAATCGCCGCTGAACGCCGGAGCCGCCGCTGCCGCCCGAGCCGCCCGTCGCTAGCGGGCCGAACGTAAACATTAGCTCGTCGTACATTCGGCGCATTAAATACAGTAGCAATCGATAAAATGCCCGATCGTAAACTTCCTGTCGGCGATGGGGAGGTGTAAATTAACGAAGGAATTGTTCTTTTTCATCTGACCGTTACAATTATTGACGCTTTAGACTTTACTACATACAGAGCGTTTGATAACTTTTCCTTTGCGTGTCCATCGCCGTTGATGCGATTCCGACAATGTTTTTTATTCAAACTTACGTAAAGTTCATCTTAAGTAATATCAAGACATTACAACTGAAAGTTGAAAGAGCGCTTGCCTAGTTTTTAGCCTTAATATAATATATTTTTTTTTAGATGAAGTTGTTATAATCTAATCCACTAAAAGTATTTAAAAATTTTCACGAAGTTTAAAATAACTTTCTAATTTAAGTTGTAGTGAATTTAAATTTAGTTCTCACGAGATTTGTATAATTTTCGTTAAGATTTCATTTTATGTTTAAATATGGGTAACAATTTACAGTATAAGTAAAAATTGCGGTTTAAATCTATTAAAAAATGTCAACGTATAATCTATACAAGATTTTGGGCTCCCTAAACTTTTTTATAATTAAAAATAAGGTACAACTACTGAAAAAAGATATAGGTCACAAATAAATGTGTTGTAGTGCATCGAAAAATAGACGTAAACACTAAAAAGTTAGTTTCAAAATATCGAATGACTTATTAATCTTTTTCTATAACAGTATAATTATACACTTCATAGTTTAATAGTCGCTTTAAAAATCATTCGAAAGACCAACTTTATATTTAATTCATTGCGTCACTTATATAAATGATGTTTAATAGCCCACATAGATAAATATGACAATAATCAAAATAATAACTACTGACTTTATATGAGCACGGGGTTACGAACATATCTCCGTACCATCAGACCCCTGCTTTAATCAAAACGCGTTTATTTTTAAAACTAAACAGTTGAAAATATAAATAAGTTAAAAAATACTCTGCTTGGAATTGTGTGAATAATTGATTAAATGTCTTTCAAAATCTGTTTATTTAGTATAAGTTTAAATATTTGCATAAACAGACCCTATGAACTTCCGAAGAAGTTAACCGCATCGGTGTTTTTCGGAATGAATGTTATAACGGCAGATTTATAACATGTGTAAAAAACTCTACAAAATCTAGGTCTGGAAAAGAAAAAGTGACCTCTCAGTCACATTGCAAGTGCTTAACCGATGCGTCACGGAAACAGTTAAACTATTACAGGTAGTCTGTCTTTGAGCAAAGCCATGATGAAATATTTAAATCTATTCTCATTAAAATATATTACAAATAGTCTTCGTTTACTTTATTACGTTTTATCAGACTTCTTATTTTTTTTTTATAATCTATTTGTTATGGAAAAGTCTTGGGATTAACATCAAACGGATTATACAGATAGCAGCGAATTGAGCAAAAAATAATGTTTCTTTAAAAGAATAAATAAAAATTAATTTCGAATCGAACGGCGCTAATTCTTTCATTATAATAGGCGAAAAAGTTTGTAAGACGTTTACAGAGGCTAAGCTCACTCGGATTAAAGTATTATATTAAAAGCATAAATTCCTGTGAAAAAAGATTGGGCTCATAAAGAAAAAACCGAATTATACTATTTATTCTTAGTTCCAATTAAGACACTATACAATTTGTCTTTTATAACCATGTATTTCCGTAGCAGTATCGCTTTGAGCTATTCTTTTAAAGCTATGCGAAAGTCACTCTGTGATCTCTGAGGACGTATAGATAACGCTATTGACGCCTTTGTAGCTTTACTCTATTACGTCCCTTTAGAGGTGCACTCTGATTTTACACGACATCGTCACAGACAGAGAACCAAGCTCAATGCCATCTATCACAATTTTTGCGTCAAAGATATAAAATCGGGAATTGTGAAGATTTTGGTTACTCGCAAGAGTAAGTAGTATTTTTCCAATATTTATTGTCGCATTAAAATCTTTCCACTACTATAGCTCTTGGTAAAATTGTTCTTCATTTAATATACCTACAAAGGTTCTATGATATTACAGTTTATCTACAATTCTTACCAAAATTAACATTTTAACGTTGGACAGTTATTATGGGGGGTGTATCATTTAGCAAACATTCAGTCATCGAGGTGGGTTGTGGGGTGTGGCGTCTGCAAACCGAATAAAATATTCAGTGCTTTAATATCGCACGATGACAAAAGAGATTGTTGCGAACGGTAAAGTGTGTAATTATTAAGTTAATAACTGATACCTCCTTCACTATATACATCCATTTCAGGGTTGTCCGTTTCATAAATTAGATTTAGAATTTCACTTGGAAACTCTATACGGAAGCTCTTTGTTTACGGTACGCTCGTATTTATAAATCTGATTTTATTAAATTGCATTATCATATATGTTTATATCTTATGAAGCCATTATATTGTGTAGTATAAATCCTTATTAACATCAACTATATTTAATATATTATAATTAAAAAAAAAAACTGTTTTCGTTTCTTTTCGTGTAAATGTATGTCATCACTGATTCGAATATTTTGTTAATTATGCAATTACATTTCGTAATAATACTAAATGCATATAATATAGTCGCTGTTTCAATCGGCGAAATTAACTTACACGAACGATATTAGAAATAGCGAGCGTGTGATGCGAGACTAACATTATTCAACCATGATTGTTCTCGGTTTATTTATCTTTTCTATGTCGGCATTGCCTCCGTACCAATGTTTCTACGTGAGAGATGTTTTAATAGAACTTCGAGTTTCATTTTACTTTGCAAACAGGATATCTAAAACATAGTTCTATTGTCGAATCTCATTCTTGGAACTGTGATCTTCAAATGTACACGTGAACATTTTTACTTTACTGTAATTGTTCTTTAGCTAAGAACATTTTAATTAATACAATCACAAAAATTTATTCCACGGTTCTTTCACTAAAAGCCATTTGTAAGCCTCATTAGTTTAACTGGTATGTTAGTATTACTTGAATATAATGAAAGAGCGAATTTGTTATGGTAGTTTTTATATAAATATTGTGAGACCAATCTTTTTCTTTCGATATTGGCGTATTCACACTTTTAGTTACATGTTAACGTAAATGTTCTCGTAATACATAAATTCACGTCATCGTCGTACCCTGTCCAATGGCAACGAAAGTTCACCAACATTAATTTGCATTTTTACATATTTATGAGTGGTGTTTATTCATAAACAACAAAGAAAGTAAAATTAAATTGCTATTTTACAAAGTAACGTCCAACCACCTCTCGAACACTTACAAATTTACATTGTAAAATTTTTAATGAATTATTATAGTGGTAGTATACATACTTTTATAAATGGTTCGAATAGCGATGTAAGTATACAACGGTGTAATGTAATATTTTAAGTAGAAAATAAAGCGTTTTTTGGTATTGCGAAAGTTCACAACAATGTTGAAATATGTCATTACTATTTTATTTCTAAAACCATTTATACATATTAGTTATTCAGGATTTAACTTTTCGATATATGTGTCACGAAAAATCTTAGCTATTTCGTATTAATCAATCAATCGAAACTACTTAATTTATTAGAACGAATCCAAAAAAAAATTTGTTATGTCGAAAAGAGGTTAAATAAAGGTAAAGCGAAAATTAGCTAATATGTCACTGATTGAAAAACAACGAAGACAAAATCTTCAAGGAATTGTATCTGTAAAAGAAATTGAAGAATTTATTGGAGAAGAAAAGAAAATAAACGGAATGCAACAAATTTTCTTTGTCAAAGTAGAAGTAGGAGAGGACAAAGCGGTAAAACAGATGGCCACAGTAAAAGAAAACAAGTATAAGACAGAAGTCTTTGTCGTTTAAACTATTCTTAGTGTCATTTTCAATATATTTTTCTTTCGTTTCGACAAACAACCGAAACGATCCCGCAACACGAGGAAATTTCATCAAAGGGAGAAGCGCAAAATCACTGTGATAGTTTTAATAGCTTTTATATTGTTTTAGAATTGTTGAAACACACTTAAGCCTTTTTCATGATAATACGGGCCGATTCATTTGCGTTACAAGATAGAGCTTGCGAAGAATAGCAGCGGGAAGTGCGGGAGAAGCTTGGCGACGAGGGATGCACTGCGAGGGGCGAAGGATAAAACTAATCACACATCCTCTCCGCCGAGAGGTCGGGCGCAACGCACTGCCCCGGGCAGCGGCTCGCTAAGCGGATTAGATTTTTTTTACAATCATAACTGTTCACAATATTATCTTTGATTGAACAAAACGTAAATGCATTCTCTATTTTTTTTACTAATAGTATTAAAATGTACAATTTGCTAATTGAAATTATGCTAGTTAATACTGCAGACGGACTAAAAGCAATGGACGCTCCATTTGAAGGCTGAATAAGCCTTTATCAAATATTATACATCTAAATTGGTTTAACTATTATATTTTGAATTATGTACTTTGACTACATCTATGTCCTTTCGTTTAATGAATTTTTTTTAGCGTTATGCTAAAATAAAAAAAATTAACACTTCTCTTAATGAGATTCGAAGTCTTCTCCCACAAGGAGAGAGGCAAATCTTTTCATCCACCACGCCGGCCAAATGCGAGTTGCCTGTTCACATGTTGAAAGCAGCTGTTTTTGGCACATGTCGGTTTCTCAAACATGTTTTTCTTCACTAGAGTTTAGTGGAGATCGAACCTGCGCCTGTTTGAGATGTATAGTTCGTACGACCGTCTACAAGCTAAGCTATCACTAATATTTTAAAATTGATTTACATAACCGCGGCATGTATTATGTTCTTAAATCATGCGATTTTCTCCATTGTGCTTTAATTAATATACGAGTATGTAAGTGTGTGTATGTGTGTGTAATGTTATTTATGTATTGAGCGATAAGGTTGTAGCATCACGATGCGAATGGATCAGGGCGTTGTGACACCGCCGCGCCCGCCCGTACCCTGCCCGCACCTCGCTGGGGCCGCTCCTGCATTATCCATTTCCACATTACTGTCTTTTTGTTCCCCGTTTGATTGTTTAAGCGTGCGTCGATGCGGTATCCGATGGATATTTTTTCTATGGCGCTTTCACTCGAAATGGCTTCAGCGAATTGTGGAAATATGTAGCTTATTGTTTCAGAAGAACAATAACCGCCTTCATTTTATATGTTTACAGCGTCTGAAGGCCTGATAGGCACTTTGCTTCTCCATTACACAACCTCCATTGTTTTGTTGTTTGTTAGTTACTCGTTCGCGTTTGTTGATTTATTTGCATAATGCCGCTCCGCTTTCCCGTTTGCTACTATATTGTCTTCTAATTGTAATTATCCGATGTTAATTGCCGTTTCTCTTTCGTTATTTTTTTAATCGTTCGTTCGCAGTAAAATATGTGAAGTCTTTTTATTATTTATATATACGGAGGTGTCATTCGTTGTCTGCTTGGCTTTTTATATACCACATTTTTAAGTGAAGGATGCATTGGTTAGATTTCCATCTTAACGTATACTTACGTGTTACGATCTTAATTTGCTGTGGTTAACTACATATAAAAAACTGATAAAGAAAGATTATCGCTTATGCGTGTAACTTAAAAGAGGCGGTCGTTAAGTAAGTGCTCTGTTAAAAGTGGCCTGCCGATGGCTGATGAGGAAAGAGTAATCATTAAGCTTTTATACTACGATAACAATAGAATAAATTATTTAAATATTTTTGACAATTAACATGATATGTATTATGTAAACGTTTGCAATATGTCCAAATGTATACAGTAAGAATTGAAGAAAGCTTGTCAGTTAAGTTTAGTAAGTAGGTACTACATTGTTCCGTTAATTACATACAATTTTAGAGGCAACGTACGCAAGCAGACTAACAGAAAACTTTTAATTCTTGGCATTAACTACTGTGACATTGGTGTAGACAAATATTGGGGAACGTAGCGGGCCGGGTATTTATGCAAAACGGGGAAGATTTTATATGAGTTAGGCGTAGTTTCGGCGCTGGCGACGATATAAGCAAGACAAACATGTTAATCATCGCTCCGCAGACTCACCTCCCTTCCTCCTTCTCGTGGGAGGCCAAGCGATTCAAAAGTTCCGGATCTTTATTAGTTACGTTACTACAATCTTAATAAAGCAAATACTTTGACTGCGTATTAATTGTATTTTAATTGAATGTTAGTGTTTCATTGTTAAAATATTGTATGATAAACGAAGACTACGGCTTCCTTTATAAAAGTTCGTAAAGGAAAGTAAAAGTAGAGTAAAGACATTTAACGTAGACAACTACATAATAAAATATTTCTATTAAATGTATTGAATGTACGAAGGATAAATATTACAATGTCCCGTTTCGATAGTGAAATAACGGTAATCCTAGCTGCCAGATCCCTATTACCGAGGGTGCTGGGGAGGCACAATGTTGAATTATTAAAGTCCAACTTTGACGAACATTTGTTTTTAATTTAAAGCGACTTTTATGCCTCCGCTTCGAAATTATAATAGTGTTATTTTATTCACGGGCAGGGTGAAACCGCGTTACTATCTCCTCGTAGGTCCACTGAATTAATAATATTCATAATTTCCATATGTAACGGCATAAATATTAAAGCGTTACGTTCACTTTCGATAGTAACCCTCACGCGGTAAATGAATTTTTCAAATATGATGTTTACTCAAAGTTTTGTGTAAACATTTCCACTCATGTTTTATGTCCGAATAATAATCCATGCGACATTTAACAAACAGCCACAAATATGATGTTAAATGTCTCATGGATGGTTTTGACATGAATAATATTTAAATTTAGCCTTCAGTATTGTTTAATAGGTCTTTTGATTACTGAGGAATATTTAAGTTAACAGTTTCTTACGTTTACTTACTTTAAACTTTTACTAGAAATGGAAATTACGAACAAATACCGATTCAGTTTGATCGATTTAACTGGGAGGAGTTTGAATTCATGGAAAACACTAGATTTATTTTGGTAACAGTTTGTTGCATTGAGGTAATAGTAATTGATAATTTGTGAGGCATCGATTCGATAATGTAAAATAATGATATGAGCGATATCGATTGGATATTGTTAAAGCAACAATCAAATTACTCTAGTGTGCAAACTAATGCACGCACTACATTTTTTACTTAACACTAAATACTTTTTACCGTCAATGAATTACGGCAACACGCCGGTAATATAGTTGTTTATTCCAACAGGCCACAATGCGTAAAATGAACACAATAGCGATGGCGTTAGAACATAATATCAACTGTATTTGAAACTGCGCTTTGTATACTCGAACAATAGGAATAAAAAGAAGCAGCAAATTGAAAGGTCTTCCTCTTGCATCGCAACTAACTGGTGTCTGTTATAATTTAATTCTACTATTCTTAACAACTACGTCGCCGCTCCCATAGACGGGGGAAGTTATTTAACAATGAAGCTTTAGTTTAACAAACAAAATGTTTATTGCGTTACTATTTTAACAGCCATTTTGCAAAGATACCTATGTTAGTTTAAATATTATCGTGATTTAAGATTTTATACAGTGGATTACATGAGAAGTAGCTTTCACCGTAAACAATACACTTACACATAAGCGCTATCTTTTATGTTATATGTCTTATATCGTCTAAGTAAACGTAAAAATCTAAGATTATTATGTATTATAATTAAATCTATGTAAAGTATGTCCCTATGAAAGAAGCTAAATGTTTTTGGCACATTTTCCGTAATGTAAAATGTTATTTGGATGCCCATCAAATTGATTGAGCCTCCAGTAACTTTTGATGGTGGTTGCCTTTTGATAGTGTTCAATTATTTTGGAGCTAAAACAATTGAGCAGTGAACTGCCGAATGGCCCTTAACGATGTTATCGATACGCAACAGTTTAACCGTTTAAATTCGAACACATCAACGTTCTATTGACGTTTATTATAAGTAGAGACATTCTTTAATAAATTGTATTATATATGTATATTTACGTACTACGTCAGGAAAAAGCGATCAGTAATATTTAATGTCTATCTTTTCATTTGATTTTTAATTTATACGGACAAAAGTCTAACATTTCTTAAGACTAATTGATAGAAGTTTTTATGCAAGTCAAAAATAGCGCAAACTCTCAAAACAGTTATGGAACTGACGCGAAAGGTTAGATGTTTTGTTTTTCCTGTGATGCTTGTGTAGACGTCCGTGCAGCGTCGAGACGCCGAATCCCGCATAAGTGTGTTCATAATTAATTTAACACTAATATCAAACTCAGAGGCACCCGATGTCTGTTGTTTTCCTATCATAACGTATTCGCGGTCCCACTTCGTTTCAGTGTTATGTTAAAATCGGAACCCTGTTATTTCTATTTTCCTTGAGCAAACTTTACAAAGAATGCCCCTCTCCCGCCAGACAAATGAGATGAAGCATGCAAATGTAATTGATAGCATTGTTTTATTTTAAACGAGATTCATCTACAGCGATGAATCCTTTAATAATGGTTGAATAATTAACCGAAGCGAGAGCCGGTGCGAAATTTTAGAATTGAACCTGACTACCGATTTCCAAGTTTTCCAATGTTTCCATAAAATTTTAACAACGACGAAGAAATAACAATACAAAAAGAGATTTTAGCAGAAATTGATTGAAAAATGTTTTATGTGTACATTATTCCTTACTACCGTTGATAAAAACTACTATTTATTCAATTTTATATCTATTTAATGAAATACTGATTGATTACTGTACTTTTTGTGACTTTATGTATATTTGAAATAGTTTTGAAATAATTTAACACTTTTGTATTCTACTTATGCTTTATATTATATTTATGCTTCTCTCTTCTTTAATTCCGTGTAAATCGTTTTCCAAGAGATTACGTAGTTGTAACCTGTACACGCGGACTATACAACGTGTCGGCCGTTTTCTGCAAGTTATCCTCAAATGCGTAATTGGCAGGGGTAAATTAAAAAAGGACAGTATTAAAAACAAAACCTGAAAAACATGAGCGCGGTAAAGTTTAAGCGGCAACTAATTAAAAAACAAAACGAAAAAGTACCCCCCTCACGGGCGCGGGGGAAGCTGGCTTTTCCGAATTAAAGCTCACTCGTTTTTTTTAACGCTTTCGTTATCGTCCAGTTAATGAGTGTTAAGGACCTTCGTGTGTTTTGATGTGATATTGTTCTATTTGCGATTGCGTTCCTGGTTCTATGGCCTACCCTTTGTGTGAGTGCGGGGCAATTTTTTTTGTGACGTCACAAACTTTCGGCCGGTTGACGTCTGTCTACCGGTTTCGTTCAGACGTGTCGCGGCCAGATGGCAAGCTTGAACGCGGCGTCCACCTTCGTTAAAATGTTCATTACCGAATGTTTCAGAAAGTCCATTGAATGTGGTTTGAGTAGCGAGTTTTAACTAATGCCGCCTGATAGCAAATTGCATACATTGTAACTCGAGAAAAACAAAATAAAAAACGCAACCGATATTTCTTTAAACGCCTTCATGTTATGTAGTAACAGTTTGTACTATTTTTCTCAAAGTGACGTTATTTAAAGTTTTATGTAATGAAATATAAACAAAAAATAGTTTTTGTCCATTGGGCTAGAATTGTAATATTGCAAACAGTGATTAGTGTTTTGACCAATGTAAACTTGATCCGAAACGCTTGGAGCACATTCCAAATGAATTGGAGTTCGAGCATCGTTGGACTCGGTTAAGCACATGGTACGGGAGCGGGAGGCATTGCAACGAGCCATTCCAAATCCAATTACAGTTCTATTAACACTACTTTAACTACTGCACCTTTTTAAACTATAATACCAATCACTAAAAGTTATTATTAATATCGAGGTTATAGTTTAGATCCACTTCACCAAAAACTTATTTAAACCGATATAGAAAAATCTGTCTATCCATAATTAACAAACACGAAGGTGTAAAATACAAATAACAAAGTTTTGATTATGTAAGTTCAGAAAACACTAGTTACTTAAAAAATTGGTAACCTTTACAAGTTTTATCAACTAATAAAACTTTTATCAAATTTGTAATTAAAACATTATCAATGTTATTATAACAAATACTTTAAAATTTTCAAAACAACAACGTTGTAATGTTGTTCATTTTTTAATGACAATCGCTCCACGAACTTATAATATCTATAAGCATTGCGATGGCCGCTTCGCTGGGCAACGTGTCCACTCCCGTTCGCCGCGACAGCTCCAACAATGGGCAATGTTTATACTCCGGCCTACATCCTTTGAACACGTATGTGGTCCCGAGGAAACGTACAGTAAACAGAGCTTTCTCGTAATGTTTAATTAAATTAATCAGTAGGTTGATTAGGCGATGGGCCGGGTGTAAACACGCTGCCGCCTCCTTTGATCTCGGCCGCGATTGTTTGAGACGGCGCAGCGCGGCGCCGTCTTTGTTGCCCAGAAAAAAACTCCGTTGACACCGATCGACAACTCTGCTCTTATGTCTGTCTGATCATTTGAATTTTAAAATATTTCTGTTTTTGGATCATTTTCATGTTATTTAAATACTTACATAAAGCTTTAACGTTTGTTGTAGAGTTTATTTCTAATAATCTAATAATTACAATGGGTCAAAATATTAATATGAAATTTGCTAAATATTATCATAATAAATATAAGTTGTGGTTATTAAAATTACTTCATATGTTGCCAGTTCTTTGTTTTCCTTCATTTTAGTTTATGACACAGATTAACTATTAAACAAAAAATTATTATACCTAATAGAAATGCGGAGTTGAGTAGTAGTGCTGTCTCTATATAAACTAGAAATATTGGTAGCAAAGACGATGGATCTGTGTTAACCGGTTCACGGATAATAAACGTTGTTTGTTATGAAGTAAATTGTTATAACCAAATATCACAAACGAGTGTTATGCATAATGTGTGTGCCGGCCGCGCTACGACTAGTGATGAGAAATCGGATGCTAAGCTCTTATAAATTCAGCTTTGAAATATTTCAACGGGGTCTTGTTTGTATTAAATATCCAGAAAACAAAATAAATTTGAAAAAAATATTGTTTTTAGAAAAGTAGTTATTAATTTATTATTATTATTAACGAAGTGATGATTGCTTAAATGAACTTCGTAAATATATTAATCGTTAAATGATAGGTGCGATTGCTAAGATTATTGCTTGTTTGTACAAGTGTGTTAGGAAATATGATTAATTAAATTAACTCTAGAAATTATAGGTTGTCCATACAAATATCCAATCTATGATAATCCTTAAGTCATGTGAGTTCGGAAGGTAAAAGGCAGGAGTGAATATTACAACGGAGATGTGATAGAGGTGAATATTGTATGAAGAAGATGCGATGTTGGTGCATCACTACTGGGGATACGACTCGCGGCCGACGGCTGGCGCGTCTCGGCGCCTCGGAACTTTAATGTTCGCTAATAATACATTTTGTTTAATATATAACTGCGTAGCGGCGCAACAAATGCGTGAACAACTGGCACATCACCGCGCTACGTTACCACAGTTGATTATCAGCACGGGATACGGTTTATTTGGACAGCAGGTCTCGTCAATACTTTCCCCAATTTTCACTAACAAACACAAAAAAAATTGTGCAAATATAACTTTATCAATATATACAAAAACATAGATAGATCTCAACATCGATCGGTTTCAAGAGCAGCTATAAGAACCATAAATTAAATTCAAAATTTAAATTCTTTGCTTAATTTCTCAACCAAAAAAAAAATAGCTGTGTATTGAATTTCTCGTAATACATCACTAAGATATGTACGTTTTGGTACTTACTGAGCTTGTACTTCCTTCGAAGAAAACATTTTTAGTAAGTTTAAGTACATCACTTTTTAAAAAAATGCCCAGCGAACCTTTGGGAACATGAAGTGGATTGCTAATGCATATGATGGTGCTTTAATACATTTACTATGCAGGGAACTAAAAAATTATGGAATTATTGATTATTCCGTATATTCTTACTATTAAGATATGATGGACTCATCGACGCTCAAACTTGTACAGATTAAAAATATGGAAATGAGACTTTTCCGTGATAAATTGATCGCTTGGTTATTTCCGGCGCTTGCTCTTGATAACTCTTAGAACAGACTACATTATTTTAACCTCAAACAAAGCATTGCTCGTGTTTATTAACACAACCATACTTTTATAGATAAACAATAGCATCGCGCGAATTCGTATATTCACGTTGACGCCGCTCCGTAATCAGTCTATATTTGATTACTTTGAAAATATCGCAAGTTACAACGGACGCATTTATAAAAGCAACTTTCATTGATTCCTTTGTAAGATTTAACGATCGAACTAATTTAAATCGAAATAAACCCGGAGGAAATGTACGCTGAGCAAATAAAATGGACCGCACGAGGTAATCGAAACTCTTCGTTCTGGATATTAGCACTCGTGTTGTGTGTATCGGGTATTGGATGGCCGTGCAGTATTCCCCCCTAGCAACACATTATTGCACCGATATGAGCCTTATTTATAAGCGTTTGTTGACCGGCCCCCGCCCGCCCACCGCCGCCCGCCGTCGGTCTCTCCCAACTGGGCAAGGTTACGGCCCGGAACCAAACTCAATCTAAATGAGCATACACTCGATATTTTAATTACATTAATAAAAGATATTAACCGAAAAATATTTTTTTTGTTATTCACTATATCATGCCTAAAGAGCGCATCATACTTACTACGCGGATAATAAAACGATCACATGGTAACTTAATACCCTTACAAGGAATTATTTCGTCCGTAATCCTTAGCTACTAGTGGTAGGTCCCCGTAGCCGCAGACCGTCTAGGTAAATATCACCGCTGCTCCTATTTCTACCCTTAAACAGTAGTATGCAAGCATTACTGTGTTCCGGTTTGAAGGGCGCTGTAGCTAGTGAAATTACTGGGGTAACGAGACTTAACATCTTACGTCTCAAGGCGACGAGCGCAATGTGGTGGTTTGATATCATTCTAACTAGTGTTACGTTAAGAGCGTGCGTCGATTACCATCAGGTGAACGCCCTGCTCATCTGGTCGCTTAAGTCACGGGTTAACCGTTTTTACATGTGTTTAGGACAATATTTCTAAAATACCTAGTTGGGTTGTCAATGTACAGGAACCAGAATTGAGGGCATTACGTCCTATCTGCATTCAAACAATACCGCCATTGAGTAATGTGTACTCAGGTTTTATTAGCCACGTTTGTTGTGTGTTTTTACGCGAAATTCGTTACTAGTAAACATTAATAAAGTGAAGTCTCTTTCAGCAAAACAGTGATAACACGTTTAGTTTTGTGAGGAAATCAAATGGTTTCTAACAAAGTCGTTACTTTTCATCAGTGGATATTAAGTAGTAGCATTAGTCCGACTTCCGTAAAGCTTTGCGGAAGTGGGACCTACTTACTGCGTTTGTCAATTTGGTCGCACTCGAGGCAATTTCACAGGGGGCTGACTCCGTAGCATCACAGTACACTCGCCCATTGTTTCCATAGGAGACACTTGAGATGGAACATCAAACGTGCGAACAATCAACAACATGTTTCTCGCAAACTATCCTACTTAGCTCGTTTCAGCATCCCTATCAGCCTGTATTACAGTTATCGCGAGATATTCCTTAATCTACCCGAAAATAAATTGATCGAAAAGAATAACTTTATTGGGGTGTTGCATCTAAAAAAAAATATTTATAAGCCCTCATAAATATATCTTAATTTAACTTTAAAGTTTCTTTTAAACTCAATCTTATAATGTTAAATGATAATAAGGTTAAAGAGAGCAATGCATGCTCGCATAACTTGAGAGAAGAATCATGTTATGACGTTATCCAAAAATTCTCTTATCACCGACTTTTTTGGACCAGGAATCGAAGTAAGAACCACAGAGGGACTATACAATTGGTTAACTGCTTAACAAGCAAGGCAGTATATTGACATATTAATTAACATTGTAAAGGTATAATGAAGTTAAAGTTTAGTAAAAGACACAAACTATGAAGTGAAACTAAGTTGACCCGAGGTCGTCTTTAATATATGCATAAGGTCATAAAATGTCTGAGCCCTTGCCGCTGCACCGGCAGCATGTTATTAACGTCAGGGAAATACATCCTTATTAACCTGTCAATCGGCTCATTTAACGTCCATTAAAACTTTAAAGCGATCTTAACTGTGCATAGGGTACAACGTCACGTTGTCATAATGTGATTACGTTTATTTTTCTAAAATCCAACAAAATGAAAAAAAAAAATCATGTACATTTTTTTGTATTACTTATTTTTTTAACCTTTACCTCTGAAAATAAGAGTGTAATCAATTTATTCGCAATCTCTCATGTTTGTTATTGGAATAATTATAACACGTAAATGCAGAATAGTACGCCGTACTGTATGTTAGTAAAATTAAACAATTTTCAGAAACTGTGTAACAATAGTATAATATTCGTAGATGGAAATTTTTAATTTGCCCGTTTTTTCTCTTTATAAATTATGCAATTGTACAATAGTGTAAAGTTAACAAAGAAATGAGACATTTATTTATATATATGTATATGTATATAGTCGGAATGTATTACAAATCGTTGTGCTTTTTCATTAGTTTGTAAATAGTATCGGAGGCGTACCTGCCCGCCAATCAAATCGCAACTGTGTACAGTTCTCCGCCCTCTCATTGTTCGGGAAAACTTGCCTCAACTCATTTCATACCGATGTTTAAACCTTATAATGGCTATTTGTTAAATGCATATTACCTTTAAAAATGTTTCAAACTGATCGAAAATTCATACACTTAAATGTTTATAAAAACACTCTCACGCTCATTCGTCATAGCTTGGATTTGTTTAAAAGTTAAATGTTTAAATTTTTTTAAATGTCTAAAAATTAAAACATTAAAAGGAAACCGTGGAATGCAACCAGAAATGACTAACTAACTATTTAGTACTAATTCTTCAGCTAAAAGTAAACTGTATTTACTTAAGCGAGCATTTTCTATACGAGATATTTTATCGCAATTTAACTTGTGGTAAGTAAATATTAATAAAAGCAGTACTAAAAACTCATCAAACGAAACTACCGCTGAATAACTAATAGTCGGGTTAGTATCTAATATGATATTAGAACGCGTATAATATGCAAGGAGATGAATATGAAAACGTATATGCCGTGAAAACATTCAGCCGTCCGTATGTTGACAGTTAACTAGTTGTTGGATGGTTTTAACATTTGTCCAAGTGCTTGTTTGACTTTCAAACACTCTGCCACAATATAACGCGGGTCTTTATGACGCGTTTTCATCTTGTTTGAATGTGCCGCGGAAAAACGTTATACGTCGTGTATACCATCGCACATGGAGCGTCGTGCCCGTCAAAGTATCCTGAGGATAATGTATGCTTTTCGGTTTAGGGTTATGCTCTATGGTAAAGAGCGGCGCATTTTTCCGTGTATTAATTGCATTGTAACGGGGATGGATAAAACAAAAATGTTTACATGCTTTGTGTAGCCGAAAAGCATAAAATCTTTTCGTTCATACAGACCTTTGTCGGGTTTGTGGACTATATACGAAACGACAACATTTTTGTTAAAAAATTAAAATTGTTTTATAAATCAAAACAACTGATAAAGTTAAAATTATACTAAATTTATCTCGTTAATGTTTTTATGTTTAGTTCCATCTTCAACATCTCAGGAGTGGCGGTGAAAATGTATAAAATTTTGGGCTGAAAATTGATTTATCTATGTTTAAGTTAATAAACTGCAGTGCCGTTTAACGATCATTAAGTACAAAGAATATAATATGAAACTCTTTTGCATAAAGAAGAAAAGCGTTCTCATAAATAATTTATAAAACTCATTTTTATTCATTGAAATTTCTGTGCATTACATATTCCCTTTTAATATTTTATACGGACGTGTTAAATTAAACTAACTACGAACAAAATGAAGCATCTGAACAATTTTGCTTTCACTGAAGGTAATTTCACAAAAACCTGGCGACCGTCGGAGCGAATTTTTTATTACTTCCTCTTTCTATCGCCTCGTCCTATAATCCAATCATAATACCTAAAAATGTCAGGTGGGGAGGAAAAAAATGGTAAAAAAACGGTGGGCTAACTAATAGGTACAGCCAGGTGAGATGTGCCGCGTTGCCTGCATAAATGCATTAAGCGATGGGCGGCAAAGGCACGTATACCCGTCCGCACAAGTACATACAATAAAAGCCTTTTCAAAATGAATCGTCACCGTTGGAACTACTACACTTAGACTTTATCATAACTGAATATGAAATAGGCGGGGCTTTTTATAAGTTTTCTAAGTCATTTACAACTGAGTATTGTTACTTTAGCAAATACAACTTAGACAATAAAAGCCTTCAAAAACACCATTTTTTATTCAGCGTGACGACAAGACGGGCGTTACGCTCACCTAATGATAAGTGATACGCTTGCCCATAACAAAGTGGCGCTGGTTAAGATGTTATCCACTGCACCACATTGCGGTCACGCCTTGAGACAAAGTGTTAAGTAACCTACTTACACCAGTAACACTAAGTTGTACATCGAAATAATTTTTAATATAAACGTACAAAAGATAAAAGCAATTTAGTATGCAAGAAATACAACTATTGTGCGATAGCCATAAAACGTATTTTCAGTTACTTTTACTATTCGATCTGTGGGATATTAATAGTTAATATACACATGTGTATTAATTAAAGCTGCACATCAAAAGAGTATTTATATTTGCAGTGATTTTTAACAAACCCTAAGTGGCTACTAGAAACAATTATTAAAACCTAATAATTTTAGTGTCTTCATTTTATAATGTGAACTGAGAAAAAAATACCCATATTGGATTTGTAACATCCTTTTCCAAGACTAAATATCGTGACTTACAAAATGAAAAAAAAAAACAAGAAACCACGAATCGCAACAAGAATTGCTAAAATGAGAGAAATAAAGTCATATAAGGTCTTTACTAACGTCACAGAAGATTTTCTCGGTGGATCGAGCTAACGATAAAAATAGATATAACAAACTGTTTCATCGGAAGCTTGCAGCAAAAAAACTTTTTTTTAGACTTTGTGTATGATGTTATTTATACAGAAACTTCTAATGAGGCTATCCTATTATCTTTTTTGATTTTGTGTAATAAAATTAAAACAAAGTAAAGTACGACTAACTGTTATTATTATAAAGTCTAATTAATTCAACTAAATACGTCGACCAATATACTATTATGTTAGGCTCAATAAATCTAATAACTGTATAAATTGATAGAGAAAGCGTTTGTAGCTTAAAATGTAAGTAAAGGCGCGGGTTCGATCCTCACTGAGCATGAGCTTCGATTAAGGCAAAAATTGTTCACAAACCCACATGGTTCAACAGCTTTTATAGAATGGTCTTGGTGATATAGTCGCTAGAAACGGCCTCGAGTTTCGGCAGTGGGAACGTAAGTGGGCTTGTTAATTTAATTATAAACCTAACAACATAAAATAATGCAAAAAATTTCAACTCAATATCATTTTTCATATTTGTCAGCATTAATCACTTAACGATATTTTTTATATGTTGCCCCCCCCCCCTGTTAACACATATGTGTATTCTAGTATAGGGTGTATGGTTGTTCTGTATAAATTCCATGAGTCGAAATAGAGTACAGCACATGCGACATGTTCTACAAAATTCAAATTCCACACATGTCGTTACAATCGTTGGTATTTCTATGAAATAACAACTTTGAAGAGTGGAAAAAGTTTTACTGGGTGTATGTACGGTTAATGGAACATATTTCTTTGGATTAATATATTTTAAGTACGGTAAGAAAGTCGTTTAGTCATATTTTCGTAAGTCTATCTACCTATATTCCTTATATGAGTAGACAAGTATTTTTCGCCACCGGTGACCAGTAGTTCATCAAGTGTTAGGTCTAAGTTATTAAATATTCCCGAAGACAGAATATTTCCAGACCTGGGTTTTAAAATCAAAACCTTTATGAGTGTAGATCAAGTGAAGATCTAAATGTGTTGTAATCGGTTTAGTTCGAGTCTATTGATAGCTAAAAATAAGTCCGCTTTTAGTATCAATAAATAAAACATAACCTCTATATATGCTCATCATCACTAGCCGAAGGCGTAAAAGGCGTCCACTGTGGAACATCGGATTGGCCTCAGTGTTTTTTCGCGGTCTTCATCAGAACGTCGATACAGACTTTATGGAGAGCTTTTAAGCACATGTGGTTAAAACTAATAAAGGTCTTTATATTTACGAAGCGTTAAAATGGATAAAGGTATCTTGTATGATAAAGCCTTGAAGGCAAATGGCGCAACGTGGGAGCACGTATGACTTGTTGGCTCGGAGTACATCAAGACGTGAGGGGCGCCGTGGCATGGTGGCCCTTGTAAACAATTTCAATCCAATAAATGCTACCGAACAATGAGCGGGTCGATCACGAAAAAATCATCTACATGGAGGTCGTGCGCCG
Organism: Byasa hedistus; assembly: GCA_029286795.1. NCBI lineage: Eukaryota > Metazoa > Arthropoda > Insecta > Lepidoptera > Papilionidae > Byasa > Byasa hedistus. The sequence continues at coordinate 1,420,942 of JAGSMW010000027.1, read as the reverse complement.
GAGTTTCACGAACGAAAACGGTAGTCGTGTTGACCGCCAGGGCTGGTCGCGGTGATCGCCGATGTCTAAATCAAAATCATTCTTACAATCTTTTATAACAAAAAAATTGTGGAAAGTGTTTTTGATTTATCAAATACGCAGAGCAATATGCTCGAAAGTTAAATATTTGATTTAAGCGAGCTGAAAATTTACCAATATTCCTGGATCAAGTACAATTTACACAGTACTCGTTGTAAATAATGTTAACGCAAATATTTTTATAAAATTTTGCACGAATATTGATATAAATTTAAATTTTGGGAATGTTTTTCCTTCTATTGTTATAATAAAGCCTTAAAATATACAAATAAACAGAAAGTGCTTTTTAAGAAAAAATAAGCGATCAGAGTAGCGAGTGATTTACGTGAGAGTTACTTCTACCGCGATATTATTATTTAAGTACAAAATTAAAAGACTAAGTAGTCTTAAAAGATCCAACGGAGTTGTGGTGCAGCGTAAATGGAATCCTTCTCGTCAAGATAGTACATTAATTGCGATAAAAGTCGTCAGCCCTATACCCGCTGTCAATGCCATATATCCACCATGTAACCTAAGCGAAATAGCAGAACTCTTATAATAATGTTATTGAGAGAAATACGTTGCTATCCAAACAAACAAAAAAATTTTCAATTGGATTTTAAATGGAAATGGGAACTCCATACCGAAACTGGATGCTTGTATTATTAAGCTTTGAAAAATCTATATGGAATGTTGGAGTACCGAGCGAAATAAAATTTAATACACAACAGGTTATTGATATTTCACATTCCGAACTCGTAGCTACGCGTTCAACATTCATTCAAACAAATCATATGGTTGTGTATCCTTACACAAAACACAAGGGCCATAATATTTTATAAAGTATACAACAGTTTAAATGATAATTTATACGCCATTGTTATTCATTGATGTTATTATATGTATATTTTCCCATTGTTTCAAATCAGGGCATATTTCATGCATTTAATGTTTGGGCCCTTTGCACACTGCAATGCGATTGCTATTGCTAGCGCTATACTCTGTTATGAAAAACAGCGTTATGAAAAAAGAAACGAAAAATATGTCAGCGGTAATGATGATCACCTTTCCTTATTAACACTTTAAATATATACGATTTATTTCATAAATATTCTAGTAATGTATCTGGAATATCAAAACTAATACTAAAATTATTTACATGCTACACATACAGGCATTAAAATTTTTATAGTACATTGTAAAATATTTTAATTATTATTAAGTTTAATAAACAATTCAGTTTGAATTAGATTTCATGTCCTTTAAACTTATGTTAATTTTCTCTTTGCATGGTTCGAATTTCGTTATGATTAAAAAAAAATATATATAATTTCATATTTTAAACCTACGCGTTTGAATATTGATAAAGAATACAGTCAAAGCTGTTGCTTTAATCTTAGATTGATGTTTCTCATCTCGCTGTATAAAACATACTTGCTCGTATTGTTCTGTACGTCCGTGTGTTTCGTGCCTTGTAAATATACAAATCGCGCACACACACATATCTCTGCGGCCGTTATTTATATTTAAACTCTGAGGTCGCGTGTCGTCGTCGCAATGTAGAGACAAATATAGAAATGCTACAGATTTGCCGTAAACATTTTTTACATGCTTGTATGTTGCCCGAAGCATCCCATATCATATTTACATATATTGTGTACGTCAGCACAGCGGGTACGTAGACGGAAGTGGTAATGGACTGGTCACGTAAGTAAGCTGACCATTGAGTAATGGAAAGTCGAGGTCTGATGTTAAGTAAAACGTCTAAAGATATCACATTCATTATTTGGTATTTTTAAAACATCATTTGGGTGAACTCAAGTTTTTGCATAAAAATTTATTATACTATTCGATATATGGAGGAATTTCACATTAGGTAAATTAATTTAATTTAATCCTTGAATCGTTATTTTAATTATCAAAAAGTTGCCAATTTTTTTTAATAGTCTGTTAAGTAATTGTGTTACGTTTTTATGTCCTAGGATATGCTAAAATTTTTCTTACATTAATAAATTAAAAACAGTGTTAGATAAATACTTTATAACAAATTATCTTACACTTATCATCATGACAAAGTAAACATTTTGACAAGATTATATAATTTTATAGAGGTCTTCAAAATAATCACAGTAATATAAAATATCATGTCAACTGTAGTTAAACGACCAATTTCCTGTAAAAAAGGAAACGTTTAATCGTTATATAACAACACAAAAAGTGGGAGCGCCTGTTATAAGTTATAAAGCAGTGAGAAACTGGAGACTCGCACCGTAGCCCGACTTATGGCCAAACATATTGGATTACGTCGAACAATAAATAAAGCCTCTAAAATAATATTTTATATGTAAATATGGGGTATTGTTACAGTAACGAGGCTTGCCAAATCACAATATGAGGTTGATTTATATCTCAACGCTCCGCTTGGCGCCTTCATGGGAGGGCTGTAAAAAATTCTACCAAAATGCATCGTGTTTACCATCGGCCGGCTCCCTGCTCTATATGGATGTTAATACAAGTCAATTTCATTTGCATTTCCGCTCGCCCGCTGCATACATTCATTTTGTACTTCATAAAATACAAGTCAAAGTTTTTGCATTGGTTAATTGGTCACTTTGAGTGAGGAAGGTGTACGTAATTCATGAAACTCCAAAGCGTGACACGAAATCGGAGACCAACCCGGCGTCCAAGCTGCTGCCGATATACCATTTCAACTCATTACAAGCATTTGTTTATATTATATATTTAAACCGACAAATAACTTTTAAATTTCCAATCTAATATAATACCAATATAAAACAACACACGTTATATGTATATTGGCTTAAATCATAACGCATTTTGTTAGAGTTTTTTAAAGCACAAATGGTTTTCATTAGACAAAAACATGTCATAGCGTTTTTCAAACAAGCCATAAGTAAATATTTGACATACTGATAATAAGTAGTTGGCAGTTAAATTTGTTAAATATCGAAAAATGTTAGCTACACATTGTAAAGTATGTTAACGAGAAATTTATTTAACACTTATCGAAATAACAAAGTGAAGTGAATCGCGTAAAATGACGTGAAACGAAACTATCGCAGTTCGAATTTCACTAGACAATAGTGACCCCCAGCGTTGTAGGAGCAAGGTAATGTCATTAGTGAACTAATCACGGGCCGCTGAGCCGAGGAAATTCATTAATATCCTGCCTCAGCGGCAAACAGATGAAAAAGTAGCCGCTGCATGAGAGTAGGGCCGAACAGGGTGGCTGGTTGGGGGAGGCAGTTCGATTTTTTTTCTTTTAGTTGTTTTCAGGTCCAAATTCCTAAGCGCGCAAGGCTTTGAAATTTTTGAGGCGCCTACTATCCAGATCAGGTATGCCTGTGATTGAGTGCTTATGTATATATAGCCTTTGTTATCCAACTTACACGTTCCGTTTATAAATGTTTAATTCATATTGTTTTATAATTTTTATCATCAAAAAAATCGCGTTAAAGATGTCGAGGAAATGACAAAAATATTAATTATGTACTACAAAAAACGATCTCGGAATGCATAGCACTTTACACGCACTGAAAAAAGTAGGCAAGAAATTGTATAAAATATACTGATTAAACCTTAATTTGCAAGTTCAGTGATATTGCAGTAACTTAATTAAGTTAATGCTATAACAATAAAAATATTGCATAATAACACCTGTGTATTAATTACATAAATAATTATGAATCTACTCATTATTATAATTATAAAGTTATTAGTCATTATAATTCCCCTTTTATTATATTATAGTAGTATTTATTATAACATGAATAACAATTTCATTTACAACTGCACACACGCTATAACTTACAGGCGCTGGTTACACATCATTTGTTCACCGCCCAAATTATATGTCCCAGTGACCCAGTAAATACCGCTAGCTACAGCGCCCCTCAAACCAATTAAACAAAACAAATACCTCCATAAAGCTAATGTTGATTAATAATACATTTTGAGAAATATAATTTCTCTTCTCATTTAAATAAATCTGAACTGATAACCAATACAGACGCGGAAGTTTTCACGAAGAGTGAATATGCTGCTACTAAGTTGATATACTACAGACCACATCATCACTTAAATAAGCAAAACTTTTGCTTACAATACGTTTATAGTTAAACCAACAAAATTGTTAACATGCCGAAATAATGTTGTTTTACACCGGTGGCAGGTGCCTGTCGCCGGAGTTCAATGCAGGTATTGCCGCAGCGTCTATTTCTGCTGCTAAACAATATTCTGCTCCAGGATGATCGGCATTATTCCTCGTGAAATTACTCGAGTTACGAGATAATACACGCGTCAAACAGACGAGGGAAATGTAGCGCTGTGCAACATCCTGACCAGCGCCGCATTGTTACGGGCGGGCGTATCACTTACCATCATGTAAACGTCCAGCTTGTCTGGTCAGTTCAACTGATAAACAATGATGAACGTAAAAATGTGTGTTTTTGTAAAAGAAACAAATTGTAGTGGACGAGAGTGTAGTGTAAAAACGGCGAGCTGATTAACAAAACACGATTCGTTCGCAGGCGGCGCGGTTTCAGAAAATCGGTGGGGAAATAATCGAGAGATGGGTATCGAACCGTTGCGGAAATTGCGCGATTTGACGCCATTTTAAAAGGTGTCGAGGCGCCGGCGGTGGAGCCGGGCGCCCGTCCTGCGCGCACTACGACAATTCGATACAGCGGCGTATCAACGGAAATTGTTCTCAAAGATCATCATATTATCCTATTTTCCATTAGGGAAACTACATTTTTTAAACATAAGATGCAATAAATATTCATTTTGTTTGATAGCGAGTGGTGTTCATTCCTAAAAATAGGGGTTAGCTTCATAGTCACTTATAAATAAATTTGAGAACCTAATTAACAATTAGGAATTTTAAAAGGATAATACACTAATCTTCACAACCGTATGTTTAGATGGTTCTATCGAGGTTTATGAAAAATATGGTCTCAAGGAGCCGAATCTAAATGTAACAAATTATAAATTTGCCATTTAGTATCTAGTTATAACCTAATGATTAACAATGATTTATTGAGAAGCTTAACGTTCAATTAATGCAAAATTTGATTAACAGAATTTGAATTTATTGGCTAAATAGTACCATTGCTTCCGAAACTGTAACAATAATGCAAATATTAGCGATGTATGAATTTCACAAATTAATCAACGGCGGATTACCTAAATTCACGGATGCATGAAATACTTGCTCTATAAATTCACAATGGAAATAGATTAGAGAAGTTTCTTTATCGCGCCGATGTTTATCTTTTTTCTTTTTCTGAGTTTTTTTTTATTTATTCATTTAAATATGATTCTACAACAGTAGACACATAATATTTATAGAGAAACATTTACATACGGGATAAATTCTGATGTGTGTACCAATTGATAGAGTACACAATACTCACAAATGAACGCATCTTTATATTAAATAAATAAAAAACATCCAGTAGAAAAAAAAAAACAGAAAAAAAGGCACACAATTAAAATAAAAGAAAATACAACAAAGAAACAATTTGATAAGTAAATTTTGGTAGTAATAAATACATTATTACAATACTAGATAAAAGATAGGCTTAAATTCGCAAATCTGACGGCCATCCTTTAGTAACGGAGAGGCACTTGAAGAAGAAGAATGCTAGATGCCTGGTTTAGTAGAGTTCGTTTCAGCTATCATTAATATGTATGCATTCTTATGTAAATATATATATTTATAAATATCTGTGTATATTAGTCTCTTTTACAGTATATGTTCTAATCGTATTTGTATGTATTTAATATGATTTAAATCGTCGTAGACTGGGAGAGAATGCCCTTATGGCGTTAAATCCGCTTTTTTATACATTTTTTGCTATTTTTTTTAAAAAAATGTTTCTATCTTTTAGAATACATTACATTATTTAGTAAAATGACGTTCAGGTGTACCAGATGACGAGATCTAAGAACTAGCAGCGTTTTTTTAGAGGCCTTAAAGATCATATTGAAGCGTGAACTTCCGCGCGATCGCTATAGCATTTTTTGCGCTTATGAAAAGTTGCGGAGGCTTTTAAAATTAGAAACAAAACGAATTGCCTTCTGTGTGCGAGGTTAGCGGGAGGGTGAAAATGGAAATATTTTTCCGTTGTTACGCGTCGATGGCACAGCGTTACATGGCCACTCGAACGCTTTCATACGATGCGGTAAGTACGGGCCCACGGGCGGCCGTTTCGTATTTCATCGGTTGCCGTGCGCTCTCAAACCTATTGTGAATTATATATATTTACGGAAACATACAGAATTTATACATATACACTGTAATATAGTTATCTCAGTTGTATTTTTTGAGACGAAAAATAGCTTTGTTATATTTTAAGGGGAAAAGTTTATAAATCATTGAACCTGTATTGCGCCAATTTTCTTCTATAAACCATGGTAATAGATGATTAATGACAATAATAAGCGAAAGTATACAGTGCATGTTCATTTTAACTGACTAAGCGCTTGCCTTGTTACACAGAGGGCTCTGGTTTGATTCTGAACCCACTTGTAAAGGACTTTGCTTTGTGGTGGGGTTTTTTCCTAAAAATCATTTTCGACTTGTTAATTTATGACAGCAGGAATATTCAGGGCCAGTACGCTTCATCTACAATTACATTACCACTTAACACCATGTGATTCTACATTATATTATTAGTTATTATTTGTAACATAAGATTTCATTTTAAACAGAAGAATAGTTCAATATCGGTACAAATATAAAATAACGTGTAAATAATTAAGCGAGCGTAAAACAGTGCGGGTTGTTAATTTAAATGAACGTCATCCACCGACACCTCGGAGGTGCGTCTGTTCTCCACTGTTGCAATGAGTAGGTATTAATACTTCGGGTTCGTTGCACTGCTAAAGTGCATTTATCGGGCGGAAAACAGCCAGGAACCTGGGAACACGGGCAATAGCAAGTAATTCCCGGCCGCGAGAGGGCGCTGGGTGCTAACTAGGGCTGCTGGTTCTCCCTCCAGTTATATTTATAGATACTGACACTAAACGGAATGCCTTCGTAACTTAACTAATGTGCTTGAATTTACAACTTCAACGATTCGAGTGCTTAACAGCACCTATGGCCATGAGGACTTAAGTAACATATGTCCTGAAGGCTGTAAAATTTAATTTGATTAAATTTCATTTAATTAAACTTTTCTGATCTTTGATTTATTGAAATTTTTTGGTAAAATTGTTAGTTTAGTAAATATATCTGGATTCGTGAACTTTTTATACAGAACTTTCATTAAAAGAGCTTTGCGATTAGAGCGTAAACTGAATAATAGATTTTGCTTATCATTTGATATAAGATAGGTTTTATATGAAGAAATTATTTGAAATTGTGCTTTCACTTCTAACCCAATTACCAGAAAATAAAAATAACATATAAAACAAATAATTTTTAGCAATAAGTCTTATGTAACTCAAGTAGAATACTGTATAACATTTACGGACAGAAGTCATCTCCAAGATGCACGGGCTAAGTTTAATCGATCCGTGTTTTTGGTATAATTTCCATCAAAGTATATCGATGTAAGTTTATGATTGTTGCGGGCGTTGAGTGGCAGCCCTGGTACGAAGCAGTATACTGGGTATCGCATACTTGATGCTATCATAATGATTATTAACATGTGGAGGCCCGTACCAGGCACCACCGCCCGCGCTAGATATGTTTGACATAAGTCAGTTATTTTAATATAGGCAATTAGAGGTTCCTGCTGGATAGGTCCGCTCCATCGCCAAGTTTTCGATTAACAGTCTGCGGTTGTCTTTAAGTGGATTTTAAATTGCTAGCTGGATCGATTGCACCAACTCGCGTCGCTGATTTGTTGTACGAATATCGGCCTTAGTTTCGCGCAAACGTTTGGATTAAGGCGCGAGAGTTCCGTGCCGTTTTTAGAGGGGGTGAAATGGCTTCATTTTAAAACGCAATACCTCGGTACTGTACCGATAACACAATAACACTGTTGCTCTTGCCATCGCCCGACGGACTAGACAATTCTGGGTCACGGTAACGCAAATTTCAGTCGTCCTTGTCTCTATGTACACTGAAACTATTTCTGCTTATTAATAATTGAAAACTTACTGATGATGCTTTGAAAATGAAATCAATACAAATAATATAAAAGCTAATATTAGCTTAAGTATTAATTTACAAATAATGGTCGCAGATTCTGCAACTAACATAACCAGAACAAAAATATTACATGGAATAAATGTACAATAGCAGATTGTATTCAGTTATTTCATTTCTTCCGAGCTAGCGGTCTAAACGGGGTAATATATTAATCTATGGGGCCCAATGAGCTGGTACAAATCAGTTGAAAGCAAGCTCGCTATGAAGCGTGCCAATGTGGATTCATTTCTGTTCGGACACATATAGTGTATATGTACGAGTAGATAACTACACAATACGTACTTTTACAAAATTAACTTCATTGTTCTTATATCTTAACTATACGATATATTAAGACTTTTTAATAAAGCGGCGAGTTGAGTTCATTAGACATTTCACTAGCTACAGATATATATGATAATTCTTTTTCAAATAAGTTTTGTTTTAAACCAATGGTTTCCTTCGGTTATGATATCAGTCCAACGTAACAAAGAGGAGAATCAGCTTTTACTTCAGTGTTCCTAAACTGTGTGCAGTTTATCTTGCAAGGAAATAAAGCACTCAAGCTTCGACAGTGTGGTGCAAAACCTTAAGTGCACAAAACCATCCATTAGCGACGAATTATAGCTCGGCCTTCACGGCTTAGAGCGTCATCTTTCTCTTGTCGCTATGAGTTAAGGAGCTCCTGGTGGTTCGGTCCTGAGTAAAACGTAGTTTAATCAGAACACTGCTTGTTCCATAGTTATATACCGAATACCAAATTAACATTAATATAAAAGATAAATGTGGAAATTGTCTGAAATAACGATTTAATTAGAGCCACATCTGAAAATTTATATGCGACAATTGCACAATTTTTAATTAAGAGTTCCCGCACTTGTATTAATTGTTCTATGACAATTGTAAATATGTTTTGAACCACAATTATAAGTTGAATTGTTTAAAAACTAACTTATTAACAATGGAATTAAACGCTCGGGAGAGAAAGTTTTTAACAAAGTTACATATCTGCTATTTGCACTGTTCACGTTCAGTTAATGAATCGAGTTTAATGAAAACCGAGAAACGCGATTGAGAATATTTACATTTCAGTTGTACGAACAAAAGTAAGTTTAGATTGTGTTCACCGTTAAAAATGCGGTGACAATCAAAGTAGTTTTTTTTTGCGATGTATGTAGTGAAACGGTAAAATTTCAGAATGTTTACTTGTTATTGACTTTTGTATTAAGTAAACTAAACAAAAAGGTGCGATAGAATATGAAAAAAACATTAATTAATAATCAGAAAAACAGATCTCAGTAGTTAATTTGTCAAGGGTCGGAGGTTGAGTTCCAATAGTAAATTAATTACAACGTAAATCTGAATACGTGGTTGAAAAAGTGCAGTTGACGTGTGAGTGTTGACCAATAAGTCATTGAAAATTTATACAAAAAAATTAATGGTATTTATTAAAATTAATTTCAGTACGGAAAGAATACGAGTTTTTATTTCTGATACATCATTTCAGTGAAATGAATTTACATTAATCCAATTCAGATAATGAATAAAAAAAGCAGAAAATGAAAAAAGAATGTATCACTAATTGGCTTGTCGATTTTTACTCTCGGTTGAATAACAACCAACTTATCCTATTATTATTACTATTCAAGGATTCTTGTAGGTTTTTTTTTCTTGGTAAACAACTACTCGCAAATTGACCCGGCTCTGTTCTAGATGTACATGTTTAAATTTAATTTAAAAGAAACTTTGGTAAAGTTAAACAACAAAATAAATTAATTTGCATATTACATCAGCTTCTCTTAGCTCGTTTAATGAAGAAACCTAATTTAGATATATAGTATTATACATTAAGATTTTCTTTTAGTTCGGTATAATACAAAATACAAATATTATGAAGCTGGGATTTTAGTAAAAATCATATTGAATGATATTACTATACAAATTTATAACTACATTTTAGCTATCATTCACAAGATTTTTTTTAATGTGATATCGATAAGGAAATATGTATTAATTGTATATATTAAGCAAAAAAAACAGTAGAATATTAAAATACACGATAAATGTAATTTTGGCGTATATGGATGTATCGTGATTTAATAAGGGGCTACATACACCAGCAAAGTATTAATGAGACGCTGAATTAATTCGCAGTGAAGCGACGCTATCAGAGAAATGCCGCGAGGAAAAAAGAGGTAATGAACAGGAATGTCAGCGTTCTCTGTTGACGCGGGCGCACGAGGCTGGCCAGCGACACTGACGTTAATATTCATATAGAAAATATTAGGCTGGCGTATTAAGGGGATGAGGAACGAGGGGTAGTATGCGTGTATGTGTGTTTGTGTGTGGAGGTGCGGGGGTAGGGCAGGCGGCGATCGGCGGCCCCCAGCGCCGGCGGCCACTCCAACACGCTCAGTTCGCCTTTAATGAACTTTATGTCACCGTCCCGAATAAGAGAACACTTCTTTAGCGGCTTTGTTGCTATCGCGTATTAGTTCGAACAAAGCCCATGTGTGAAGTCACTTGGAAAGGGTGAATGCGAGCTGGCACTTTTGCCTGTTCTTATTGTTTTCACTTTTTGCAAAGTCAAATAGGCCGCCGGGAGGGAATGTTTGATGCACGTACGATGCGCCACACCGCCGGATACGGGCCCGTCATTTATCACTAAAATTCACCAATACTTAGCTAGTACATACTCAAGTTTGTCCTTTCCCCTTGATTTATATTCTTCTGTAAACCTCATGAACTTTCTAGAGAAAAACTCTTATGCCAATGTATTAACAAAAAATTATTGCAGAAACAAATATGACTGCCTTTTGTATCTGATGTTAATTAAAAGATAACCTTACTTGTAACTAAGAGTATTGTATAGAGAGCCTTAAAAATTATCTATATAATATTATTAGGAGATAAACTTAAAGAACAAATTCAAAATACGGATAATAATTTAATCTAAAAACTAAAATTGTTTTGAATTTTTGGTTATAAAGTGTAATTTTCCTTTTCCATCAAGTTTTTTTTTTAAATATCTTAGATAGTGTTCTCCACAATAATTCTCTAATTGTAAGTTATTTGATAACAAAAATATGTTTGAATAAAACTTTTCTTGAAATATTACTATTCAAAAAAGGCAACAAACGCTAACGTTTCAGTAAAAAAAAAGATTATTTATAAAACGCGGAAGTTCTTAGAAACACTCTTGTGATTATTTAAAGGAATAACACTGTGTTCCGGAAGACAACGAACAAAAAACTATAAATCTGTAGCAAATTGAGCAATTAAATAATTAAAGTTGAACTCTTTATTACAGTTTTTATAAGTCTAGATATTTTTGAGGCATCCTTCGAATAAATACCAAAAATTCATCATTTGAAATTTTGTGTAGCGGATAGTGAATATTGCAGTTTGTAACTAACGTGCAAGAACTCCGAATCTCTAATTGAAATCCGTCTGTGTTACATCTGGAGGCACATTGGCGAATGTGATTACTTCGTCAGTCTGATGCTCAATGAATAATTCCTGTAGCTCTATTCTACACGTGAGTATTGAAACACGGCTTCGGGTGTTATCCCGTCCGAAACTGATCAAAGTGGTTGGTCGTTAATACCTTCAGATTTATACTACGGCATCCAATCGAAATATGCTGTAATTGAATACAAATTGAGTTGTCAATTTGAGTTTGGACATTTTAACAGTGAAATTTCCTCTATCTATTATTACATTAATAGAATAAAATAAAGAAATTGGTGTAGTTATAATTTAAAGGAAATTTAGATTTGTGAGCATACTTTTTAATTGGTGTTATAGTCTTAATAATACATAAGTAGCCAAATCCAACACCTGGAATATCGTAGTCTGGTTAAACACTCGTTTTAGTATTGTCTCTCTGTAGACTTGATAAACTGATTCGAGACGTCGTATCCTAGTTTAGAATCGATTTGTGAACTATAAATGGGACTTAAGAGGAATCGAGGCCGAATGCAGGTGAACCTACATTCATCTTCTGCTTTTAGCTTTCGCTAAATTAAATAATTTATGCGACCTCACTATATTTACGAAGTATTTATGGGAATGATTTGTATAGTAGTACCGAGTATTTGTAAAACAATAATAAAAAACAATATATGTAAAACAATAATTTTTAAAAAGTAATATGTAAATAAAATTCATTTTTATTTAAAACTGTTTAACTTTTTATGAGTAGCAAATTTCATATCAATTTCAATGATATTTATTTACTGAAAAACATCTGCAAAACGTGGATTTCCTTTTTCGACTCGTATCGTGCTAATATTTCGTGTTCTGGTACGAGGAATACGCGAGCCCGATTCTACACTGACAAATTAACAAATTTGACTTCACGAACTTGTGTGATGCACAGCTCTCGTAGGTATGGGGTGGCGGGGCCGGGCGCCGGTCGGCGTGGGGGGTCGACGAGCGCCGTTAGATCGATTGCTATCGTTGATATTATTCTGTGGTAATTAGAATCAGCGTAGCACTGCGACTTGTTATGTGGCCGAAGGCTTCGCGGGCGCAACGTTGACTCTGTCCGGACAGGTACCGCATCAATAAACAAGGCAGCCAGTGTTGTGAGCGGAATTTTGATTTTGGTAATAACAAATGCCGAGAGTTGCACGTTGACGTATCTACATAAAATTATCAAATTTTATGTAGATACGTCAACGTGCATTATCAAATGGACATCTCACAGGAATGACATTAAAAAACGGCAAAATTAATAGATTATACATAACCATTTTTTACCGTGTAGTTCACTATGATAAAAGCTAGATAATGAAATTAAGTCGTGTTAAAAGGTTTGCGTTTTACCCCGAGTGCAGTCGATTACAGCCCCATGTCCCAGCACTGGGTCACTGTAACGCTCACAATGTACGTCACAGTTAAGCAAAGGGGGCGAATAGCAAAGATATATGCTTCTGATCAAACAAAAGAAAAATCTGAATTTTGGAAACTGTTACGTTTGTTTTGTGTAAAAAATTATACTAACTTAAATGTGATGAATATGTTATAACTAAAGAATTAATATGAAGTTATAGGTAGTTGTATGATCAAATCAAAATGTTACTTAAAGTTTAATTTTAGATTATAAAAAAAATGTTGTTAATAAAAAAGTTATAGTAAAAGCTTCGAATACATTCTTTTGATATAAATAAAGTTTGAACTTGTCGACCTCTCTCTCAATTGTGAGCCTCTGCTTTATATTATTATAATGCTACTTTAATTAAAAGTTTATTAGGAGTTTCTCTTTGTTAGCAACGATTATTTATTCTTTACTTCATATAATTTTGTGGCCGTCAACGGAAGTTTTTGTAATTGTTTTAGAAACGTTAATATTTTTCGGATTTGAAAGTGGTAATTATTAAATGGATTGCAAGAATAGTTTTTACTGATTTTCTTGTTTGGTGTAATTACTTTGTAGTTAATAGCTGCTACATTGTATGAAACGTAGGATTCATCATGCGGAAAATTGTGATAATTACATCAGTAAAGTCGGGAGTCATAATTGGTAACATTTAACAAAATAATAGATAAGTAAAGTCAACTTTTTGTTAAATAGTATATTTAAATGAGAAGGTAAAAGGATTTTCCGTTTTAGACGACTATTACTCCTTTAAACCCAAGTGGAAAAGATTGTTTTGTAAATATGTAGCAAAATCTCTCAGCGGTCGTACCTACACTATTTCTTTTTCAGTGCTTTATTACATTTTCTATAATCGTGTGTTAATTGCTGCACCTGTGCTGACAATAGGTAATGCTTTAATGAATGGAGGTGGGGGGCAGAATAAAAAAAAAACAGAGGAAACCAATTGTATTCACTAACACATTAAAAAAAATAATTCAATTTCATCTTTCAAGCAGGCCCGGTAATTGTTCCGGTCGGCGATATTATTTGACGAGTAAATATTAAAGTGAGTTTAATGTTACTGTTTATTAAAACAGTTCATAATTATTATGTAAACACAGTCCGTATTCCTAGTTATCAATAATAATATTTTCATATTTGTATAACAAAGTATAACAGCAATTGTAAATGTTTGCCAGTTTCACTTTTTCCGAGTTTTAGGATAAACTATGCGGTAGTTTGATTGCGGAATTATTGCATGCTGCGGAAACAAAGCACGGTGTTGCCCGGCCAAATACCGGCATTCACACGCTCCGCTGCGAACAAACGAGAGGACTCTTACAGCCGCGCCACTTTTACCACAAAGCGTGCCTTATGATGGGATAAATCCCTAGGCAAGACATTTTCCGTTGCACCGCCACCGGGCTTTGTGGAATCGCAATCAGCCGCCGCCGGCCGGCAATTATTCAAAATACATTGGGCGATATTAGATAGGTGGTGCCGGGTACTGCGTTTTGCATTGTGAATCAGGTGGACTTTGTGGTGGGTGGCTGTAGGGCCCATGTGTCGTGCGAGGCCTTTTGCTAAATTGTCGCCGCGCCGATGCACGCCAAGCTAATGGCGGCTCGTTATCAAGCGCTTTAAGGTGAATTTTCGGCAGCTCGTCCCGATGTTTGTGTGCACTCTCCGGTGTATCTTTTGTGCGCTGTAGCGCGCTCTGAATTTATATTTTACGCTTTACTGCGTCTACAGCACTTACGCTGCTGTCTAATGATTATAGATTTTTATATATATGTAATTAATAAGTATCACTACTCATTGATTTCGGGGTTTGACTGGATTCGAACTAATTATCTTTTAAAAATTATTGGTGTCGTGTAATGCTATATTTGACGTTGTTGTAGTCTATGTTATTATAGGTTAATATAATGCACAATAAACTGTTATAATAAATTGTAAATCAATGATCAGAAATCATGATTTGGGTCCGTTTTCAACCAATAACAATGCCTTCTCATTGACCGACCATTTCGCGACAAGCGATTTAACTTTAGGCCTGCTTGGTCTGCATTAGTATTCCCTTTGCGCAGTTTGTACCCACGTCGTACATTATTTGTATACACTAAGCATGAAATGTTGCCAAGCAAACGTGTACTATTTGCGAGGAGGTTTAGAAAACGGGTGCGAAAGGGTGCTGAGGGGTGATGGGGGAAACGGCCCACCCCCGTACGGGGCCACCCTCACCCCGTGCGTGAACGAATGAGAAACCCTCACCCACTTTGAGGTTTCAATATTCCACACGGATATGCATTCAATTGCAATATTTTTAGACGAATGGAAAAGGTACGGAATCGCGCCTCGTCGCAATCGCCTTGCGGCGACAAAATTCTCGTAGACTTACACTCGTCTTGTGATCATTCACTTTTCCGTGAAAGATAGTGGACACGTTGTCGTCGTTCTCTAACTTTGTTACCCTTGTACACCACTACGTTATAACATAGATTTTTTTAATTTTATAAAATGCTACGATTAAGTTTAATTTGTAATTGTCGTGGATTACCCAAGTAAAATCCAAACATTAGTTACGGATAGTGCCTCTTACGACCTCTAAAAAAGTGTACATTAATTATCTCTACAATCCGTGAGATTATATTAAAATTATTGTAAATCGAGAAATAAACTAGGAAATTTATTACATTAACATATTAATTATAGAACTTAAGATGGTAAAAAAATATCGAATTATACAGAAAAATTACTGAATGCAAATTTTTACTTTCAGCAAAAAAAAAAAATGAAGTTTTAAACAAAGTTGTAATAAAGTCCTAGTGTTTAAATGTTTCTATGATTTAGCAATTAGGTTTAATTTTTGTATGACTATAAATTGTCTCTGACAAAATGGATTTACCTTATTATCGACCTTTGTATTATTTTGTTATACGGTATAGATTCTTGCGTGAATACATCTAATGAGTTACTTGAATTACTTTCTACCGATAAAAAATATGTGAAAACAGAAATTGTAAGATATAACGGTACTGGTGCTAATTAAATTACTCGCGCTTGGACGAAATGAAGTCGTCTGTATGCGGGCACCTATTGTGTGATCCATCAAAAACAGACACGTTATCGAGTATTAGAAATGTGAGGCGATACATAACTACCGAGGTTTGGCTGGTCGTGTGCATCAGAGGCAGGTCACAGCGTACCGCGTCCGATAATTGGCGTTGATGAGGGGTGCTGAATAAAGATGCTTTGTTGTCACCATTCTGAGGTTACAGTAAACAATAGTGCGAGTCCCGACAGCGGATATTCAATGTTTAACAATCATCAGCCAGCCTTCTTAACATTTCCACACTCGGCCTTCTTTTAAATATTAGCGGGGCCATTTATCCGCATCGTCAAATTTTGCGAATCCGTTGCTAATTATTACACGTGGTGGCGAAAAGAGTAAAAGTTGTAAATGAAGTCTTCAAACTTTTCAATTCAATTCGATGAAACATTTACGGTTCATTGTAAGTAAAATACTTTATGGTTTCGCAAACAAAATAAGTTTTAGAATTTTACCTCTTTTGTTTTAAGATTGTATTGGTTTGAATTGCTACCTGAACAATCATTAAAAGAAATATCGGTGATTTTTATTACTTAGAAGAAGAAACGACTTTCACACTATTGTTTTATCGACCAACTACTTTAAAAAGAAAAAAAAAGCACTGGTATCTTAAAAGACTAATGAGTAAATATATGGCAAAATAAATTGTATTTTAGTATACTCTAGACAACATGCACTGATTATGTATTATATATTAGGTTTTAAAGGAACAAAGTTAAAAGAAGTTACAATTGCTACAGTATGTTACAACGCCGCATATTTAAATTTATACAAAAATTATTGATTTAATGTTAAACGTTTAAGACAATTATTCTCAACGATTAGTTACAGATAACTGTGTTAAATTCTCAAAGCTACAGAGGAAAACATACATTCATTGAGAGCCACAGCCACATTAAGTTACAATTGATGAAAATTTGCATTAAATTATATTAAAGTCACTTCATATTTAGTTAAAATGCAAATGTTTTATTAAAGTAACAGTATATTTTAAAAACTAAGTATATTATACGTTTCTTAGACTCTGCTATACCGGTTCGGATTTAGCTATTTACTTGTTATAACAGAAACGAAAAAGTTATTATATTGTTTAATATATTGTCTAAACATTATATAAAAGAAAGCTTCCTAATGCGAAAGGTTAACTTTTTTTGTAAAAGTTTTACGAATTCAGTGAACAGTTTAATAAACGGTGAAACGTTACTAAATTACAACTAATAAGATTTTGCTTCACAAGCGTTGCGAAGACATCACAATTTGTCTAAGAATAATTATAATTTAAAAGTTGAATGACCCGGAAAATCCCGTCCGTGTAATTACGTACATACATACGGACGTTACTACGGGAAGGCCCGTTTAGTATGGCGTAATAATAATTTAACAGAACTGCAATGAATAATATATTCACAAATTTATTTTAAATAAAAACTGACTTCATTGCCTGGTGATAAATAAAGCTTCCATTGTTGATATATTTAGATTTAGTAATACAGAGACAGCGATGATAGCCGGTGGCAAATTATTAGCTGATGATGATGATGAGAAGTAAATATCTCTACATATCAGAAGTTTTCAAAAGGTATAAAGCAAATAATAAAACATAAATTATTAATAAAGATTGAAGTATCTTTAAATTGTAACAGTAGTATCTTCTAGTTTAGATATTTTTTCATGTTTTGTGTTATTATCTTCATTATTAAACATAAGTGACACCAACAATATTGTAGACTTTATTCTCGAGTAGCGGAACCTTCTTAATGTGATGCAGAATCGTGTTCACGCATAAGCAAGGATATTTTACAGATGCTAATATGAATTCATATGTATAATACTGTAGTTTAAACTCTTGTAACTTATAATTTAATATAATTACATTAAGAAGCATATTTAGTCCCACATTTATGTTAAAATTTTATCTATGATATTAAGTTCACGGCGGTTTGATCACCTGCGGTAAAGCGAAAGGATTGCTCTACACTTCACCGTCGTGGTGATGGACATGAGGGACGGTATCATGATCCGCGGCCTATATCACCCGCAGAAGAATAATTGTTAGTAGAGGAGTTCATGATCAGATTAACGAGTCACGGATAAGGTGGACTTGCACCCAAAGCCTTTAGAAGGGTTTCTGTGTACTTAAGCATGCGAGCGACAAGTATGAGAAAGCGCATCCATTGCCCCTTCGTACTTTTAAATCTTAGTACGCGAAGAATTTTCTTTTCCATTACTTGTTGTGTTAATTGTCTCAATTCCTATTTAACCAATAGTTATATAAAAATTAAAAGTATAATAATTATACTAATACACTTTAATTTCTAGCATGGCTTGATTGGCGAGAATGTCGCGACGTCCAGGTACGTCAGATTCTGTAAGAGTTATACATGCTCTCCAACATCTATCATGATTGCAGCATCGACATGTTCACAGCGCTGCAGCCAATCGTAACCTGTCCGTCAGGCTCCCTCGCTGCTTATTGTTTTATTTTTCAAGTTTACGCCTAAAAATATTTTCAGGAAACATCACAATTTTAGTCTTTTAATTTTAATTTTTTGAACAGCAATAGTTTTTTTCGTCATAAGTCAGTAGCAAAACGGAATAAAGAAAATGATGTTCGTTGTGCTCAGTTCCTAAACTTCCCATTACGAAAGCATGATAGCTACGGATTAAAAAGTGTTCCTATCAGTTGTTCGCTGGTTGTAATACCGATAAAGTACTGGCGAAAAACATGTTTATTGCTGAGAATAACGAAGAAATGTATTGGCGCTTGCGAATTAATTCAGAATATTCAACGAATATAACGGGCGAGGATAAGTGAGTGTACATTATATATTGTATAATATCAATCTTATTTATATATTATAATAAAGCACATATTTGCTGGTCGCCATTCTGAAGTGCTGACTCGTTTTGGTCGCTCCGGGTTGTAAAATATGCGCGTTTTTATTCAGGGCAAAACTGCATAAGTACAAGTGATGTTATAATGTATCGACTATTGTAATATCCAGTATGTAGCTTTTAACTGTTTTTAAGTTTTTTTATAATAAAACTTATAAGAGACGAATTTCACTGTTACATTTTCGGTGGCGTATTTAAATTATGGAAATAGAGTCATAAAACCAATTACATTAAAATTTTCATTAGTTTATTTTCTGTTTCAATAGATAATTAAAAATAAAGCTTAGGTTAGGTTACTTGATCTGCTGATGAGATGGTGATAACACTGGAATAATTATCCAAACATTCTTTCATACATTGATGTAAATTAATTTTAACCGTCCTTTGTATTTTTGAATCAAACACGAAAATAAATCGTTATGTCGTTGTTTCAGGATACTGAAAAATAACGGAAAACATCGCTTGTTTTCTTATCTACAATCGATCTATCCAATCGGAACCGTATTAAGTGATGTGTAAATACCACAACAATAAACTGTATCGAGTAAATGAACTGTGACTGTATGTGTGAATTAATAGTGGCTAGCAATATTGTTTTCCAAGCGTTTGTATTAAAATATTTGATGTAATGAAGTTATAAAATATGCAGGTCTTCAGCATATTCATATAAAACAAAATACCGTTACAATGTATCCCACTCTGCAATCAAGTTAGTTAAAGGATTTATTGAGCACCCGTGTTTTAATGAACTTAATTATCTTGATCATCACAAATTGCAATTAGTGATTAATAGGTGATAGTTTATAGAGTCAAGTTTTAGCTCGCAAACTATTGAAATTTAATCCCAGCCATCATTGCATGCAAAGTGTAGTTTGAGTTAGAGTAGTTAATACTTTGAGCTACAACAGATTAACAAGAATTCGAATAATCACGTTTGAATACTTTTTAAAAGGGGATAACTTAGTGAAGGCAATAACAATTTGAACGATGGATTACTGAAAAATTCCAATCGAAAAATGATTATTCATTTCAGAAGGTAACGCGTAATTTAATTTTAGCGCAACGTTACAATTCAGGGAATTTTACGGCAGAAGTACCCTCGTATAGGTTTTGATTATGTCAGGAAACTGTAGATTTATTGTATTTATTATTATATTATTAATATATTATACAACAAACATTAAAGACAAAAGTTTGGAAATATCTTTTTGGGATGATTAACGTGTAAAAGTTGATTTGAATTAAACATAATCTCTTTGTTTATATTTTTTACACGATGAAAAGACATAATATGTTAATGTATATGTTATAGTATTGATAACATACGTTATGAAATAAGTATTGTGACGTACGATTACGCGAGCAGTTCATCAACAACTATAGCAGGACAGACTAGCATCGCGCTAGGCTATGACGTGGAAAGTCTTGATTTTCCCAGCGTCAGCGTTCCGTGAGACCGGTCGTTGACGTCTAATTTTTATAATAGAACAAAAGGAGTAAACAATGCCCTCCGCCGAGAGGTATAGGCAGAGCCACAGTGCAGCCAGCGTTTGATTGAACGCATAAGAATGTGGGGTATGACCCACACCTCCCTGGGTGTGTGCGGGAGGGAAGCGGGTGCGAAAGAGACGCGACTATCGCAATTACCTTGTGAGATTGTTGAATAAATTTACATTCAGCTGATTGAAATAATAATGAAATTGCTACAGCACACTCCGGAGCTTCGTACGCGATATTTAAATTAATAACAATATCATAATGTTGAATGTATTATGCGACGCTATTTTTTATGATAATTAGGTTCTCCCCCTTATCTTATAATGTAATACATTATATAACTCGTATTCAGAATTTAACATTTCTCTTGGAATATCTTTTCACCTCCAAGCGAGAAATAATGATAAAGAAACACATACGCATTTTAATCAATGTCTCTGTGGTGCAGCGGCTAATCGCTTGCTCTGGATTGGTCTCTGATTTGAATCCGGTCGTAAATTGTAGAATATGTTTGGTGGCAGGAACAGTACTGCTGTGTTCCGGTTGTCAACATGTGAAAGCCAGCGTATTATAGACGATCACGCTTTAGTATTCAACGCAACATTGTCAACACCATGTGATATTGTGGTCAAGTAATTCAACGTCCAAATGTTAGACTGGGAATACTGACATAAAGTAATTTAACTAAATATATTCAAATTAATACTCTGTGTTCGTTTGTTTCGTGTATAATTATTGAACAAATAGTTTACAATTGATATTTTGTAAATTTCATGAACAGAGTCATCAACAAAAGTTTGATCAACTTTCTCAATAATCGATGATTTTCGGGAATATGTTTTTGCAATTATTAATTTGATATTGTTACCATCAATGCAGGTCTTTGTTAAACGTCCAATTCGTTAATACCTTTAAAGCTCAACGCGTCATGCCAATAATGGAAGTGCGTGTAATCGCAAAATGTGTAAGAGCTTAAATGTCACAACGCGCAACGGTTGCAGAAGCTGGATAATTGAATAAAGGAGTATCCGTTGTTATTGGGCCTGAAATGCGCTTAAATCGGCTTATTGCCTAAA
Organism: Byasa hedistus; assembly: GCA_029286795.1. NCBI lineage: Eukaryota > Metazoa > Arthropoda > Insecta > Lepidoptera > Papilionidae > Byasa > Byasa hedistus. The sequence goes on along the minus strand of JAGSMW010000027.1, from coordinate 1,399,280 downwards.
ACAATGGATACCACGACCGACTGTTAAATGCGAACAGGAAATATTGCCAAATACATTTTTATGTTTGTGAACTTAGATAAGCAATTAGACGAGAACGAAATTGAAACGTTTTCATTAAAAGGATTTTATTGAATCTGTACTCACTTCAATTCGCCGTAAAGTAATGAGAATATGAAATAGTGAAGTAATAAATTCTCCGGTTGTTTTTAAAGCTATTTTCCAGCTTTTCAGGTATATTAACCGATTTGATTATTTATGCCAATAAAAATTTAATAAGCCATTGCTTGTAAATAAATTTCGAAAAATCGGCGGTTACTATAATAAATCACCTGTTGAAATTGAAATTTTTTAATAAGAATGAAAGCTTTCTGCAGTTATTTCATTCTCTTCACGTTAAACAAATAATTTTACATATTTTATGTAAAATGAATAACAACCCTCCGTTTTGAAGATGATATGCAAGTACAAGAATAAACTTTTAGAAAAATTAAATAAGCTTTTGCTGCATTATTTTCATGTAAATATCTAAGATACATTATTTTTCAAAACGTCTTTTCCTTTTTCCTAAATTTCGCTACTGTATGTAAGATAAAGGTACGCATTTTTACATCCTTGACCTGACCCAAAGGGTCAGAAGACGGCCCGGCGGACACATTAGGAACTATTCGAGTGGAAAAATCGGGCGAGGCGGTGCGAGGAGGCAAGCGTAATCCGTTGAGACTTGAACCGTCGCATAGTAAACGGCGGCTGTGTTGAGGGGGTCACCATAAGGCGGGTCGGTTGTCGCGGGCGACCCTGACCTAGCTCAAGAGTTGAGGTCACGTGGTTGGGCGGGGGTGAAACTCCGGCCGTTCACCTTGAGACATGCAGCTGAGGCGGACGCGGTAGCGAGTTACAAATCGCTTCCGCTTGGGTTCAGTATTGTTAGTTCAAGGCCACGCTGAGGGCGCATTGGCCGAAACAGTGAGATGAGTTGTAGACATGATGTTGGCGGGGTAGCATTGCAGTGTTAGACATTTGAAAATATGTAGTTTGCAAAGATAATTGTGTTGTGTTTTTTAATTTTAAACCGCGTGTAGCTCTAATGTCTGAAAGCGTGAAATCCGCTACAATCCCAGGATTATCCTTTTCAGAAAAGGATAAGGATAATAGCAAAGAGTGGCAAGTAAATCTGATTGTGTTTTTGTAGGAAGTAAATTCGACTTGTGTGGTGTTTGCGCATTTAATTATAAGCTTTTTGCACAATTTAATTAACGTAGTGTTTGACATTCCTAGAATTAATTGTATTGAATTTAATGTTTATATATGCATTGTACCGAATTGTTATTGACTGTATATAAAAACAAATTTATTATATTTTTGTGCATAATTAGATTGCTACTTATTTAGAAATTTGACCATATTTATAATTTCGTTAAAAATGTTTTAAAAAATTGTCACGGCTCACGAAGAGTTATGATTATTATTTATTAGTTATTAGTTGTTATTATTATTCGTAGGTAAGTTCGCGTTTAATTACAATAAAATTAATTTAGTATGAACTAAGAAGTCAAGCCGATAAGATCCGTGTGGGAAGGAAATAGGGTAAGTGGATCGCCGCAAGTGACCGGGATAAGGACATCCGCTACGATATTAGATCCGTCGTGCGACACGTCGCTTCATCTATACATATATTTCACCCAGATTATAACAAGATAACTTAAAGAATCAAGACTAGCTAGATGGCAAACAGATAACAAAGATTGTGCACAGTCGACAGTATAGAATTTCTTTGCACTTTTGATGCATTTGCTAAGTTTTTATTACCGATATGTTTTGGTTCTAGTTGTAATATCCATCCAGCACTGAAGACATAATATACCATTAATACAATTTATTTACACAAAAAGTTGCTATTACATAGATAAAACTTTTTATAATTTAACTATATATGTTTTCACAATAATCAAGGAACGGAAAATATTTTTTTTAGAATAGAAAAGATTTCTGAAGCATAATGATAAATTATATAATACATTTTCATATCGTGATTTCTTTTTAATTAAAATCAATTCATTTGCATCAAATCCGGTTAAGCTATTATAATATGTGTTACACTAATAAATTAGGAATTTGCTTATTCGATCGGCTTATTTGTGGTAAAATAGTTTTCGGCCAATTTAGATCGATCACATTAATTCGCAATCAGAGGGCAACTCATCGCCGCGGCAAAGCTTTGTACTGGCCGCTGCTTTCAATGGTTCTAAACAGTTTGAAACTTAATAAAATTGAGATCGGAATATTATCATTTAAAGTTGCTTCTCCACGATTTTGATGTGTGATTTATTTCCCCGTTAAACCTAGGTTATGCAAAAACATTTACATTGGTACCTATATTAAAATAATCATATAATTATAATAATTTAAGTAAATTGAATAATTAGGTCAGGATTCTTGCATCTGCCTTTAATAGCTCCTCTGTCTCCGAAAGTTGACTAGCTGAGATTACCACTTGAGAATTAATCTCGCTCTGTGTACATCTATGTCCAATAAGATTTATTAAACAAAATAACGAGTTAAAGATCTTAAGTAATGTAAAATTTATTTTTAACGTATACTTTGTAGTTATAGTTTATTTAATTTAATCGCTGATGCTATAAAGTTGTGGTACTGTGATAGGTGGTTGTCGGACACCATTTAGGAAGAAATCAGCGCAGCCGAGTAACGGAAGTGAAGTAATAAGACTTAGCATCTTATATCCTAAGGCAATAACGTGTCCTTGTTGTTTGTGTAGGCGTATAATGTGTTGTGTATATCGTCCTAACCACAATGCTTTGGCGAGCCTGTCATTTACCACCAAGTGAACATCCGGCTTGTCACGTCGCTTAGTTGAATAACAAAAAAAGTAAACAAATGTAAATGGAAATACGCTTGTATTCTTTAAACTAACTCTAGCCGAAACAATCGTTTGTGCCCGGACGAATAAATATCCGGTTTCCGTTAACTCTCGCAAAATATAACAATTACAAGTGGACAAGGAAATTCTTAGACACTGTATGTGATAATAAACAATTATTATCAGGCTATAACTATAGTTTCACTGCTATGGGTCAGAGCTTATACTTAAACAATGAATAACTACTATTATTGATAATTTTTTAAGTTTAACTAAATACAAAGTTTATTTGTAAAACAGATACATAATGCTTTACAAAAATCAATTATAGGACTCGTAAATGAATATTTCGTCTTTCTGATTTATTAAACAGAAACAAAAAATAATTATTGCTTAGTTTATATATATATATATATATATATATATATATATATATATATATATAGAAGTTAATAAAAACACTTTTTTAGTTATTAATGGAAACGTTTGTATACAAATCGGTTAACATTAAGGAGAGTTACAATGATACCTTCGACGATAAAATATCATTACGTTAGCTGAAGTTGTATTTATACGGTGGAACTCATAAATCTATAGCCGTAACTTTGAAATAAGGGATTGGCTTTAATCTATTAAATGCACTATTGCAAAACTAACGAGAGGTCAACTGAAACATAGCAAAATAACGTTTATACATTTACTGAAATTTAGATAGTTTAACATATTATTTTAACAATTCTGTGCTTTTGTTAAGATTAAAGGTTTCAAAATGTGAGTGAAGTGGGCTCTACTCATGGGATTAGTACCCCGCGGGACATTAGATACTCATTTGGTAATTTCAGATGAACAAGTTTTTATAGTACAGTTTCAATGTAAGAGTAAACTACGATTATAATAAAAATATATCTGAATCAAATGTCTCTTTTAATATTATACCCATATTATTATAACATATTATTTTACCCATGTCCAAAGTATGACTTCCTTTGCACTACTTTACCTTTTTTCAATGTTTATTTAAAGATCTGTTTAAGATACAACTCTATTAAAGTTTCCGAATGTAAGATTGCATTGCACAGAAGAAGATTTCAAGAAGACATTTTTATTAGCTTGAAATGATAAGAGAAATCAAAGATAATTGGGTAATAATAGTGAAGACATTTTTAGTTTCCGTTTACATAAATATTATAAATACTCGTAGAAATTGTTTACAGTCGATTAGAAGATGACATTAGGACTACCTTTATATGCGCTGTAGTTCCGGGCTTTCAAGTATAGGACTAAGGTGAGCCTTTCCTGTCGTAGAAGGTGACTAAAAGGGTTTTCGGATTCGCGGACTTTAAAGGTGGGGCTCTTCATTGCTCAATAAGCGAGCCCGGGGTGGGCGACAAGTACGAGGTGGTCTCGTCTTTACCGTACCAAAGCAGGGGTGCTGGGGAGGGTACGGCCCTCCCTGAGACGTGCTTAGGCGTAGTGCAGGGAGGCACCGGTGTGTTCCGTAAGAGATCCCGTGGCCATCCGTAATGCACTGAGGATGACCACCGAGGGGGTTTTAGTGGGTACAAAACACACGTAACCCTATCTTCCCCCCAGAAGCAGGGTATCGTTTAAAGACTTGCCCCGGCCCTAAAAATAATAGATCTACCTTTATATGTAGTATGTAAAACTCAATACTGGCTACTTGTATAGAATGATAAACACAACACGCTTCTTTGAAAAAAATGGCTAAAATATGTTTATGTGTATACACACGATATATGATACGAGTGGAACGATGGCAAGAGGCAGTTTTTCTTATTCTCTGCTCCGCCACGCAAAATAATGAAACTATGAACAAAACAATAAATATTTCTGATTATCCCATGACTGATCTTTCAGATATTACCTCTCTCTTTCACTTTCTGCGAGAGTGATGAAGTTAGCATGCCTATGAGGGCTTGCCCACTGTTCCGGAGGCGTTATACGATTTTCAACCATATGAAAATATAATATTCAATGTATATCTTAATCTGGTCTTTATTATAATGTATTTTCGCCAGTAACGGTGTAAATATTCATTAGGAACTAAAAGCAACTAAGTAGGACGGGTAACGAGAACGTAATATATCCGCTAATGTTTAATTCAATGTCAGAGTAAAGTTAGCTATGGCTATTATGAATAGATTGATCAGATTGGATCGGAGTCGAATGTATTATAATCTATGTAATTACAGAAGAATTTTAAAAACAGTTAATCGTTTAAAACGTCTTTAAGAATTATAATACTTTGTATGGGAAAATAATTTTAATATAATGTAAAAAAATCATAGTTAAACTTGAGAATAGAAAAGATATGGTATTAGCAAATAGCAAGAAACAAGGTTTAAGTGTAGTGTATTTATAACACAAAATTTTTAATTTAAAACGCTCATAAGGGCTCACAGCTCATTAACTACGGTCGACGCCCGTTATTAAATAAATGTGTTATATAACCATCACAAATGTTATATGGTAATTGATAACACAGGATAAAATTAAGAATGCATGAATAATAGCTTGGTTTATAAACATTCCGTCGTATATCGAAATTAATTTATTAATCAACTTGAACTTTAAAAATTGTTTGAAAATATTAATAAAATTATTAGCATTTTAGTCTAATGCAGTCCACTGCTGAACATAGACCATCCCAATTGATTTTGAAATGCTACTCGTATGAAACGATTAGCAGCGAGCTTCGATAAGTCGGTGTAAATTGATTATATACTTATTTATATATTAAATAAAATTTTTATATCACATGATGTAAGTATATATTCTCGTTGTTTTGTTACATGTCGTACTGTATGTTATAGAATTTAACTGACACATCTCCCCGCAGTAAACCAGTGGCCCCAATTACTACAGCCGAACTACGTGTGGGCCAAGAAACAATTCCTCAAGCGCACAAACACAATTAAACAAGGTTTTTTTTTTATAAGTACATCAATTAACTTGGCCGCAATAGTTGCTTTTAACCGTTTTTTCGCGATAATTACACCGATAAGAATTAATGATACACCCACATTTTGTTTTTGTATGTTAATATATTATTTTATTAAGTTAATGGTATTTTTTTTTCTCCGGCTCCGATGTAGAGTGTGCGCCGGTGCCGCGTTAAACTATTAAGCAACCTTTACACGAAGATTTATTGTAAGAACTTTAATTAAAAACGAAATTATTTATCGTGTAATTATAACATTTTAAGGAAATATTTTTTGGAGATTTTTTTTATATATTATATGCAAAGAGGGACATTAATTTCTATAATCAAGATTACGGCAGGTCGGGATTACGTACGTCAAAGCAAATTGACGCGTAGATCTAAGCGATCACCCGGCCACCCGAAAAGCACTTATAAATACGCCAAGCACTACTCCGTGGGGGGACGGGTAGGGGAGCGGCCCCCACTCACCCTTACTTCGAAAAAAGGCGATGCACTTCGAATTGTTCCTTTTATGTCCGGGATCGATCGTTTCGATAGAAGGAGTGCGTTTTTATCTGTCCGGCTTGGACGGACGCAGGACACTCCAGGCACGTAACTTCACACTTCGCATATATACTGCATGACCGGGGGACGGGGGTATTATGCGTCACGCAAGCTGACATTCTCAGTAAGTTTCCTTATAACAACTAAATTTATAGCTTACATTTTAGTAATGGTTTCAGACTCTACTTACTAATGGATCAGCGGCGAATAAATTAATACCAGAGTAATGAAACAGTAAACCGTGAAATATGTGAAATAGTGTAACTCTAAAATATTACTTATTTATTCTGTTTTGGATAAAAGGTTTGTCCGCTGATTATGATTGACTCCGCGGAAAATAAATATCTGTCTTCAACGCTAATGGACTCTTAATGAATGTCATTTCATCAATTAATTTGTTTTTGAAGTTGTGGCAAATGAAAACTTTGTAGTTTATAAGCAGCTTAAACATAACATGGAATTTTAAAATGCCTTTTCATAACACTGTGCCCTTTTCTTAACAAAGCAAAACCTAAAAATGTGTGATCAAATGTTACAATTTTTTTTGCTAAAATAAACCCATTTAATGGCGGACATATGACATCTTAAGTAATTGCTAGGTCTGATAAAGTAATAACGTGTCAACCAGAAACGGGATCATGCTGACATAAAAGAGACACTTTTCCCGTGCCATGTTTATTTTTTAAAAATGAGGTTCTGAAGCAAGAGAATGCAAAAACAGCAGATTTTCAATCTTTAGAGTTTTAATATGAAAAATATAAATTTCATTTGTGTAGGGGGTTATAAAATAAAGTATTTATCTAGGCAATTCTTAATTTTTTTTATTGACAAAAGCCTTGTTATTTACTTAACAATTGAATTATTTCATTTCATGTTATATTAGACTAAAGACGGATTGTGTGTTATTAAGAAATATACATTTAACAAAAGGGCCTCTAAAAATTATTTTGTTTTAAAAAATTCAGAAGACATCTGTGCTCGACTTATGTAACTCATGTTGTGAAAGCTATTTTTAAGCGAACAGATGTTTATTGAATACTGTAGAAACTTTTGTGTAATAAAAATACACGAAACAATTACAATTGCAAATAAATGTAATGTTTAAATGTATAAAAAATAATAATTGATCTTTTCCTTTTGTAGTCGTTGTGCAGAGAGCGTGAAGTATAACATAAAGGGTTTGAAGTACAATGCAAGTAACTGGTAAAATATCTTTTACTTCGACTACAAATTAAGTTAATATAAGTCAGACGCTATGTAGCGAGCTGGAAAAAAATGTTTATGAGAACCGATTGTTTTATTTTTATAATAGTGAACACTAAAACAACTGGCGTTTATTGTAATAAAAACGTAAATAGTTGGCCTTTAGAAAGCAAACTGCATCTTTGAAATAAATTCATCGCGGAGTAGCAACGGCTTGCGTACAGGTTGCTTATAATTAATGCGAACGTTGCTTGTATCCGGCTCAATAATCACAACCGAGGTATTACTTAACACAAAAACAAGTATTTAAAAAGCTGTAAGAAAAGCAAGTATGTTCAAAACGTTGACTTTAACTGAATTCGCATTCATAATTAACACCCAAGTAGACCCAGGTGGTAGGTCTCTGTTGCCGGAGACCGTCTGGATGGGTACCACCGCAGCTCCTATTTCAACCGCCAAATAGTAGTGTGCAAACATTACTGTGTTCCGGTTTGAAGGGCGCTGTAGCTAGTGTAATTACTGGGGTAACGAGACTTCACACCTTATGTCTCAAGGCGACGAGCGCGATGTGGTGCAGTGTGTACCATCTTAACTAGCACCGCGTTGTCATGGGCAAGCGTATCGCTTACCATCAGGTGAACGTCTTGCTCGTCTCGTCGCAAAGTAGTATAAAAAAAACCCCTTCTTAGTAAATGCTCTATCAATATTCTTGAAAGGGAATCCTCTTAGACATTTCAGAGTTGCTCGAGATAGGTAAGATATTCTACGCGTAGCCGGATCAAGATTTTCGCAAACTAATATTCGGAATTAAATTAGTTCAATACGAAGGTGTATATATCGATGATTTCTTGAATTAAGAAACCTTAAGAATATTGCATTTACATTCTGTCCTGATCAATAATTTACAAACGAAGTCTTCAAAGAGATAAATTTGTAAGCTGTAACAAATTATTTATTTAAAAGGTCTCCAAAAAAAGATTACACAATACAACTTATATAAATTAAACCAGGCAATATAGAAAACATTGTGCATCTTAAGTTTAAGGAGACACAGCTTGCATAGATGAAAAATCTGTATCCTCGTTTCCAGGTAAAGTTATCAACAATCAAAACGTGTCATATAACCTTTAGTTAATAACCTTAAATCTCTTTTAGTTGAAAACAAAACGGTTAAATTAAACCTGCAACCTGTCTAACAGCTGACCATGTGCAAACATTACTTAATTAAACAGGAGACTTCCGGGTGTTTAAATTTACCATTTTGAATGTTATCTCGTCGTGATTACATCTTTGTCGTGCTTTTCAGAGTTTGGTGTACATGTTGTAAAGCACCGAAGAGCTTCTATCTGAGGCTATGTTAATAATTATTATGCATATGCATATTCGTGGTTTCAGTGAATAATATAAACTTAGATTTGCAATACTAGCTACCCAGTAAGGTCAGTCAGTCAATAGTCCAAGACGTACGCGAAAAAAAATTAATGGTTAATTGGTTCTAAGTTTATTTATTTCTAAATATAAGAGGCAATATATGAGAAAAAAGCTACATTGAATGTCATACTATGTTATTGAATAACATAATAAAATAGCTATCATCAATAATTGAATCCTTATCTACTTATGGTCGTGAATATAAAACTGTTGATGGTAAGTCTCTGTTGCCTGAGATCGTATAGATAGGTACTTGAACTGCTGAGCTCTCGTGTCAACGTGTAGTTGTACAACTAAATAAGGCGAAAGTAATAATCATAAATACACTATTTTCATTTAAGAATCACTAATATTAAATTCCGATGAATACTATCTGATATGCAACGACGATGACATTTAATCCAATTACGGTCAACGGTTACATTAAAACGGTTAAATGTAAACATCACAGTGTCGCGTTTACATTATATTAAGCATATGAAATATAACAACAAAAAAAACTAAATTATTATAAATACAGAGAAATAAATTATTGTTGTGCATTTCATTGAAGGTACCATGCAATACAATTAAGTGCAAACTGCTATTTTTAATTCAGGTAATGTGGCAGGTGCAATAGCAAAAACATGTTATTTTGAACAAGCTCAAGGAAAAATAATAATACAATTGTACTTTATCATGATAATACCTTAATAAGTATGAAAGCAAGTATACACTTCAGTATATCGAATTACATTATAAGCTTTTTCTTCAAAAGTCCTTGAACAGTTTCGTTCGTAATGCGAGCTATTCAGTTCATTGTAAGAAAATAAAGTAAAGTTGCTCGCAATAACAATGTACACAACACTTTTTTGTAAAATAATTTAACAAAATAAATAACTTAAAAATTGTTTTAACTTAATTTTATTTATGACCCAATATTTGTAGGTGATCTATAATAGTCGTAGGATTGATTGCTGCTAAAGCATAATGACCTTGATGGATAATAAATTAACTAAACCATCCAAACTGGATTTTTAATAATTTTAATACGAACAAAATCATTTTCAAATATTTATACAATTATTATTTAATTTTTAACCTTTAAACAGAGGATTTAATTACTAACTCTCAATATTTCCGAAACTAACTGGAGATAGGCTAAAACTAAAACCAGTAAATATGTGAGAAGTTCATTAAAATATTGTTTTCAATGACGCTACTAATACGAGCCCTGTTGATATATTGCTATTCTCTTTTATCTAGTATCTAAAAATTTAAATAGCAAGTACAGCAATTGATTGTGTAGAGGCTCTACAGTTTAAGCTGCTTGTAGCTGGATATCAACTACGCATGTAGCTAGTAATTGAAATCGTAACTATCAATGTGTCTTAATCATACATTCTCGTACGCCCGCTCGATTACTATTTTCCTAACATCGGCGTTGTCTGTTAGCGTTTAGTATAGTGTACTGCCTTTTTCATTTATGCTCACCATGAAATACTATTAAATTTTAAAAGAAGAGAAGTTTGTAGAAGAATCAAGTTAATAGAATTACCTCATTTACATTTTTAAATCTATGAATATATGGCTAACATTAGTTCACAAAGAACCACTCAGAGTACAATATTTCATTAAATTTCCATATGAAAAAGACTGTTAGCTGCCTGAAAATAAAGTAGTAATACATTCGTCGAAGCTTCATTCGTTTCTTTTGACATGACCCATTTGAAATTATTCATACAATGCTTCTGTACTAGGAATTATTCAAATTTAATAATGGTTATAGTTATATATCCATTGTAAAATCGTTACAAAGGCAAAATATAATAAAAACACTTTAACGTTAAATCACCATCATTATCTTATTAAAATATAAATATATACATTAACCGATAAAAATGAATTGCGCTAGTGATTCATACAATTGTGACTATCTAATAATCAGTCAGAATAATCAAGTTTGTCTTACGTAATATTGAAAACAAAAGAATCCAAAGTTTTTAATAACTATAGGCAAATTACTGTAACTAGAAAAGGGTGTGGAAGAGAGCGCGTTTCAGTCTGCCCTGGAGCCCGTGGGACTGACGCCGCTTTCCGTATCTATATGAAATTTCAGATGAATGGGTTCAAAGGTATAACGTGATTAAACAGGCGTGCCGTGGCCACCTTTGTTTTGTTTCTCTTTCAATGGTATTAGTTTTTTTTATCCGACTCAATGGCTTCGGTAACCGGGCACGGACACAACTGATATTTTGCAATTGTCCCCTCACAGCATACTTTTTATTATTTACACATAAAACACCTTTTAAAGAGAATGCTTCGTTGCAGCTTTTTTTCACTGCTACAATTCGTATCCGTTTCTTTTCAGATGTATTATTTTCAATGTATAAAATGTTTGAAATATGTACGTTATGATGTTTTTATAATATCTATGATGCTGATGTACGTTTCTTCCGTGTAATTATAATTTTAAATTAAAAACGAAACAATTAATTTAACATGTATTTCTTTACAATTTTATAAGACAGATCTTTAGTTTCTTCTATCTTGGCTAATCTGCGAAATGAGAGCTACAGCAAGTATTATAGTCGTTAACATATCAAAGTGTGTTTATTGAAGAGGTATGAAAAATCTTTTAAACGTTATCTTTTTGTCCTGTATTGACTTTTACGGCTTCACAGCAGCTGTACGACTCAAATTAGCGTTTCTCTTTAAACTTTCTGCCTCCTCCTTATTATTTTATTAATATTAGGTGAGTACGCGCGGTCGTTGAACTGTTCTTATTGCAAAGAAAAGATAGCGAAGGCGCATTAATATTTAATGTGTTATTCATGCATTTCCAAATACCCATGAATATAGGGCACGACAATGATTCCGAGTTGGTATTTTGTGAAATAAAATTAATATTTAGTAAGCGCTTTAGTATTTTACAAGTGTATATTTCTCTTTTGGATTTTGCTGCAATGGCGAAAATTCTTTGCTCTTACCTTTGAATGTAATAAGTATTATAATTACAAAGTAATAAGTCAACTTACAATAATATAACTCAGAGATGAGGTATTATGCCATCCCATCTCCCAAACTCTGGCTATCAAATATTCAACGTCACCTGTATTGTTTAATTTTCAACGTCGTCGTAAAGAAATAGAACTCTTAGTATTTCCAGCGATAATTTAAGGGACATTGCATACTCATAATGTTAGAAAAAATATAGTGCTTCGGTAAATGACGTGGTAAATGAAATAACCAATACAGTTACTGTAGTTACAAAACGTAATGATTCCGAGGTGTGCCTCTCTCGCACCTCATCAGTCTCATGCAGCTCGGTCAGTTAATTGCCAAAACAATTAAACCATTTATCAACAACGTGAATTTTAAGTGTCCGATTTCGTCGGAGTGAACAGCGTGCCCACATAACCCTAATTATTTCACGTGGCTACACAATTTTCCATTTGTTTCATCTTCAAACCAATATTACCGCGGTTGGGCAATTGTCCAGTTAAGCTCAAAATATAGCGACCGTTCCGCTGTATTTTGATTTAAAGTACTTCGCCTATTAAAGTGGGCCCAGCCAATACGTTACAATGTAGTTTTATCTGCGAGTCCGTTATATTCGAAACTGATAGCGGTTAGTTTTGTTTAATACGTTTCATATTTCTTTATAGTAAATGACAACTGTAAAATTATTGCGTATAAAATATAATAGAATACATGATAATTATTAAGCTGAATACAATAGTGATTTAGCGATGGTTATGTCATGGATAACTCTTAGACGTTTATATGATATAAAAAAACATAAGTTAGATATAATAAAAAACCCTTGTTATATATGTTTTTTTGGTATTATTTAGCATATTTTTTTATTTTCTTCAGAATGGCCTAATTAACTGATTACAAGTCATCATCACAGAAAATTCTATTAACTATTACCGCCACATTATAGTTTATTTGTATTCGAGGAGGCACTAGTTAAAATAATATACATTGCACCAATTATCTATGATTGAATAAAATCTTCACTATCTAAATATATAAATATAGACTGCAGATCGGATTTTATAAATGAAACATAAATTACAACAATAAGGATACGTGAATGTAAAGGTGAAAGAGTCATAAAGTATGCCGTTTATCGGTGGAACGAAGTTGAAAAAATAAAAGAAAACAGTTTTCAAAGAAGCACAAACTTTTACATGGCGCATCCAATCGCAGCGCTGAATCCAATATTTCAGAGGCACACACGGACGCATCCACGATTCCGTTTTAATAACGGCTCAGATAGATCCGTGGGCAAACATTGGAGGGATTTTAGTGCAGGGATAAAAAACGCTGGGCCACAGCAAAACTAGTGTTGCCGAGTAATAATTGGGCAGAGCAATTAACACTGTGTCCCCGAACCCGAACGGTTTAATCCGGCGTCAGATTTTACCACAAAACGCTAGCCCGGGGCAGGCCAACCTCTGCTCACAATTGACACTAGATGACTAGAAATATTTTCTTTGTCCTAATATTTTTGTAATAAATTATACATTTTTAACGGACGTTTTCAGTTTCTCAATTAAACAATGAAACAAAGCTTCTTATTTTTTTTAAATATTAGACAGTTTTCGTGTATGCCGTTCTTTAAATAAGCGATAATCATAAATTGATATTGTTACTTCCGTTCGCAGCTGTATCACGTTAAACGGAAACCAGGCTTCCTCCTTTAAATAAATCGCATTAAATTGACATGTATCTAAACCACATTATTCTGTGTCCACACACTGTCCTGTCCGATCCCTATACACAAGTTGTTGTAATAATGACCGCAGCTTCGTCTAACGAAAAAATATCCCAAACGTAAACCGTTCATAAATTTTAATAGAAAGTTTTTGTTTAAGATAATCAACTGTATTATGAACCTTTTCTTATTAATTTATCATCATTGTCTTGACTCAGGTAATAATGAATTTAAAATGAGGCACCGTAACATAATATACCTAAAGCAGATTTGTAAAGGTTTTTGTATTTAATATAATGTTTAATTAATAAATTTATATAATGTTCATTGATATAATATACTGATGGCAGTTAGTTGAATTTCATTCTGGTTCAGTACATCCGACCGCGATATCGCGCAACCGGATGACTGCCCAATGCTGTTTAACACTTCGACAGTAAACTGATATAATAAATCGGTATTATCAACAGAGCCAACGAACGTTACTTTATTCGTTGAATCTTTACATAATAAGCCGGAAACTGGTGGACCATTTTTGCTCCGGACGTAGCGGTACAAGTTTTTATCGATTTACATAATATTATTCACGAAGTCCTTTAAAATTGATGTCACAAAGGAAATTTACTTAATATGACAAAGAAGAAAACATAATCTTATGAAAATTTCATGGTCCACACACTTAACCTGTATTTGTTCAATACTAAGTTTTTACTTACTTTACATCGCAAATCCTTGCTTTCTGTAAAATCATCATCTTGAAGCAAAAGATCAATAAACTGTTTGAACAAAATTTTAACATAACCACTACTTCGGAAGATTTATGCAACGATGGCAGAGAGAAGGTACAGAATAATCGAATACGTTATACGTAAATGTATTTTTTAAGCAAAAATATCGAGTGCAGTTGATAGAGGTCGTTACACCCCTCGGTCCATACTTTACGTTATTATTAAAGGTTAATCTTAATCTAAAGCTATATTAATTTCATGCATTCGCCAATGCATCAATACATGGAAATCCTTAGACCGGTGCACACCATATATTTACCAACATAACCTGCTTTTAATGGAGTTGTAACACGGGTCCGTTTCCGTACAGCAGCGGATAAATGCTGACATTAATAAATAAACTGATAGCATGGATTTCGTTTTGATGAAGCTTTCAATACGAATGAAAATAGTTGGCAAATATCGACTGCGGATTATTCTTATATCATAGCAGATAAAAATCTGATACTATTATTTATTAAACGTCGGTAAAACGTGTAATTAAAATGAAGTTTTTTTTTTTAAAATCAACTAGATTTATTTTAAAACGATAATAAAACTATAGGGTTCTTAGATTATTTCACTGTTTTATATCTTAATAACATCTAAATTTACAATCACTTAGATGACATAATAAAAAAATAACGTTTATAATCCTTATAATTATATTTCACGTATAAATTGGTTTCTTTACTTTTGCTGAGCTAGTCTTTTCTTACAAGTATAATCTTTTTGAAACTTATTCGTTTCAGCACCAATGTCTTCATAATGATTCAAGGTATTATTAAAAAGTCCTTCATTAACGTTTGTACATTATTATTAATGTTTTGTACTCAAAATATTATCTAAATGATAAAGATTCGAGCGAAATTAGAATATGAAACGAAATGACGTACAAAAGATGTCTGCCTCGAGTGAGACAGCAAGATTACTTTCATTATATCATTTTAGATTTTTTTCTAACGAAGTAGACTTACTTTAAGTTAGGTATATTGTCTGTTGTTTAAAGCATTTTTAACTTTAAAAAGAATCCCCGTTCCAGCTTCATTAATGTAGGGAACCGAAAAATATTCAGTTGTAGCAATTCAATAAGCAGCGTATCTCATTACCTGGCGCTAATTGCAACGTATTCCATCACGTTTCAGTGATTTTTTTTACAGCGCCCTATGTACAGATAAATTCATTTGCCAAATTCATCTCTAATTACGTACAATTGAAATGTGATGAGGATCAATGGTAAGTTTTCATAACGTAAGTTCGTTTGTAACTGTCGCCTTCAACATCACCACATACATTTTAACCGTGTTATAAGCATATTTCTAAAATGTCGAAAGGTATGCTGTAAATTGTGCTGTACGTATTTCTGTTTGTTTCGGTCTCATTAAAGTCAAATAAAGAACTTTTAATCTCATAAAGGCTACCAAAGGCAAATAGCGCCGTTGTTTGATCTTAGTACACAGGACGTGAAAATTGCATTTACTGAATTTAATCGTTTGATTGTTCAAAGCATTTTATACACATACAAAAATTTTAAAATGTGTACAGTGGTTTATTTTAAAATATTTCAACGGCAAATGGAAATATCTTGATACTGTAGAATTACCTTTAATAATTTGTTGTGTTATCATTGTATCACCATATTCAAATGTTACAACGAGAAGTAAAAATTTATTTGCATATTGTATTATTCGCACATTTCAGCAGAGCATTCGCAAGGCACAATGAACTGTGACCTTTCGCTTCGTTCAACGAAATCGCGACAAAACGTTATTTACTTCTCTTTTTTCCTGAAAATCGAACGCTTTTCTCGGATCTAACGCTATCATGAATTGTAATCTTATATTTATTACAACTAAATTTTACGAACTTCATCGCGTTCATTTAACTTATTTTATACAATTGCGACGTTTCGACCGTTCTGCCGCAGTGATAATCACGGGAGGACTGAGATGACAATGTCCTGACGGTCATAGCTATCATGTGTGATAACCGCGGATATAAAAAATCATTATGAAATCTCATTGATTATATTTTTAAAGAAGTAGTAATAAATTGGAAAACAGGCCAACGGATTATTCGTATTATTCTTAGTTGGAAACGGCCGGAAATGGGGATTACCTTAAACGAATTTCATACAAAGGAAGATCCATATTCAGCCCGGTCAGGTAAAAAAGAAGTCGGACGTGACTTTGTTCGGCACTATAGCAGAGGGATAAACGAGAATACGTTTTAGTGACTATCGCATTCTAGTGCTTTACACACCTTCACATTATACCTATCGTTTACCTATAGCTAATAGTATGTAAAATGTAGTCGACCAAGGTACAATATTTCTGGACGTTATTGTGGTCGCACAAACGGGACAGTTATTTGTTTCCGTATAAATAAACACTCAGTCGTCTTAGAAGATTCTTAAATTTTAAAGCTATCCATAAGGTATAATGAACGCCGGCCTTCCAATGTGAAGGTACCGGCCTGCACCAATGAATTTTTCAATTTACGTGCTTTGACGGTGAAGGAAAATATCGTAAGGAAACCTGCATGTCTACGTCATGACCATCAGAGGTCAGACTAGTATGTGTAATGGAGAAGGCAATGGCAAACCACTCCATTATAACTGCCAAGAGAGTCGCCGTGTGTTTCAATAAAAACATGATGACCACGACCTTCAGTCATGAGGAAATACGACTTAGAAGAATAACGTATAAAAAAAATATGAATGTAAATATTTTTGTAGACCTTATCAGATAGATATTGCTTGCCGACCAGTTTTATCGTGAAATAGTTTAATAACTTCTTTAACTAAATGTCGTTACAAAATGTCCGAACTTAAACTAAGTTATTTTGTTGACGAAATACTTGTAACATCAAGTGATTGTCGTTTCATTGTGTTAAAGAACAATCGGACGATATAATCAACAAGAGATAAAAAATAAATAAAAACGTATACAATGTTCAGCAATTATCGCTGCAAAGTGGAATAAAACGAGAGGATAAGCCATAAAAGTGTTTCAATTGGGAATGCGCGCGAATATTGTAAATATGAACGAAGTATTAATTCATGTTTTTATTATACAACGATGCAACGAGACGAGCAAGACGATCACTTAATAGTAAGTGGTCTACATTCTCGTATAAGAAAGCTATATAACGTTGAGTCTCGTCACCCCAGAAGTTTCAACACCTACAGAGTACATACGAGTAGTTGTTATTCTCTCAGATAAGTAGTAATATGAAATGTTTTAGAGTAGCGACGACTTTCTACGGTTTCATTATTTGCCGCATAACTAATATTTGATAGGTTTTTGTTTATTTTGGTTAAAATCAAATTTAAACAATAGTCAAATGGAAAAGAGGCAGCGCCAGTGCCGGCGCGACCGGATCAAATATTGACTAGAGTTCAACACGTGAAAGTTCACCGTGAAAAACATTCGCAAACAAAATAATTACGCGGCCTGCCCCGAACGCGACCGAATCGCTTACAATATAGTTCACAAATTAGTTTGGCAGAGCGGAAAAAATTCAATTGTACAAACGATCCCGATCCGTGCCGACGGTGATGTATTAACATTTATTGTTTTACAAATTAAAGATAACCCCGGACAGCGTCCGACATCCGCGAAATTTGTGTGCGTATGGTGCTTTTTTTTTTGTTGCCCAATATTCGCTACAGTATGAAACATTCACTAATCGGCCGCCTGAAACATTTATTAATGGCCACGGTTGTTTTTTATTCGGCTGAAACAAAAACCAGGCTACTGTCCGATGCGACCGCGTCCATCGCCCGCTCAGTCGATGCGTTATTATACGCGATAAATTATGCATCGTTGAGGTTTTCAATTTATCGCGCTTTACCATCAGCGTTAAGTTGTTATACAACATTTAGTTTTACATTGCAACTTTTATTTAATTTTAACAGACTAACGGAATTGCATTGTTTTGTTTTTTTTTTTCTCTTTACTATATAAAAACATTTGCTACTGACGATTATTCATAAGGGTTATTACAGTAAAAGAAAATTAGTCATAAAAATTTTAAAATGTCTTCTGTGATTATATCAAGTCGTTATTAAAGATGGAAAACTAATGGCAGTTTTAGAGTAATGATAATTCGTTTAGTAATCTAGATGTTTGAGGTGAAATTAGAATAAGTAGTTTAATACAAATTGATTACAAAAGAGCGAAATGTTTACAATAAATCTATGTGCTTTAGGAAAAACAGTGGAGGCAAAATGATTGGTTTGTCTGCGAACAGCGCATACGCTTGGCGATCCTGTGTAACGGCCTACCGTCCGGAGTTACGACCGGCCGCGTCGGTGGCTCAGTGCTTACAAATCGTCGCGAATGACATCTCAATCTAGCCCCGACAGGTGCGCCTAGCTGTAGACTTAGATTTATTCTCGTCAAGTGGCGCGATGGCTCTGAAAACGAGCTCGCTGCAGTCGGCCTCCGTTTTTCACCTACTCTCCAGCGTAATGCATCAACGTGAAAGCATAGAACTCGACACCTTCGCAGTTAGTTACGACAGGGGGCGGGCTGATAGCGCATATTACTTCTAACACTAGCGAGTTTTATCTACAATATATTTTAACGCACACTGATAATTAAAGCGTGTATAAACGATATGTAGATAACATAGTCCATTTTTCAAGTAACAAAATTCAATTCGTTTTACTTTATTACGTTGGTCAAATCGAAAAGAACGAATAAAAATTAGTGGCATAACGAAAGCATGTATGTACAAAAATGTCTTGTAATCTTTACATCATGTAATCATTAGTGAAAGAATCTTAAACGCTGTTGATTAAGAAATTTATCGAAAAATTTTACTGTAATCATAATTTAATAAAATAATTCTATGAGAATCGTTGATAGTGCAATAAGCGATCCGTGTGCGTGATTGGAAATAGTTTGGAAATTGTGAACGCAGTCTCATGTAACTGTACAGGAAGAATTTCAATAATTCATACGGGATCCGGAGACGGCGCGTCGGCGGTCGCTGGGTTAATTAACTTGATGTATTAAACTAGTATCGCGCGTTTGTCATTGATAACTAAATTCGAAAATAAGTTTTGTATGCGTTTTGTATTTAACGAAACTCGATTTAAATATTCGCAATTCTAAAATGAACGAACCCGATGACCCGAAAATATTTTTTTTTTGACAGCGATTCATATGTTTAGCTTTAACATTAACCGTTTACGTAAATGCTTAAGAAAACGGGGTAATATTTTCTTTCGAAATTCAATCGAGATTGGGATGTAATAGGTGTCATGATAAAAACGAACAATGCCGCCGTTGGTGGCAGGGCAATCGGGAGAGTAATACGTGAGCATCGAAATTACGACGCCCTGCCGCCGCCCTACCCCGCGGCCGCTCAGAATACGACACAGATCAATTAAAACGGACCCGGGCGTACAGGGCGTGGAATTAAAAGCTAAACTTCGTTACCGCCGAGTTATCATTTGAATTGAAAGAAACTTGTTACGTCGTAGTCTATGATTCCAATTTCGGAACGGATCCGACGCCTTGATTGGTTCCAGGTAGTTGCAGATGATTCAATCCTATTATGGGCCGCGCGGAACGTGTCAGCTTGCGGTTGTGACGCGCGTTTTTTCGACCGCCGCCGGCATTGGGTCGGCGAAGCCTTAAAAGGCGTTGACGGGTTATTACTTGCAATATATAATAAAGTTGTGCGATACTTGTACATCGGAGACTGACAACCGGCGGAATATATTGACTGCATTCTGCACGCCGGCGTCCACTGCTTGCGTGGAAAAATTGCTTAAACGCGTGTACCTTCGTCACTTTGTATGTATTTTATTTCAGCTTTCTTTTTAACTCGCCCTTTTCTTGAGTTACCCAACTAAAAAGCTTGTTATTATTTTTATATAAGTATATACATAGCTTTTGCAATTATTTTGTGTATCCGATTCTTGGGGAACTTGCTTTGTTATAACAGAGCATTAGCTGTTTTATTTGATCATCACACCACTTTCTTCTCTCAACTGGAATGTTTTATAGACTTGTTGTGGTAATTTTTCTAAGCGCCGGTAGAATTTGTGGTCCGATGCCTTTGTCCACAAAGTGTCTTCACTTTTGCGGCTTCATTCGGCTGTAATATTTTTAACCTTTCAAGTTCTTGTTCGTAGGTTCAAAAAAGAGTCACTGAATGGTTCGCTTACTGAAACGTCTTGTTCTTATTGTTGTATAATAAAGTTAATTTTCTCGTAATAATTTTTAAATCTCGCAGATTTTACATTGAATAATGGTTGCCCTTTAATCATAATTGTGTTTTTTATACAGAATTATTAAACAGTTTTATTTTCGTTCAAGAAAATTCTAATTTTCAAGTAGTCATTTGTGTAAAAGTTAAATCGTCAAATAACCATGTGCTAACATGTTCGAGTTTAAAGGATTGTCGCTATTATTATTTGACTGGTTCCTATGACTAGATGCTTCTAATGTAAGTGTTATATTATAATAGATGAGATTGTATAGTGTACTATCACGTAAATAACCGGCTCTTGTGTGTGCTTTAAGTAAAACTTTGTTACATGATATACTAGGATAAGACAAGCGAGTAATATTGACAAATGCACACAATGTCATTTAATAAAAATATCACTACCGGTACATCGCAAATGTATTTTCTATTTTTCACGTCTGTCTAAGTAAAGTAATTTGCAACAATACAGCACACTGGACGTTGATTACATTTAATATTTCCCAATAATTGTACGTTTAAATTGACATCAAAAATTATTTTCATCTAGGCGTCTATGAAAGCTGTACTTATAACGGCCCTAATAACAGTGGGGAAGTTACAAATAATACACTCGGCTTTTGCTATACGAGTAGCGATTGACGCGGACGAATTGTCGTATTTATTATAATAGTTAATATGTATAAGTGGATAATAATGGATAGATGCCGATATTACAATAGGCAACCAACTATTTGGGAAATTATACTTTGATAAAAATGTCTGTCTCTGTCATAGTTAATTTAAAAAATTCGAAAAACATAGTAAGTGGATTGTTAACCTCAAATTGGCGTTAGGTGCACATACACACCTGCGTTAGTCAAAAATATAAAAAAAACAAGCCGATCACCGAGTCCTCCCAAAAAGGTATTAACGTGTCGATTTCAAATCATCAACTAAAAAATTATTTCGTATTATTCTGTACAATAAATAATACATAGATGAAGTTAGTTATAATTCCGATAGTGTAATAAGTTGACAGGTCACAATTAGCAAATGTCATCTAGATATAATTAGAAATTGTTTATCACGTAATAAATAGTCATCAACGTATCGTAAATACAGTAGACGTCATGGGTAAAAGACGAATTCACAGTTTCCAAGTTGATAAATGATTACACATAGACATTTATCTTTTATAAGGAAAGTTGCGGATACGCTGTTAATACTACTTTGAACGGGTTTCCCATAACAGGAGAAAATGCTGTGGTTCTAATAAATATTTTTTAATTTATAACTTTGTCGATAAGATCAGCATGTTAACCTATGCTTAATTTTTGACATAGAACTAAGACGCGTATAGAAAAACAAACGGACGGGCGGACAAGTCGAAACAATTTCATCAAGAAATTGTCTATGCCGGATTAATACATAGGAACTATTAAAATCTTGAGTTCGACAGAAAATCACTTTATCAATTAATAATCTTAACCGGTGACAAAGACGGAGTTCTCGTTTCGACACGAAACTTCATAAATTCTTTTTATGTCTAATGGTTTATATAGTGATCCGATTGTGTTTTTGTTGAAAATATAATTTCCCGGAAACTGGGTTTAAAAACCTACGGATAGGGATAGACAAAAATAACTTTGCGCCGGTTATAACTTATTTTAGACTTTAATGTAAATGTAAACTGAAAATACCAGTTTTTCAATTACTATTTATTAATGTGTCAAGTATTTGTAAAACGTCAAGTATTGGTAAATAACAAGAATCAATTTTATGTGAATAGTGTATTTATACTTGGAGTTAATTAAATTTTTCTCCTTAACTTAATTTTAATAACAACCGGAAGACCGTTTCTATACAATACTTATAAATAAAAGTTCTTATGTTTGACTGTTTGTCGTTTTATAGCAACCGGTGCGACTACATAACCTATTGTTATGATACTTTGACTTCCACCTTGCTTGTTATTTCCTGATTGATGTAAATTATATAATATGTAATTTACATAGGTATAGCCCATTTAGTTTTCTAATCACTACTATGTGGTAGTTGTTTAGTATAAACGTTTCCGCTTAAAATGATACATCGTATTTTAAATTATAAAGTACAAGCAAGGACCGGAACTCTATGTATTTTAGAACAATCTTATCTTAATTTGTAAGAGTATAACCTATATTTAGATGAAATTTATCTCGATTAAATATAACAGAGTTTTTTTAAGCACTAATATTCAACGTTTCTAAATTTCCGCTAACAAATTTAGCATCGTGAATGCTGTTTAAATTTTCATTGAGTGTGAAATTAGTCAATTTATAGACTAATATTTGATCTGGTTTGCGATTCCCGAGGTACTGTTCCTCGTTAAATGATTATATTTATTCTGTATACCGCGCCGTTTTCTTGTCGTCATTAAAATGATCGGCTCAATTGGTCTGATGTATACTTATTGCAGTAGACAATATTAAAGAGTACGATAGTAACAACGAGAATTTATACAAGTTTATATTCCTTACTATACCAACCCCGCACCTTCTTCAGGTCAAACGTTGGAATAACTAACGACATAATGAATTAAAAAGACATTCCTGACCGCGGAGCAAAGAAGGGGAGCGTGCGTCGCCCCCTTTAATATTAATATGGAGGCGGGTTAAGCAAATAACGTAACAAGCAAGTTTTGTTGTATAAGTCTGGAACACGGGCTTATTACATAAAATATTGGGCCATACTTAGCGCCGGCCAAGGTGCCCAACTAACATAAAACTCCTGCATATTTTATCGAACGGGCTCTGAATTATGGTTTATTCAGAATAACATTCCGTACTCTTGGTTAGTGTTATGAAATTATATATAATGCACAAGGCCATGTCGGCGCTCTGTTAAAAATAATGATGTAAGTGTAGAGCTTAGGCGAGGATGTTATGGTTTTAAGTATTCAAGCTGTATTGCTACGTTTGATAATTAGTTTCGAGTTTTGTTACGGTTATATCCTATATTAAACTCCTAGTACTCAATATACACTTCATAACAAACAAGACGGCACATAATGATCACCATTGCTGCCGTACATAAATGTATAGAGGGCGGACTTGATGCTAAGGTGGTATTCTCTGTCAATTACTACAGAGAGAAAGAGGAGATTTAGGGAAACTTATAAAATAAATCTAAACGTACAGAAACACATGAGTATGTTAGAGACGAAACATCTTCGGGTAAGTAAGTTAATTATAAGATTGAAAATGTCAATTCAGATATTGCAAGGTTGCAAATGAACCTGTTTTGAATTTGACAATTAGCTGTTAATGAAGTGAAGATTTAAAGCTAAGCTTACAGTATATCTAATAAATTATACATTTGAGTAGGGTGGTAAGATACATCGAAATTTGAGACATGATCTTGTTTTGTTACAATTGAACAGGTTACGCGGGGTCATACCATAGCGTATCAAGTTCGAGATG
This sequence comes from Byasa hedistus, assembly GCA_029286795.1. Classification (NCBI taxonomy): domain Eukaryota; kingdom Metazoa; phylum Arthropoda; class Insecta; order Lepidoptera; family Papilionidae; genus Byasa; species Byasa hedistus. The sequence goes on along the minus strand of JAGSMW010000027.1, from coordinate 1,375,123 downwards.
ACCAGATGTATGGGACTTGGACGGGCATAGTGGGGTATTATCTTGAGAGGGAAGCAGGGACCGTTAGTCGTTGTGCTTACATTTTGCATGAAGTACGGTGGGAGCCGTGCAGTGCGAGTGAGAAGCACGCGAGAGAGACGGCCTCTGAATCTACATTTTAAGCGCATTGTAAGCAAAGGCATTATTAATGGATCAGCTTTAGTTGTTGGGGAGCTAGGCGCGACGGCTGCCAAGAGTGTGCTAGCGTTATTCATGCATCATGCATGTGCCATTCATATTTGATTCCTTTTAATTTCAGATGTCTATCGTTTGTGGAGGTGGTTCACTTGACTTTAATTTAAAGCACGCCAAGGCAAAGTTAAGCACAAAGAGCGCGAACTACTTAACAGGATCAATGACCTTCACTTAACAAATGCTAGGTAATCGTTACGTATTTGATCGATTTTACAGCATTTTTTTAATGACTTTTAATGATTTATGTTCAGATGGCGATCAAAAGTCATTATCTGATAAAAATAGCAAATGAATAGTTTTGTAATAAAAGATATAACGAATAATCATGTATTGATAACATTTCCTGTCAGAAGAAATGCTTTTAAACAAACAATTTTAAGTGTTAAAACTGATTATATATTACACGTTAAAAACCATGACTAATAGTAAAAGTAATAAATAGTTTAGATAGCAACTTTACGATTGCATCGTAATAAGTTATTAATAATAGCTGAAGGATATTAATAAAGTTTTTAAGTAGTCACCGATGCCGGTCGGTATTCAATCAATGTTAAACACTTCTTAGAAGACAAATTAGAAAATCCATAAGAAATAATAGTAGTCGACGACCAAGATTGTAATGCTGTGGTTTTGGTAATGTAATATTAAATTCCTTTTGGATTCAACTCATTGTAATATTTGCACGCCACGCCATACGAGGCAGAATATATTTGTGTTTTCAAATACATATTGTAAAACCATTTTATGTATTCTGGAAAATAAAATAATTGAATTGTATTGAATTGATATATTTTTGTAAATGATTAATGACAAATTTGAAAATGTTCATTCCGCCAACGTTTACCTCATGAGCATATATGTACAATTATTAAATATTGTTGTAGATGTAGAATAATTTAACGGTGAGATCGTTTGCCAATTTCAGTAGGTTCAATTTGTACGTTATAATATAGCGCATCCGCTTTTGATGACATATTTTTGTCAGGGATGACGTTTTACAAAAGGTTCGCCTGCAGCCCCTCGTGCTTTCAAAAACAGTAATTTAAAACTCGAGCGTCTAGCATACCGCGTAGATCGCGAATTACAAGCTCCATTCATACAAAATCTTATCCCTACAGATGGCTTATGATATTTATTACCCTAGCAGGACAGGATATGACTCGTGTTCTACTAATGTTTTAGTATGATATATACAGTGATGACCGTAGTGGGTTTGACGTTCATAATCACCAAAAATACAATCATGTCCACACGTATTACTTTTTAACCAAATAAAATTCAACCGGTTACGTTCAATGTATATAGAGTTGTATATGTCATATCAAGTCATTTATAATTGATGGGAGAGTTGTCAAAAGCATTCGTTGATTGTGAATAAAAAATATATTGGCAGGTTATATAAATTGATTCGTTATCCTCGGATTTATATGGAGCTGGTGGGCCGTTGGAATGCCGCAAACTACACTCACGAAGTAATTGCGCCACGTTAATTTTTCATCGCGCACTCTTTGCGCATGCCTCTCTTTAAGATGACATCCCACCCAGTCGCGTGTTGATGACGTATCATCTATACCCAAAATGAAAGGACATCGCATAATCTATATAAGTTATGTTTTGTACATAACTCGTTTTATTTAAATCAAGTTCAATTTAAATTTGAGCTAGAGACAAAGTTACAAGCAAATTGTGCATTTTCTATATATAAAAATAGAGGACGTTCACCTTCTGGTAAATAATATATTAGCCCACAACAATGTGGCGTTAGGGTGATATACTTTACAGCTCGTGCTCTTTGTTTGAGAAACAAGGTGTTAAGTTTTGTTATCTCAGCAACTTCACCAGCTACAGCTCCCTTCAAATCCGAACACATCAACGTTTGTGCAATTCTGTTTGGTGACAGAATCTGGTATAGAATTGGTACTACTAGTCAATTTAATTCCTGCACGCCTAAATGAAAGATTTCTGTTAAATATTGACTATACTATATTTAAAGATGAAAAATATATGAACCGAATTAGCGTCATTTCATCATCAGAAATTAAAATAATACGTACTACCCGCTTAAAATTTACGCTGACAGCAGAACGTCTTAAACGTTTTGGAAATATACCACAAAACAACAAAATAATAATGTGTGAGAATCTAAAGTATTATCAATTGGATATCTGTCAATATTCAAGGCTCCATTTACTTAGGAGTTGAAGAGTTTAACAAAACAAAAGCGTCTGTGGAGTTGGGTAAACTGATAAGTCGGAATCGAGTTGCATGATGCAGAACTGAGAATCCGCATAAACGAAGCGTATAAAAGTATTGGTGTTAATATCGGAGTGTAACGCAGACAGCGGTGAGAGGGTTAAAAGGGAAAACATTTTGAAACAAACCCGCGACTCAAGGCGGCAAAGCCGACGCTCACAAAGGGCCGCACTCCACAATTTTCTCAAAAAAAAAAAAACCGCGCGCCCGCGCCAACTGCGCCCAGAGTGCAATTCAAATGGCTCGACCCGCACCTACGTACATAAGTTATTAAAAAAAGTGTGCCTTTGCTGTAGGTTTTAATAAAAATAGTCGTCTCGCGCTACCCTTTGTCAGAACATCAGAGGAGCTTGTGCCATACCTCTATTAATGTGAGGGCTGCCTCCAAGACGCACAGGGCCGCACTCACCGAGGCAATTATTAATTAGCAGCATTCACAGCGAATTATTACGAACCGCAGCCTGTTATGCTTTTTCAAAGTTTCCGAAACGTAAAATCTAGGCAAACAGTAAAAATCTCTAAGTAAGTTGGATAATACTAAGAAATTAGTTCTATTTCTTAAGTAGAAAACTACACCCATGGCGAGCCTGTTTAATTTTTTATAAATGATTATTGAAACGACTCTTCCAAAATAGAACAATTTCCAGATCCTGTGTGAATCTTTAATTCATAAATTTGATCGAACAAAATTCTATTCTTCGGCTCTATTATTTCAACTCTCGTTAAAACTATTTTAAAAAGTACTTTTTTATTAATATTTTTTTGGTTATTGCACATTTTGCGCTACACCGCATATCGGTAGAAACAAAAAAGGTGAAATAAAATAAAAAATTGTATAGGGTCGGCCCTGTAGGCGTCGCGTTCGCATAGCGATCCTCGTCAGTTTTCCCATGTTCCATGTGAATGAATGGCGACACACAGCTAAGATCCTTTTTCGTGAAAGGCCATCGCATCCGCCTCTGTGTGCCTCACAATATATTCCAACATACGACTGAATGGATGGAGTGTTTCAGCAAACAAACATTTCAAGAAAGTAATTATATATGAGTGTGCTTTAACTTTTGCTGTTTTGCTTCGCGCTAATGCTCTTTCAATTTTATTAATGCGCTTCATATCGAAGTTCGTAACTCTAGTACTTACGATAGTGTATTGTGAAAGAAAAAAATATATTTCACACAAACACCTAATATACATTTCCATAGTACACAACACATATTTTATTTAATAGTGTAACTAAACGATAAAGTAGTATAAACATTACATATAAATTTAAAACCGAACTAAAAGAAAAATCGAATATTTCTTAACTTTATCTTAAACATATAGTTTCTAGTAGTAACGGTCTCCGTTTACGGATAGCGTCTAAGGGGTTACTAAGGTAGTGATTTCTGCCCCCATACAGTAGTGCATACTTTATAACAGATAAAAGACACGCACTCCAGGTCCTCTAGCCGAGTATCTGATGACTTGTACCAGTCGGTTAAATGACTAGCAGCTATACACAATCAAAGAATATATAACATTTTGAATGTGGTTATAGATAATTAAAGTACAGACATACCATCTCATAGCGTGAAGCGAAAAATATTGTTTAAATATTTTATATCTTAACTAGCATTAAAATGTTATGACCAGGTATTACACAGTCGCTACAACAAATAAGAGATAGGATTAATCATATCTGTCTGGCAGATGCTGTATGAATTGAAAATTTTCAGACGAGATAATTGAAATCAGCGGAGAAGCTAAACAAAACAACAAGCGCCCTCGAAGCGTCGCGATTAACAACTTCCCTTTGAATACATCCGACCCTCTAGCCGCAACTTTAATGAACAAATAACGACTCGTTTAAGACAAGCACCACACGACGCGTATAAAACGCGTCCACTCAAGATTTGCATGCAAAACGCCAGATGCACTGCTAACGATAATGTTTTTTCATCGCATCGTTGATACGATTTGCAACATTTTTCATTCGACAACACACACTACAGCGCGCTTTGTGCGCCCGCGCCGCCGCCGAATCGCACTTTAAACCGTAAACGTTTAAGTTGACAATCGCGCGCCCGTCATCCACACATCACTTAAGATATTAATGAGTGCATCCGTAATAGGTGAAACATACATATGAAATTCAAATTTGCACCGGGACCGGTCTGGAACCGCTCTGCATATTTTAACGGGCAACGGTGTGTGAATTAGAATCTTTTGTTGGTATTTAAAGCGTCAGTAAAGCGGTGCCGATGGACAATATTCGGTAGCGATCCATTTACATTAATATCATTGATCCTTACACCGCTGCGTCGTGATGTTTATAAAATTTAAAGTTTTTATTGTCAGGACGCCAAAAAATTTAATATCACAAAAGCTTATTGTCGCTAAAATATAGATCATTCCAATTCAGCGTTTCGATTGTGTACAAACATAATTAAAATATCTGAATCGTCAACATTGATTCTTATATAAAATCCAGAAAGAAGATAGACATCTTAATAAGAAAAATTATTTTAAAAGATGATAGTGACAACTAATTTTTAATTAATAAACCATTTTTATATTAACAAAATGAGGCTGAATATGCACAAGTGTCGGCACATGCGAAAGCTTAAATTGGATTGATCTATATTAAATAAAACAATGTGCCTCATGTTGATATTTTAATTATGGATCATTTTAAACAAAATTTAATTAATTTGCTTTAAACAGTTTAAACATATATTTCGTTTCAAATTACTTTAAATACTATCACAAGTTATAATATTACAGTGGACTTTAATTTATATTACGGCCCCGATACTTAGCGATGTTTGATGAAAATTTGAGACGCGAAATAATGATAACTAAAGCTGTATAAAAATAAGAACGGTCAAAAATTATTTACTAGTTTTTTGATAAAAACTATTTGCATTGTCAGTTGGAAATAAAAGAAAAGTAATAAAAACAGTACACTCTAAAAGAACAAGTCAAAACAAACTACCCTGTTACAAAGCTTCGATCTCCTCAATACCACAATTGAACTATCGATAAGTGGAATCCTTTCAACAAAATTGCGAATAACGATATTAAAGAGAACACGAAAACAGAGTGTAGCAAACAACACAGCGCAGGGTTAGATAAAAAAAAATGTAAGAGAATTCGATTAGTGAACTGAGAGATTTACAGTAAGTATAGAAAAAGTAATTAGCGAAAGCGAAAGAAAACCGGGCGTCGGAAAAGTCATTGGACATAATTCATAACAAACAGAAATAACGGGAAGTTGGTTCGGCGCGGGTAGGCAATGAATAATTCTCTAACTGCGGGCACCCTGCCCCTTTTCCCCCCACTTACCCCACGCGCCCCGGTAGGGGCACCGCGAAAAAAGTACACGACCCGCTCGAGTTTTATAGTCCGGGGAAAAAATAGGAGGCACCCAAAATATCTATATACGGCGCATGCAAAAAGTAGAAAAAACTACAATCCCGCTCGCATGAATAAGTGAGTGGACCTTCATATAGAAAAAAAGTAAACCAACAAAAATAAAAACGCCGGTGTGGGGACGTGCAAGGGGACGGAAAGAGGGCGGCCGGCTAGGTGCAGCGTCCACCACTCCGCCGCTCCACCACGCGTCCGCAGCGCAGCTATAACGAGCGCCCCTGGACTCACCTCGCCCTTGCCTGCCCTGACGTCGCTGCGGAGGCACGGAGGCACGGAGCCACGGATTACGCGACGCATCAGACACAAATTTTAAACAAACTACCACGACCCGGACTAGTCTTTAATCTCTAACTAGAATCGATAACGGAGGTGTAGTTGACTTTTTGCTAGCGGCACCTCAACGGCGGAATAACGTGAATTTCGATGCGCAGAAATGTATGACGTTAAACGTCATACTCTATATAGCTATACACATCCGTATCCGGATTATTCGAAGCTACGAGTACTACCATATATATACGTTATTGCATCTACCATAGTAATAAAGTAAGTGAATTTATAGTTCACATAACTAAAAACATAAATAACTTATTAAACGTATAAACGCCTGATTAAAACAGTTTAAAACTTTAATACAGTTTCTTTCGAGCAGTTTAATTCTAAAATAAAGTTGTCACAGAACAACGTTTAACGCCAACACGCTCGCTGCAAAAAGTTCACGAGTGAACGTTAAAAAGCTTGAAACGTGTCTAATAACATTGTAAAATTTAAAAAGCCGCCTGTCGTCAGTTATAATGCACTTAATGCTGTCCTTTAATACACAGATTGCGTGCGAAGTCGGGCGCGAGCGGGAAAGTCCACGGCCGCTAAAAAGGCTCCTTTTTAAGGTTTGCTTTCATTGCTCTTCGAAAGGACTCGCTCGTTTGCTAAACAACACTCCACGGCTTATTTAAAACTATGAAAGTCTACATTAAAAAAGATGAGACTTTTATAAATTCTTTCTCTTAAACGGCAACATTATTTAACTGTCCTGTTATGTGCTTAACAGATTTAACTGGCAATGTTTTAACTAATTTTTGCATTAGAGTGTTTTGTAGATGTTTCATGAGATTATTTTTTAAACATGTTTTCGGTTACGTTGTGCAAACAGTACAAGTAACAGTTTCTGTTACGGGGGAGTCGATATACACGTTATGAGGTGACGTAATATCAATAACGTCAAGTTGACCTCCTCTCTAAATGTAACATGGCGTCAATCAACACAAATTTAATTACATTGCAGCGTGCGTTCGTAGCAATACCGCGCGACAACCAGCAACGCTGGGCGGGCCCGGAGCTCCGATTGGCGATAGATTGCCAAACATTCAAACTATTCGTCCAACACACAATCACGAATTGGTGTAAGCAAAACTTCATTACTGGCGTTCTCTTTACCGATTTAATCCTCAAACGGTGTCGATAGATAATTTGAAAGTGTCAATCGATCAGTCATCGTTCTATTTGTGTAGGCTAGTATGTGACCACGCTTGTCCTTTAAGGGTATAGCAAAATTGCTGGCCCGGGTATGCTTTCAATAGGCTTTCACTCAAAACCGACGCTTTGACATTAATGGTTGAATCATATAAATGCATTTGGTCAAATCCGCCTTCCACGTTCAGCAATGGCTTTGTGTATTTTATTAGTGGAGCGTTATTCATGCAAATTTGAATTGTGTTTATGTATAGAAGCTACATAAAATCATCGCGAAGCGCTTTAATGAGGTACGGTATAATTTAAATGAATTCTCTAGTAGGTCGTACTAATGATTTGATAACATCAATTTGTACTGAAACATTATGAAAAACAATCATATCACTTGCATAATAAAAAGGTCTCGACAAATAATTACAAGACAGAGTAAACATTGCAGTTAAAAAGAAAACGTTTACGTTTAAGGTGTAAATCGAAACCGCGCGTACATCGGGGTTTCATTAAAACTTTCTTCGTTATAAATCATTAGAGCTAAGTACCTTCGGTTTTAATTAAGCATTGTGCGAGGCGGTTGCTTTTTTTTTGTCGGATCAGGCCGATCGAGATGGTCGACGACACTGAGTAATCGTGTCAGCGCAGTTTCCGACGGATTGGGATTCCTTGTGTGTTTTTATTGCGTGCAAGCGGGGCCCATTGTTTCGGGGCCCAGGGCGCGACGCTGCCCGGCTTTATGGTTTTAATAAAGTGATTAAATGTCATGGCGTAGCGATGGAGCGTATGCGCTGCGGGTTAATTTCCTCTCGCGTTTGTTTTTTGATACCGACACTGAACCCTGGACCGTCCGTTGGCGTGCAACCGCTTTGTACGATTGACTTGTGTTTCATTGAGTAATGAGTGAAGCTAGTTACCAATGAAGAAATTATGTGTGCAAAGTCTGCTAATTTATTAATTTCTCGCTGAAGACTTATGCTATTATTAACAGAAGTTTAAATTATTTTACTACGTGGTGTGTTACTTTTGAAACATAAATAGAACAGAAAAATATCAAGCTCCATTCTTACGTAAAGTCAAAGTGGAAAGCGTATAATTATTATCAAAGCTGTTTGATTAAATTACACCAACCTTCTAGCCAAAAAACTTAGCGTTAAAAATTTTGTGTTAAAACTTAATCCGCAAAAATTTACGTTTGCGCTTTATCGCAATAACAAAAAAAAAACACTGCCACAATTCCGGCCAAACGGTTAATTCATACGAAACAACGGTACGGAAAACTTTACAAATTTATTATTTAAACCCTAAAAGCTTTTTTTCTCCATGACGGGCGACTACCGAGCGCTTCCTTTGTGTAATCGAGAAACGGCAAGTACAACATTGATATGAATTTAGTTTGTTTAAATCTTCCTCTCAATACGTCATTGTTAATCGCGAAGTATAATTAGTGGTTATCGCTATTAAAGATAACTTTAAGCCAACCACGGCAGACAGACACCTCTGAAGAATGCGCTCTTAATAAGTCATCAGCTAAGTAAAACTCCCGTGAGGTGTCGGGGCCGCGAGGGTGGTGTCGCACTCGCGGGGGTAGGGGATTGTGGAGGCGCGTTTACACTAAAACGACAAAGTATACTATCGGATAAAGCGAAATGCAACCTGCCTCTGAGAGGCCCTAAACATTAATAAATAATATAAAACTGTTGTCTATACCGAGGCCCTCGTTCGTCAAATAACATTTACATCGCAGTATTATTACGATTCGTAATTATACTGTCTTGTTATTAACTATAACACAAATACTATTTTAACTTATAAAGGTGTACGATAAAATAAGGAAGATAAAAAGGATTTTTCTTCGGATATTGTTCATACATAAAAAATAATAAATAGTAATCTTTTTGTTAACTAAGAAATGGTACCTTATAGAGGATATCAAACTATGGTTGGAGGATGAAATGAAATGGTTTTTAATCTATGATTTTTGTTGTCGTTATGTCGCAAGTGATACGACGGCACTTTCTCGTTGTGATAACGCATTGTTCCCGTTGGAGGGAATTACTTGTCCCCTCCTACCTAGTATTATATTCCTCAAGTGTTAGTTGCTACTCCCTTGCACTTAAAAACAAAAAGCCGCCGCTGCAATCCAAGCGCACCTTCGGCGAGACTACCGCTCTCGTGAAATATTTTTGAAACTCTATACAGGGGCATCCGGTGCGTCGCAAATATTCAAAAACAATGAACGGATTAATCCCGAAATCAATAAAAAAATACGTCTGGTTTTATGTGAACAATTCAAGTAACAGCAAAAAAATACCGAAACACCAGCGTACGGATGTAGTAACGAAAGCACAGATAAATCATTCGTTCGCACATTCAGTTATTCAAAATGTAGATTTGGGGGTGAAAAAATATAAAACATTGTTGGGTACATCCTTTTTGTTTCTCAAAAAAATAGATACGTCACTAAAATTTCAAACATTTTAAAAGTATGTATGTGTATGGTGACGAGAATGTAATAACATAACAATAAACATTTTGTTTCAACTTTGCAACCCCTTTTGCATACTTACCTTTTTCCAATACATTATTTTTTTACTTTACACGAATTGAATCAGATTTGGTAAATGCTGAAAAATTAATGAGGGCTCTGAAATATTACTCAAAACAATCAAAAAGTCAATTGTGTTCAATATACCGTTGTAAATTTTTTATGTGTCGACGTCTGTGTATTACGTTTATTCATTTTAATACTGAAAAAATATCACATTATCATATTTTTCCACCTGGAACTACGAATCGTTGTATATATAACTGAATGATCAAAAGGACGTGCAATATTCTGACCTATTAATACTAATGTAAATGCCTGCACGAACCAAGAACATCCAATCACTTACGAGTAACATATTAGAAATATGTTATGAAAAAAAAAAAACCTAACCATCGTAAAATGTGGTTCATTCATTTAAAAACGCGGTTGTATTCACGCACATGTAACCGCGTTGCTATTTCAAACTAGCGAAACAAAAAAATAAAAATAAAAACCGTATCGAAAACCGCGCTATTCACCGCAACTCCAGCCCCGGCCGGCGGCGTTAGCTAGTTAAAATATGTAATACTTTAATGAGGACGCCCGGAAAGTTTGAATGGATCGACGGTGGAAACGAGCGATACTTGTAACTAAACTAATTGGTACCAGACCGAAAATTAATTGAAAGCTAAGTGATTCCAACGGATCCCGCGAAGGTGGGTGAGGATTCTTTGATATCTATTGATTACCAATTCATAAACGAGGACTCAATTGAGTTGAGATTAATTAGAAGGTCCCCCATTGAGCTTTAGGTTTTTAGTTTGAAAACACTGCGCCTAGGAAGCGCGGTACGCATATAAAGCGGGTTCCGTTTCCACGTATAGAAATGATACTCCGCGAAACAAAGAGTTTCTTTACAGTTTAACGGAGATATCGTTAATCATCGTTTCCGTCCGCCGGTGAACACTGATATGCTTTACAAAGAACTTTAAGAGACACTGGCTCTTTTGTTTTTTAAAGATAATGATATCTACAGAAAATGATTGCTATATTCTAAAGAAAAGGTGAAAATTTGTGTGCAATCTTATATCTCTTTTATCAATTTGTTGTCTTTTAACTTAGCTAATCGAACATATTCATTCATATCACAAAAAAAGTATTGAATAGTTATTGTTACCACCAAAAATGGTATGAAATATCCGCAACGCGTTATTACAGTTAGATTAACATTGAATGTAATCTCTCGATTATTATTTTTTTCATTGCGGAGCCCTAAAAATACTTTTAATGAATGTTGCCTGCTCTCCACAACGCCATCTATTGGCATCCACTGGAGGATAGTTGCTGATTACTGAAGAGACGCATTTTGTTCACGATTGACTCAATAAGGATGAATTGACCCGTGCGCCGGTTTGTCTTGCTTATTTATTTACATTGACAACTAGTCGATTTTAATTGAACACTTGACTCGGGGATAATGTGCGAATATTGAAAGTAATTTTAGTCTGCCTCTTGGCATTTGTTTATTTGTGCTCATTGGCATGTCTGCGCGGTTGTTGCTCTGTCTTCTAATTAACGGTACTACACGTTCTGTAATTATGTAAACGCAGAAAACTGAATAACTGCTTTTAATATATTATTAAGACGTCCTCTTCAACAAGAGTAGAACTCAATGAAGAAATTTTTAAGCGATGACAATTATCACGAATGCATATGTATAGGAAAATGTGTTTTATTGATTGAGTACCTAGGTTACACTAAACTTTGAATGGAATACTGTCGTTTCTAGCTAGTTTCGAGTTTGAAAAAATTACAAATAAATGAACCATAATAAATCATGGAATTTTTTACAAGCAGCGAGCTTCGTTATAGTCAATATTGTCGCCAGCGTGCTGGTGTCGGAGTCTATGAGCTGAAGGGAGCTATTTTTGGTCTTTCTCGTAGATCGCTGATTTAATCCAGAGGGTTAGTAAGGTGTAGTGGCAATAGGGCCCTGACAGCCGATGGAGCAGAAAGATCCTCGGTCGGACAATCACCTGCTAGGTGGACCAACGACCTGTTGAAGATCACAAAAAATCATTGTATGCAGATTGCATCAGACTCGTTGCGCGGTTTATTTAACAGTAGACAACAACAGGCTGTTATTGTTAAGGTGAGACACTATATATATTTTAAGGTGCTTTAAAAATGTTTGGATATATGCATTAGGCTGCGGACTCCGGGTCCACAAGCCCAGAATCCGATGGGCTGTATCAGTCGATAAAACGATTAACAGCAATACACTTCATCAGAGAGTATATATATGCATGTGTGTTTACTTCTCTAGTTAGGTACGTCTGCGTATCGATTTTGTCAGCGCACTTTCGCCCTGGACAGCCGTAAAAATAAACAGCATTACTCGTATATATTTCGGCGTACGGCTCCGAAACGATTGTCGCTCCCTCCCGCATCACTTTCTTCGTTCTTTACTTTTTAATTCGGCGTATTTTTATTTGCTATGATAAATTGTAACTGCGGCGGGTGGCCACAGGGGCGCGGGTGTGGTGGTGGCGAGGAGGGGGGGGAGAGAGCTGCGACCGGCACCCGTTTCGCTTTTGTTTCGGTAATTTTTTATGTCTGGTGTTTGGCTTAATTGCGTGGTGCTTTGCGGAAGCTTATTGTGGCAATGTGGGTCACAGCGGGGCCCGGGCGAGCGAAGGCCTGCCTGACCCGCTTACCTTGCCTTGGACCGACCCCTGACTCATCAAAGACAGAACTACTTAATTGTTGACTCATACCGGGGATTCTCCGATCGTAGACACTAAGCATTTTTCAAGTCTTCGATTATAAATAGATATATTTAGGTAATTGTCGTATGTCGATTCTCTTCCGAACTCTCTCTCTTTATTTTTATTTGCTTTGATTTAATTACACGCAGCTAAGCCAAGCAATGTAGATTATTAGATAGCGACTAATCGAGGCGTGATATTTTTTGTGTAATGTTTATTACTACTTGTTTCATCTACTATTCATTAACAATAACAGTGGATATATGAATGTGGTTTTTGTAATATTTTATCGTGAAGAAATATTTAGATTTGAGTTAAACTTTTCGGCTTATTAGCAATAATTCATTAGTTGTATTTTATAGAAATTGCAAATACGTGTTAGGAAGACTTTTAACATAAGTTATATTAAAGCCTCACAGTGGTAAAAAAATATGAATTTTAATCGTTTACTACTACCACACAACAAATGAGTGCGGCGTTGAAATCAATTTGCCGTGATCAATCAACAACAACAACAACGTACGGGGCTCAAACGAAATCAAACATTTTCGATTGGGGGCTACGTTTACTTCGACCGTTTCAATTTCAACCGCTCCGGATTGCGTCGATTCACACGCGGAAGAGTTGACACAATGTCGCACATTATGTTGCGTTTGCACTAAAATGTAAACATAATATACCGTACGGGATATTGCGATCAGGTGTCAAAACTATTAGTGAATGGTGTGGTGAATGGGTCATACGAGCGCCTCGAGTGGCTGGCCGTCGGGCACCACCTCCGCGGCCGTCTCGTCCCGTCCGCCTTTGTTATTATGTTATAATGTGAATCGGATGGCGTCCGCGATTCATCAATGTTATGGTGTTCGATTACTTATTACAGTATCGATTTCATTTAACTACTAAGTAATTTAGCACGGTGTGCGACAACTACAGGTATCAGATAAAATATTGACTTAGTTGGTACGAAAGCAAATAAAAACAGCTTGTCGTGAAGCTGACTAATTTACAGGATCCTTTGGAGCTATATACATAAGTATTAATTCGGAACAAGTCTAACAAGGAGTCGAACGTGACAAAAATTAAAATCATAAATTGTCTATTGGCAGTTATATTACGTATTCGGGACTCGAACCTGTTACCGGAGCGTCCATAATTGCAGCGCGCCGTAACAAGCCGATCGGCTTTCTGCCGCTGCATTTTTTACGGGACTTTCAAAGTATAAAACAAATACATCTTTATAATATTTCATTGTTTTAGTACAATGCCGTCGCATTTAATAATAAACATGGACGTTGATCAAACATTGTATTTAGTAGACTAGGGTCATCAGTTAACTCTAGTACAACTAACTAAAGTTTTAAATAAGTAAGTTGCCTAAGCGTATATGAATATTTCAAATAGAATTACAATCATCAGTTGAAATTTCTTTTACCAAATCACATATAATATAATTTAACATAATACGACGCTACAAAAAAAAATGCAGTATTAGTAATAGATAATTTGTTAATAATTGTTGATTAAAAATCCATCCAGTTTTAACTACATGAAGATATTTGTTACAAGGGAGTAATGACAAAGTAGACAACAAAGTTAACACGGGCGTGCGAGGCGAGCGGCCTTTGTACACGGTGGATTAAGTTACCGGTCTAATCTCTCGCTTGCTATCAAAGTGCTCCGTGCATAGTTTTGGTGAAAACATCAAGTGCGCTTTGCAATTGAAGAGAGACCTAAATGCCTACGGCAGGACTATCCTTATCCTTTTATTAAATATACATTATTTGAATAATATAAGATACTTTAAAATATAAAAACTACATATAAACTTTGCAAGTAAGTCTTTAAAAATATAATAAAGTATATTTAAATCGCTGTGATATAAAAACATAGTAGTCAGTATTTGTAATTCAATTTATTTTTATTATTCATTTACAGTCACAATGCGTAAAATTCCAAAATATTTTCTTGAAGAATATCACATAATATTAACTAAAATGCATATATTGCATAGCCTTTATCTATCTACCACTATTCACTTTAAATAAAATTACTTAAACTTGAATTTCCACTCCGATCTTTAACGGGCAAATAACATGAAAACCTGTCGTAATTTAAATTAGCCGAAAATATATCGTCACTATTTACTTTAATATTCTAGTATGCATAAATGAAATAAATATGATATCGGATAAGATCTATGCTAAATAAGCAAAGTTAAAAGTTATTGATTTAATAAATTCATATTGAAATAACTTTTAATTAAGTGATTATGTTACTACATTTTAATCAGAAGCGTAAACGCGAGAAATTTTGGGGTTTAATACATTACTCCGAAAGCAGTATAAAGCGTGCATCTAATATACATTAAGCAGCAAATATATCCTCATAGTAAATATAACGTATCGATGTTTGCTGGGGAGCGGAAGCGGGCGCGGGCGCGGGCGCGTGCGCGCGGGACGCACAGTAACCCCATTAAAACTGCTTCGGGGCCCCGCCGCGCACCTCCCTCTTCATGAAATATTAAAAATTCAATTGCGCTTCTCTTTATTTTAACTCCCTCGCCTCCTCCACGACACCCCGTGCCTTCCCGTACAATATAAAATGAAAAATGTATTTGAAAAATAACTCTCGTCTATTATTTATAATTCGCTGTACACAACGCGCCAACGGTTGATGCTCGTGTAGCATGTGTGCGAGATGTCTCGTGTCGGGGACTCGCCTGTACCTGCTGGCGGTGGTGAAAAGATTCTTTTCATTCCGTCATTTAATTTTTAAACAGTATCCACGTAGGAGGGTGTTATAATTATAATGCATCTGAGAATCGGTGTGTGTCTGCGCTATCTTAACTCCGAGACCAACTTGATCACCTATGGTTTCGTTATCTTTGGATGGTGACTAGTTTGAAATTTTTTTTTGCCGGTTAACGATTACAGGCTTTTTAAATATAATAACAGCAATGTTAAATGATTTTAGGTGATATTCAATAATAAATAAATCTATGATTTTCTTAACGATGTACCCGTCGGTAGAGGCAGAGTTGGCATTAAAAATACCATTGTATGTACCACCGAATACATAACTACTTTATAAAATATTAATTTAGAATAGGTTTGTATATAAAATGTTATAGATTTTAAACGACATCACCGAAGTTCTGCTTTGTAGACAAGTACGTAATCATTTAGATCTCGAGCATCATACTTCAAGAAAAGGGCAGCAGCTTTTTCCTGTGACCTTTACCCGAACGCACTGAGTATAACATATTTGCGGAGGGCTGTGTTCAGCAATGAATATCAACAGCCTGATAACACGCTTCACCACATTCTGTCCCATTTTCACTTAACAACATCAGAAGTTGATAAGAAAATGTCACGAAAACTGTCATAATTGTAAAGAACTATTTCTTCGCAACAAAGTATCCAATACAATTCAACCAAACTCTAGTTGTATTTTTAACATTTCTATTTTATAATTCATAACAGGCTTTATAAGGCGCGAACAATGCAGAACTTGACACTTGCACCGCCCCCCCATCCTTTGCCATATGACATTGTTGAGACGCAGTGGCAGAAAATTAAAGTATGCAATTTTTACGACCGTCGACATCGTGACTTTCCTCACACTTTTGAAGCATTACCCTATGTTCAGATAACTGACAAAGACAACGTTCACTATGCAAACAATTCAATCCCGTCACATGCCACGGAGGCTTCAATATTTTATAGTTTATAGAAAACCGTTACATGAACTAATCAAATATTTATTGAAATAAAAATTAAAGAACTCACAGTTAATTTTTCAGTAAACCAATAATGTTATTAACTTATAAAATATATGGTCCGTTGGCTTCGTACACATTTAGTACACATTCTTTTCAATGAAAATAGTAAACATAGCGATTGGGTCCCAATGTATACGAAAAAATCATTTCTAAGGATTTTGAAGATCAATAATTAAATTAACTCTAATTAATTTCTATGGGAGCTGTTCATCTTGATTAATCTTTTACGCGTGGTAAAGTAATTACCACAAACATTTTACGCCGTGCCTAAGTATTATTTTTTTCAATTTAGCGATGCTTCGTTATTTTGTTAAAAAATGAAACTCCGTTGCCCGCAAATATAATTTCGGCTTTAAATGAGCCATACACTTTCACTCGGCTGAATGCACTTTGGTGGATGTTAGAGCAATTGTTTATAACGGGATGTAGCGGCGCGGGATACAAAGCCTCGTCGCAGTTTACACGTCAAAGTTGGCTTTTAAAATGTGCGCGAGAAAATAAAATAGCGCTGAACCGCTCTGTTACGCGGAACGCGGAAAGTTGCCCGGTAGTGAAGCTTTACATTTATTGAGCTAGTTTGACCACTGCCTTTTGAAAAGGGTAACTATTTGTCCCGTACAAATGATAACTCTCATATTACATCTGAAACCATAGCATACCTCTCCTGTGAGCACAGCGAATAGGTTTTGTTGTAGAATGTTGCAAGTTTGTTATTTAACGCTTCGATAAATTTAATAGTGTTCCAATGACTAACGAATACGTTTTCTATTTGTGAAATCTACGTCGCTATTTTCTGCTAGAGGAAAGCAAGTAACCTGCGAAACTGTTCGTGTTGCTAAATATATTTATAAATATATTTTTTTACGATAAGCCGCATCTTTGGTCATGATAATACATAAATATATTTCAGAGCTACATGAATATTCAAAATTCCTTCGATCGGCCAAGTACTTAAGAGTTATTCAAACATTTACTTTAAAGTGAAACCACTCGGAGCTAGAAAAACTAAGAAGAAAATTCGATGCATGGCAAATTGCAATTATGGCAACATTCAATTAATATTTATTTCTCAACTTTTACAAAAAAAAAACTATCTTGGAGCTTTAAAGAGGACTCGTTACTATTCATTAAATTGGTTGACTTCAGTCTGCAATAGCGGTTAAAAAAATATTTTTCTTGGACTGGCCCATGAAGTTGAACGAGTCTGTATTTGAAAGCGAAATCAATTACGAAGACATAAACACCCATTGAAATTGTATTTATTTAAAAAATATTTAATGCTCTCTCTCTGATAAAATATTTCGTAGCAGTTTTAAATTATTTTTACGCCCCGAAATATTTTACAACAGTTCGCTTTGGCGTGATGAACCGAATGAAGTACGTCGTGTGACCTAAATATAAAACGTCTGTATCACTTGGTAGAAAAAAAAACGGCCTTCGGAGTAGAGAAACTTTAAAAAAGAAATAAATTGGAGCGCCGAGAAGTTGGCGGCGCGGCATTTCGGCGTATGTGCCTTTGACGTGTGGTGAAGTGCCCTAAATAGCGGAATAAGTAGCTCTGCTATATTCAACAACGACAGCTTTGTAAAGTACTTCTAAGTTACACCTCTATGTTCTAGTTTGAAAATTTCCTTCGTTCACTGTATTAAATATAATTTATTACACTTATTTGCGCGAAAGTTTCGACAATGTAAAATTGAAAGCAGAAAAAAAAAATGTAGTGGTGATGTTACATAGTTGTGTAGTGAGGTGAAAACTAGCGATGGTATAAAAAATAGCGCAAATTAGCTGGCTAAGTGAATGTAGCATTTGGGTAATTTACAATCCGGGTTAAAGAGGGCTCGAGAGCGGTTGCGAGGAGGGCAGGGGTAGATAGAGCAGGCATTCCTTTGTCGCGGCGACACTCGGCAGCCTGGAGGGTCGCGCCACGCACTAAATGTTAAAGCCATTGCACTTTTTAAATTATAATTTTGCTCGAATATGTTTTTTCGCAGTTTTTCATTCGAGTACCCACTTGAAGCAACTAATTAAAATATTTTGCAGTAACAGCGCAAATACTCCCGCTTTGTAATCATAGTTTCAATTCATTTGGTATTTCAATATAGAAACGACGATTCAACGAAAACAAATTGCAATTAAATCGGGGCTAAAAGCATATTATTATTATAAAATAGTTAAAAAAATATATATTGATAATTACTTTCCCCACTCTACCTCCATTTGATTATCAATCGTTAAAAAAGCTAGTAGCGTTACTATTGCGAATGATATTTGTTATCAAACAAACAAATACAAAAGTAATATTTTGATGAGACAAGTACCGGGGTTCGTAACAAGAGCTTAAGTCGTAGTTGTGTTTACTTTTGTCATATTATATGAGTATACCGCTGACAGTTTCCAATATTTCCCGGTAAGGCTCAACGACCAGTCAAACAATCAACTCGGCAGTCAATACACACATTGTTTTGTGTTCCGAACAGGTTCTGCTACCAAACGTAAATTATTTTAGGGCTGTAACATATAAAACTATTTAATTATTACATTTGTATGTAACGTTTTCAAATACTTGAATTTGCTTAAACAATAAAACTGAATAACAAAATACATAAATTTGCTGTTGAATATATAGCTATAGAATTAAATTGATTTATATTATATTTATAGAAATATATTCAATTTATATAAGTATAATCTAAAAAGATTGAATTCATTCGTTTCTCTAAGACTCACTAAGTAATACATCCGTTAGTAAGACTTAAACTGGGAATGTAAATATTATAATAACTAAGAGGTTTCACAATCAGCTAAAAGAAAAGCTACGTTTCCACCAAAAACGGCTATAATTCGTTAAATTTCAATGTGCTCATAGTGCAGTGATCTTATTATATTACCTGGTTGTATCGCTACTGGTATTATCTTACTATTTGATTTTCACAATTTAGACGATGACGTTGATCAGGATGATGATAACGTAATTGAATATTACCGGATCAGTATCGCCGCACCCCTGTGCAGCACTTACCTTTGTTTCGACGTTGATTTCTAAACAAGGTCCATTTTTATTGTATCCAACTTACCTGAAACGAGAGATTTTTGAATTAACGTCATTAACAACAAAGAGGGCAGAAAAAACAACGGCCGGTTATTGTGCGAAACAGGAGTCGGGGAGAGGGGGCTATTTATAAACAGGCGGCCATATAAAGTGTGATACGGTGTACCATTGTTGGAGAGGCGAGCAATCGTTAAATTAAATTTTTCTTAACATTTAACGAGAGTGCTGCGATGAATTTGTAATGTAGCTATACAAATAATACGTGCGGAGCTAACCATCTGAGAAATGCTGATGTGAAGTTGATGGTTTTCTTTCTATTTATACTTCTTCTTCTTCTTAAAGTGCCTCTCCATTACTGGAGGTTGGCCGTCAGTTCTGCGAATTTCTGTCTATTTATACTTCTACACGTATGTAAATTAAATGATAAAAAAATGGTAATAATAAAATGCTGCAAGGTTGGGGGAATCCTTTACTATTCACGTATTCATAATCGATAAGGATACTTAATAAGCGTTACCATGTAATATGGTTGAATAATAAAAGAAGCAGACAAAGTATTATTATATTTACTAACAATAAGTGTGGGAAAACAATAAAACAGCTGTTTTCTACAAAGGAAGCAAACAAATCGTTTATTTGTCGTGTATTCCCGTTGACGGCGGCGAATTTTTTTATTAAAAAAGCGTCGAGCTGGAGGAGCTACTGCGATTCAGGAGGCGCACAGTTCTACGGTGTGCTAAATACCTCATCGCATATTCCGATACTCGTGCGTTCTGCGGCGGAATTTTCGAGATTTTCCGTAGCCGAATGGCCCCCGGCCCTGTTAAGAATCTCGCCCTCGCCGCCCGCCTGAAATTTGAATCGCCGACGGTTACGAGGTATGCGAACGTTCGAGCAAATAATTTTGAATCACTTTATTGTGGCCGAGCGCGTTTATGTAAGATTTGATTTCTCCGATCTAAAACAAAAAAATATTTACCGAAGACTAAAATAATTTCATACACAACATAGAAGTATGCATAAGGACGGAGCGACTTGAAATAACATTTTGAATTTGCACCAAACGAGAAGAAAATATGAGCAATAAACAAACAGCGCATTAAACACCGCGAATTATTTGTGGCATTGTGTAGCAGCGCTGCAGTATTAGTTGTCGGCGTTAAAGCGACTATAAAGCAAATGTTATAACACAGTGTACAAATAATATACAATTTCACCGCGACCGCCTGCAAATACTACGTTAAAATAAAATCAACTTAATGTATCACATTAAAATAATATCATTAAAGTCGTTTCTGCATCTTCACTTTAACAATCGACATTTTCTTTTCGCTAATCTTTTATAGAATATCACGTTGTACTACTTGTCAGTCGACATTGATTTAGGATCTACAATTCGCAGCTAGAAACGAGATGTTTTGAAAGAAATAAAAGAAAATAATTGGGATGTCTCCAGCCACCGGAATTATGTAGAAAAGCTTTGATTTTATTATTATAAACGTAATGTTATTTAACGCGAGACCAATATTACTCACATACAATTTCCAATGAGAGGTGAACGAAGGGAGGTACAGACCGCAAAGGCCTTTAATCACGCAAAACGTTTCCTCAGTGTTGACATTTCTGTTATTGTTACTTCAAGTATAAGGCAAAGCTAGGAAATATTACATTTATACTAAATATTTATGTAAAAATAATTTAACACATTTATTACCTTCCTTCAAGTCATACTTAAAATATTCTCATGTGTTTTAGAACAATTTTCTATTTTTATTCTACTTAAAGTGCCATTACTGGAGGTAATGTTTTATTCAGTATTTTGGTAATATTTAATGAACGTGATTAGAATGAGTATATATATCACATTGCTCATATAAAGAGGACAAAAAATATAAACAGATGTATACATGGAAAAAAAAAGTACGAATGTGGTTATAAAACTATTGCAAACAAAAACGCTCGAACAGTGTAATGGCGGCGGCGAAACAAAAACGCACAGTGCGCTTTTATATTTGGACAATGGTATACCTTTATTCTTATGGTCGGGCTGACGGTGTTAGACTGGCTGCTGGCGTGAATCGGAAATGACACGTCTGTCACAATCTTCACGCGGTTGTTAGGTAAAAGGCTGAACGGGCGATCGGCTATTACTGACGCACATACAGGTGTAATCACGTGTAGCTCACCACAAACCTGATTATACCCATCTTTATCTCTATTTTATACTAACTGATTATCCTCGGTTGGACGTATAAGGAATTAAGTTTCGTTACCTTATTAATTTCACTGTCTACAGCGCTTTAAAGATACAGTCTACTCACAGAAATAGGAGCGACGATGGTCCCTACTCAGACGGTCTTAGACAACAGAAAACTACAATTAGTGAAAAGTATATTAATATTATATTACTTATAGAAAGAAACAACCTAGCAATAGATTATGATAATCTCTAGTTATAATTTATTACATCCATCAACTGGTTTCGAGAACTTTCCAATACACACAGTGAATTTTTTTTTTTAATAAACAATTGCCTTTTATTAAAAGCCGTACGTAAACTATTAGTAGGTGATTTACGTGAATTATTAAATGGCGAACAAACAAAAGGCGGTATTTCATTAGGCGTAAAAGAACATAAATTAGCTGTATAATTACAATTAGATAATTAATTAAGTAACGGGAAGGCCATCAATAACATAAACCGACTGCGAGGTATATCAACAAAATGTGCTATTAATTATTTTACTTTCGCAAATGAAGGGAGTGCTTAGCTTATTTTACTAACGCCCTGTTCATTCGGCTAATTGATTGGCAGGCCCGAAGAGGACATCGGACGCAAAGCGATGGCAGCTTCCATGTGCTCCGATAATTTAGCATATCACGCGTTGCCAAAGTTGGAAACGCAGTTAATTTGACATTTACCTAGTCCGTAATGCGTCTACAGGAACGCCATGTAAAACAGTTATCAATGATATTGCAGAAGATGCTTTTAAAACCTTCCGAAACCATTACAATGTTAGTTATTTTTATATTTCTTAACTGTTAAACGCTGCATTACTGTCAAGACGTTCGTTAATTTCCAGTAACGATTAAAACAATATGGCTTCAGTTAAAATTTCCACTACATAATCGGACTTTGCTATTTGTAATCAGCTAATAAATCATGTAAAAATGTCTAACGATAATAGCTATGACGAATCGCAGGGAGCAAAGAATTATTATCAAATAATGAAACGAAACAAACTACATCGCTTAAACTGCTCCTGATATAATATGAAAAGAAAATACCTTTATAATTTCAGATTTTGTTCATTTTGTTATTGCCGCGACACAATATGGAAGTTAAACAGTACATTAGATTGCTTCTCGACCACAACGGACCGACTTTTCTGCGGTCAATCGGCAACAGAAACACACGACAGTACACAATCTATATTGACTTTGAACAATTAATTTCCCGTGACCAAATATCCAATAAATATAGATCTATGAAAGGTAAAACCCCTTTTATAGAAAGCTTCAGTTGTTTCGTTAACAATAATAGATTGCTATTTAATACTAAAAGTAACAAAATTTAAGTAAGACTGCATTGGTAACGATACTTAACATAATATGGCTAGCGTTATATAGTTACGGGCAAGGCGTATCGGTTACCATCAGATGAAAGTCCCGCGCGTCTTCATTTTTACTTTTCATAAATGTGTAAGATATTAGCGACTAATGATATAGATCGGAATGCTATCCGTATTATATAGGTGTCAAGAGAAGCGACGTTCGGCCCAACCGCACCAATCTATTTCCAATTGCAAACGCTTTTGACGCAAGTAGAAATTGTCTGTAATGCGGTGTTGGAAGGCTCGTGCGACTGTCACACCAATATTGCGCGGCGACCGCCCCCCAGCGACACAACCCAGAAAAACAGATGTCCTATTATTGAAATCTGTCTTCTGTTCTTCTTACTCATAATTATAGCTTTTAAACTTTGACAGGTTTAGTCTTTTTTACTACGACAATAACAAATAGCATCATATTTGAAATAATCATCGCGATATTTTTTCTGTCCCTAACAAAAATAGTGGTCCTGTTAATAACAATTAGATTGATATAATTTAATTGTGTAAATTAACGTACCAAATATCAAACTTTTCAAATTGTTTAAAATCTGTAAAATATTATTTAATTAGTTCCGATGTTTTTAAATTGATTAGTCAAGGGTCGAACGTCCCTTTCCAGATTTCCTTATTCCACGTCCATACAAAGTGGGTCAAAAAGTGATCCAAAATAATATAACAATTAAAAAATGTTGAACCAAATTACAATAGTAGCAAATTGGTGCTTAAAAAAGGTGATAATTTCATTATAAGATTTTTTGACATTCCGTTGTTAGTACAAAAACCGTTGATGCCCTGATGCATGTCATGCGAGTCAACTACGTTATTAAAATAAATTTGAGTAATAAGGAAAACATATAACACTAAGTTCTAAATCGCTGCTCGCGATTTTAGCGCAAATGCATCGATTGTGTGGGCAAAATATGCATTAAACAATTTGCAAGTCAAAACTACGTTACAAAGTTTCGTATGGGAGCAAGAGTGGGGCGCGGGCCTCCAAAACGCCATAAACAAGTCGGCGTAATGATGGGGCCGCGCTCGATATACTGCTCATATATAATTTCACAATATGCGATACTAAAATTGTCTAAGCATAGCACCCCTAAAGCGTTGCACACAGTTGCGTCCCCTCACACATCGACCATCCACTTGCACCCCATCACTGGCCGATACAGTGTGTTTCTCTGTGAGTTGCCAATAAATTTCCGTTGATTGCAATCTCTAAGCGAGACGTACTGAGCGCATAATTTGAATACAGTGTCATTGTACATTTCAATTGTCATTATGCATTGCAATTATTTAAAAAAATTCTGACCAATCACAAAAACAGCTTTGCCTAGTTTTATACAAATGATAATTACTATTTTTTTTAAATAGCAGCCAATTCACAAACATATAATTTATATACTATCTACAGTTACTAATAAAGCATTAATCATCATTTAAAAAGGTTCCCATCACATTAGTATCCATTTTACATCAAGTATGTTATATTGACATTTTAATGACCATCACCAAACAGTCTTTGTATTTCTATTTCTTTAATATAACAATCTTAACATGATATAACAATCATGTGGTATTTAGCAACGTTCAAGTAAATGAAGCAAATAGTCGTCGTTTGGAGCACGCTGTGGTGGGGCCCGGAGAGGGGCGGCGGCCGGCGCGCTGGTGGCGCGGCGGTGTCTATTTGTTTTGCCATAGCTTTGTCGGAGTAGGCACATGCAGGTCATTAATTGTTGTAAACGCCGGCTCCTAATCGATAGTGCGCAACGTTCGATTCTAGTTTATATTAATGTTATTTGAGCACAACGCGGCCAATGCGAATCGCACACCTCGCGTCCAAAGATATTATCTAATAATGTATTTCCTTAACAAATGACCCAAACATTTTATTTTACTAACACGCAAAACGGTTTTGAAACCAATTTAATTATCGTAAAATTCTTTCCGGTGGTAACAAAGGTCGTCAGTTTTTTATTCACACTATTGCTACGTATTACGGGGACCGTCCACTTCAAACTAACAATCGGCACCGTACTGAAGACCGTGCGTGAACGAAGGACCAGCGTGTGGCGAACAGGGGATTCAGTTCAGGAACTGCGCCAATTACAGGCCCATCAAAAATAATGGCGTCAGGCTCTCCAAGACTGCGGGCTTCACATAGGTGTCCGAAATTTAACACACTCAAAATTCATTGAATGCATTCAAATAAAAATATACTGCACACGAAGAATTTTATGGCTTTACTAGTATGCAGTTATTTACTGATGATAATGCAGGCAAATGAAAATGTCTGATGTATAAGCAATGGTTTTTCAAACAAACATAGAACTTAAACTCGTTTTTGTCCTTTTTACTTAAGTATGAGCGTAATACTATAAAAATGTCATAGACTAATTCTTCCATACCATAGCACCAGCAATGATCTAGTTTCACTTGGTGATTATAAATGAAAAAAAAAAAATGGCGTAACGTCAACAAAATTCTTTCGATTGTCCCATATCATTTACACAATGTTATTTAGAAAACTCGCAACTTCTCAGTAACGGCTTGTTGCTTTAAAATTGATGTTTGTTTATAATATTGTTTCAAAACCAACTTGTAGAATCACATTATCTGCTAAACGTATAAACTTTCTTTGTTCTTTTGCATTATACTGTTACATGAACACTTAAGTTTACAATCATTAACGTTTCAAAGTAAAATGCAAGAAACTATTGTTTAGTTTTTAGAACGGTGACAATTTTCATTTGGAATAGGAATTTAATACTTTTTCATAACATTTTTAAGTTATATGAATAACTTATTCTTTTTTCTCATTTATGCAAAGAAATATATACGTGAATGAACTATAACAAATGATATTAAATGCTTCATAGAGTTCTTGTATACGTGTAAAAGCATTTTAGAAAAATCTT
Source organism: Byasa hedistus (assembly GCA_029286795.1). NCBI lineage: Eukaryota > Metazoa > Arthropoda > Insecta > Lepidoptera > Papilionidae > Byasa > Byasa hedistus. Next base: position 1,349,098 of record JAGSMW010000027.1, on the reverse strand, counting down.
TGAGCGGAAAATTTAAGGCATTTCTGCCGAATTGCAATTAGACCATTTTACCGTGCACGGTGAAAAATAAAACTACCCTTTCACTACGTAGTGGGTTAGTAAGAGGGTTGAATCTTTTTGCGGGCGCTGCTATGCGACCGATTGGATAGGGACGTAATAAAATAAAGTCGTATAGGCGAAACGGTTCTGGGATAATGCACGTGACGCTCACGGCCTGGAGACCAATGGCTTTCAACAATTTCCGGAACGGTGACGTTCGGTCCGAAAATTGAATCGTGTTCGTGAGTGGTGTGTGCCGTGGGCTGTGTGAGCTGAGTGGGCCACTATCAGGCGTCACACGTCATGTCATTTTTGTACAGACTTTTCATATACCGTCGCCGCCCGCCGCGATCTCAAATTTAATTGATCGATCCTTCACTGACATTACGATGGTTTCCATCCAGTGTTAGGAACACTCATTTAAAAAAAGCTAATATTTACAATTAGAAAATCCATTAAAATTAATTGGTGTGGAGTAAATTTCTCGACTATTAATTTTGTACCGGCAAATGAAGTATTGCTAGATAGTTTATAAACTACGACCGACTTTTCCTTTAACAGGTAATTTCAGAACAGAACTTTCAATTTATAGAAATATCATTAGTATAAAAATTTAGTAGCCAAAAATATCTTTTGTTATTGTTAACTCTACAAAACAAATAGTGAATATTGTTAACAATTTATGAATGTTCAAATGGCGGTTTAATAGTGTGACTATAAATATTTCAAATTAACACAAGATACATTTTATTATCTCCATTATTGCTATAATTGGCAGAAAATTATTTAGATATTTTAGTAGCGACGCAAAAGTTTAATGACTTACATATTACATCACAAACCACCAACTTTGAAAAACCTAATTTCTAACTTGATCTAAATTTATTTAATGTTGGAACATACAGTGTATATTATTTAATCTTATAATAATGTTTTGATTGTTCATTTATCGTTTTTCGCAGCATGATTTAAGTTGAAGCTAGTTCCACAATTTGTATTTCTCATAAATATTTATAAACTAGTATTTGTTTTAGAAATTACAGACGTCGCGTAAAAAAGTAATGACAATAAGTGTATTTACAAATATTTGAAAATTCGTTTCAGCAATTCTCGCACATCACTGATATAATATGATTCTGTATAACAATATGACGTACAGCAAACGTCATACGGTAGCCACGCTATTTACGTCTCTCCATCTGCCTGCACAATAGAAAGCATGGAGCGTTGACGAGACACACGCCAACCAAATTTGCATGCAAAAATGACGCTTACTCCTCCAACTTCACCTAAAATATTAACATATACATACCCAAAATGATCAAGAGTTACGTAATATTAAACCAATACCTTATTTTTAAACACATAGAAATAAATGGTTGAATTCAAACCTATTTTTTCAATTATCTAATCCTGATACTTCTTATTACAATTCGTGTAAATAGTTTTGTCATAAATAATAAGGTTTGTTTAGATCTATTGTTACCGAATTTAAAAACAGGCAGGCAATTTATTATAGTAATTACTCGTAGACTATATTTTGCTTACAGCATGCTTTACAGGAGTTTACCTAGATATAAGCTCTATTCAAAGTTTTAAAGTCCATAATATAAACTATTCTCACAATACCATTAAATTTGATGATACGATTAAGTGTTGAGCGCTTTTCATATTTCGAAACTTTTGTAAAATTCTTTTTCAGTGAAATGTGAACGTCAATCACTGTCAAAGTACTGGGGATTTTTAATAAAAAACTAACTGGACTATTTTGGAATATCCACCTCACTATCTTAATTTAAATATTTTTTTTTAATAAACAGTTCAATTAAATATTTAAATAATTTGTTAAGAAAACCAAACATTAAGTACTTTTAAGTCTTTATTATACTAATGCATGTATTTTCTTGAAAAATTTGGATGTAATTATTCGAAAAAAGTTAGTAATCTTGTCTAATAATCATAAATAGTAATAAAAATAAATATGTTATATAAAGTAAAATGAAAAAAGAAGTAGAACAATTGAATTGAAAGGTAAAATTTATGTACAAGTTATAATATTTAAATTAGTATGGGTAAAAAGTACACATATTTTCATAAAACATGTGTGAAACAAATTTAATACTATTTTAAATAAGTGATTACTATTATGGTAGATCAAAGCAAATGGCAAATATAATCTTTAGTAATTACTAATGTTGTGACTAAAGTTAAAATGTTCACGACTTTTTTGCATAAAGTGCATCCCCTGCAGTACAAGTACTGCGATACAAGCCACACATATAAAACCTTAGCTAATGTTAAACATGTACCCCTCTATCGGGACAAAATGAAAATCAACGAATTCAGCAAACGGGGGGTTTGTGGGTGAGGCGAATCTAAATTCATGCCTACTAACATGATTAAGGCTGCGTTGGTTTACGCGAGCGCGCATTTTAGTTAGATAAAACGCTTTATCCGGGTAATTGTTTATCTCTGCATATTACAACCGGTTCGGATGGATTAAAACGATTGTAAATGGCAGCTGGGTAAGGACCAATAACGTGGTGAAGATGTTAAGGAAATCGTTAGACGTAGGTAGACCAGTCGCACTGGAAATCAATTGACGAGGTCTGTGTTCAGCAATGGACGACAGTAGACCGATGTATTGACTTGACTTTTGAACATTTTAAATAATATTACTTTGATATTCACTGTTTAATTTTAAATTCAAGGAATGTAATACTTACATTGATTATTATTTATTTAAATAACACAAAATAAAGAGTTTTAACTTGACAGTTGTAAGTGTAAGTAAACCCTTTAATATTATTGTATCTACCAGGATATGCAAAAAGTATAGCTGAAATTATCATTAAGAAATGTAATACTTAATTAAATACAATAACCTCAAAACCGTCTCTTTTTATTGTAGAAATAGGAAGAATGAGAATGTATTTGTGAAGCTATTTATTTTTCATTACTAAAGTACATGAGAACATTAAAGTCTTTTCCAGTGTTGTGCCGTCATAGTATGTAAGCGATTAAAGCAATTGAAAAGCAATTCGTTAATAAATACGACGGTCGCGGCCGGAAGTCTCCCAATTATTGCACGGGATATTACCGATCGCTAGCATTATTGGGACCGGATCTTAAAACATTAGGAAGCGCTCACGTTTGGCGGCGACTCTTAGTAAAATTAAAAGAGAAACGGTGAGAAATAATGAGTTGAACGCACAAATTTAAATAAACTTCCAAATAAAACTACGAGACGCCGCTTAGTGATTTTATAACATAAATTGTATCTAAAAACAAAATATCATGTTACTAGCCGATGATGCTTTTAACATTTCCATTCACTACAAAAGAATATCATAATCCTCTATGTAAAAAATAAATGTCCATTTAAATAATCCTTTTTTGTATTCAGTCCTTTTAACAGTGTTCTGATATGAATTAAAATCGGATTGTATAAATTTTAGTGACTACTCAAAAATATGAATGTAATGTTTCATGTATAATAGTAAATATTCTATTTAATGCCTTATATTTAATCAGCTATCACACTTCGTTTTGTAGATTTTGGTTACTCTACTTACTACTTAGAGTCGTGATAGCCTAGTGGTTTGAACGCTGGCCTTCCACTGCGAAGAAGGTTCGAATCCGGCCTGCACCAATGAATTTTCCAATTTATGTGCAGTTAGCATAAAACACCAACTAATATCACGTGCTTTGACGGTGAAGGAAAACATCGTGAGAAAACCTGCATATCTATGTCATGACCATCAGTGGTCAGACTAATATGTGAAATGGAGAAGGCAATGGCAAACCACTCCATTATAACTGCCAAGAGAGTCGTCGTGTGTTTCAATAAAAAATATGATGACCACGACCCTCAGTCATGAGGAAATACTGGAACATATTCACTATAGCAGTATTGAAAAATATGTATTAGAAACCTGAGCAAATAAAAAGTCTGTTATTTAATATAATTATGAAAGTAGTCTACGAAGTGCTACAATGATACGTATCACGTAGCGCCAGTGCTACGTACGAGTTGTGATGTAGACAATCGTTATGAGATTTTTGAGTTAAGCGGTATTTGAAAATATTAATTGTTAGGTGTACAGAATTTTTGATTTGTAAATCACACGATCTATCGATTGTGAAATATTATTTAAATGTAAACAATTTTACTTTTATTGACGATCATACGTTAGCTACATGAACAATAATTCTGTACCATATTCAAACAATTTCGAATTCGCGACGTGAAATGTATTGCATATGTGGAGATGACATACATTCGCATAGGACAGTATCCGGTAACCGGGAGTGTTTCGGTTCTTGCGTGAACATTTAATTGATTTTGAACGGTTGTAATTTCGGAAATCGTCGGCGGGACCACGCGGGAATTGGTTATATTTAATTGATAATCCGCGCTTTCGCAAGTCACTCGTCATGACAGTATATTGGCATGAGGAAATGAAAACCTCACGTGGCAATTAAACTGAATCACTCACTTATATTTAATATATTTAGGAAATCTTTTCAGTTTTAAGACCATTAAAACTCCACTTACATAACTAATACGTATACAAATAATATGTTAATACGTATACGAGAAATCAGCTAAATACGTTATTGAAGGGAAGAAATATAGGAAAGAATTAATTAACACAAAAGCAATTTACGCGGATGTTAAAAATACTCCACATTTTTTTCACTCGAGCAACTTTTTAAATTTATAATTTTGCTGTTAGTTCAGCGAAATTACGTTGAAAATTATTCTATCGTGTTTAAGTATTCTTGTATTTTCTCAGTGGTACTCTGGCCTCGCCTTATTTTATGAAAGGGATTGCAACATATATTACGATGAAAGACTTCGCAGACTTCAAAAATCTTACATTTCCCGTTCCAAATAAGTTAACATTAATTAACGAGCTCACCTGTTGGTGAGTGGCGACGCATTGCCGAGCGTCGAGCCGCGGGTAGAAAAAATATAATAAAGCCCTTTTTTAAATATCCTGTAATGAAATAATATATTGAAGCAATACCAAATGGACGATTTAAATGTTCACTACCTGTGTTACGCTACTTGTAATGCTGTTTTAATCAATTTTAGTAAAAACTCTACTAACAACAATGTAACTATTTTGACTTTGCATCTTAGAAGTCTATATATAGCGCTAAATCTGATGAAATCTATAACCCATAGTAAGTACGTAGTTTAATTGTATTCGTGTACGAAGTAAATTTTTTGCTTTCACCTATACTATAGTACTGCAAGACGATACTCGCAATATTATAATCGAATAAAAAAAGAATCACTTTTACTAGTTTTATGAAATTATCGGAAGGATTCTTTAGTACCACTCGCATCCGACGATATCCGCAGATTTTAAAAAGTTTTACGGCAATTCTTCATTAAGAATATCCTAATGATTTCTTTTATCTCAATGGAAACTAAAGAGCTTAGCACTTGAGCTAAAACTTTCATGGACCGGAAAAAATCAGCGCGGATTTTCTCCCGCCGTAATTGTAGACGTTGTTTAATAATCGTATTCATTATAACTGATATTATGTTGTAGGTAGCGTCATAACTTTAGTTAAAGATACGCTACTATGCCTGAAGTTTATTTGTTAATATAAATATATCAACAATGGGTTTGCCAAATTTTTGTCTGAATTTGTTCATTTACAATTGAAATTTTATGTCTTTTTCCCTAATCGTATTACATCAAATCATCGATCGAGGATCTAAGTGCTACCGTAATATTTTAAGTAATTGTAATTATACTATAATTAGGTTATTTTGTAACTCAGCTAAGCAGGAGTCTTGTCTTTAAGTTCGCGATCATCATAACCAATCCACTCTAGCCCGGTGTCGAAGCGCGACCGATAGAATCGGGAAGCGCGCCAAAGTGGGGCTAATCAGACGCATTTGTTGGACAAACTAGACATTGCCTCCCCATAACCCGTACCCCCTCGAAGCGCACCCTGATGCGGATAATTAACTGACCCGCCGCATTGTCTAGTCCATCGCTCCGCTTCGAAAAGCTTGCGACAAGCCTATCAAATTCTTTGTTTAAAATAAAAATCGTTCGCTGTAAACAATATAAAAGTAGCTATGATCTAAAACTCGATCCAATGGCTAACCACTGGACCGGACCTCCGTACATACTGGCAAATATGAAAAGCATTATTTACTTAGGGGCGCGCGACGTAACATAAAATTCACATAAATAATTCAGGGTCACTATTACGCCGGCTGGAGACGCCGGATCTGAAGGAAACTACGTCTCTAAATATTTGAACAGCAACGTTATATGTATTGCAATTTTCATTAATGATTAAAAAGGATTTCAGGTGGGTGCCGGGGGCCTTCGTCGGGCCGACAAACGATCATACATAAGTTATGCCACGCTGTACGCCCGTACGGCTAATCTAAAAGGCGAACTACAGCACCGTGCTATCTTGAATATGTTCACTACATTATGTAATGCATCGTCATACCTGTGATACGCTGCTAGCACCTAGCCTTAATTAACTCTTCGGTTTTGCCGGCAGCTTACTTGATGCAAGAATGTTCTCTATCACAACAAAAGCTCAGTTTCGGTTTCTTAAATTGGTGATAATTATCTACACAAAAAAATTGTCTAAAGGTAACTAGATGTAATAAAATGGTACTCTTGATTGAATTTATGTAAACGTTTACATGGTACGAAAAAGCCTATATCATAGCCCACGGATTCCGAAAGCCCTGAGTCCGATAAAGCCGAAATAAAAAGTCGTCTACAGCGAAAACATCATACAATAAAAAAAGTCTATTTCAAAAATGTTTGTCTGTCTATCTCCAATCATATCCTTCGTACAATTGGCCTTTCTCTGATATTTAGGTCAATTACACTTTATTTTATTTTTAATTATATATTTATTACAAAAGGCAAATAGTTTAGAATTAGATTATTAACACAAACCTAAAAACATAAAACACATAATTTCAAAACATATGATGTCAAACTATAACTGAAACAGTAAATGTAATTTCATTAAAATGAAACAAAATGAGTTATGGATGAATGTTTAGTAAAAAAAATCTAAAATAATAAAGCGGATATACGAGTTCAAGTTCACGGACATATAATTTGACCGAAACGGAAGACTGCAGGTCAGCCAGACACAAAATGCTTTCCGTGCAGTGGATCGCCTCACTGTCGGAGTTAGCGGCCGATACAAAGGGACTATTTCGGAATGAGTGAAACACATCGGTACCGGCAAAAGGTAATAGACACGATTTTACAATAGGCGCATCGCAAGCATCGGTAGACGCATTGTAGTCATTTAAGCGAAGTTCGCATTGTGTGACGAGGAAAGTTTGAGGCATCGACAGTCCGATAACGCGCGACAGGGACGTTTGTTCAAAGGACCTCTGTGACGGGCGGTGAGTTAATCGCGCTAGTTCATCAGATCACTCTTGCAACATTACAAATAATAGGCGTCATGAAAAGTTATAAAAAACGGACCTTTATGTTCTTTAATTTATATTAACTTACATCAAATTATTAATATGCCGCTAGTTTATTAAAAAAAAAAAAAACAAAATTTGCTTTAAAATCGATAAAAACAAAGATGAAGATGTAGGAAAAGTATATCCTTATCGTTCAATAGTTAGACATGCTGAATGTAAAGGGTTAATTAGAAGCGCTAACGAACTAGGATATGTCGGAGAAGTTTATAAATCGGTGACTGCTTGGTCAGAATGGTCCCATTTCTCGAATACGTAGTAGTTCACGTGAAAGTTTATGTCGTCTTTACATAAGCTCATTTAACGACTTTGATAAACTTGCAGCATACGACAGTATCGTGTTCATTGCAACATGGGTTGCATTATCAAGTTCCGAGTCAACCGGGCTTCGTTAGGAGCGTGTAATTGCATATCGAAAACTCAATCAAACATCCTACTTTTACTGACAACGCCACGTATTGTAAAGTTCATGAAATTATTAAATCCGATCATATTGAACACGAATATGGGTGTATGAAAAAGAAATCATCTATACTTTCAAAAAGAAATGTTTGTTATGTTATAATGTTTACAGAACATTTGCAAAATGTACATTTACTTTACAAAGTATTGCAAAACTTTACATGTATGTTAGGTGAGTGCAAAATAAGCTTACATAGTTGTGAGAAATCTCCAGGCAGATATAGGAAAGTAATGCAGAATTGCAATGGAAATGTAGAATTTGCATCGAGAGATGTACTGTTTCTAAATTGGTTCATGAGATTTCACGGCAAGGGTTTGAATTCATGTTTACATTTCATTATCTCCGAACAGCGATTAACTCATAGATTGCACGTTTACTATAAAAAGTAATACATATACAACAATTTTGAATAATTTCTTGATTATTAAATTATTTATTTTGTTTGTGGTTTGGTCAATTCAATTAAAAGTGTTGTGTGCAGAAGATTTGCAGATAGTGTAGATAGATGATCCGCAGGTAAAAGCATCGCACGAGGGAATGGTAACGTTTAAACGGACGCTAGGTACGATCTAAAACAACACGTGTAGGCGTATCGAATAATTTATTAGTTCAATAACAGGGAATGGAAGGTAAACAGTAATTCGCGCGGAATGTTTGCCGGTTGCCTCGCGGGCTTGTCTAATCAAGGGAACAGACGAGAGCGTATCTCTTGCTTTATTAAGTGCACCCGTATCGATTGCGATGCGGAACAAAACCAGCCGTATACTGTTTAAATTTTCCAACTTCTTAATTATAAACACATAGTCGGTGTTGTTTTATATCGCAACATTAATTACACCCGCTCAAAATCAATCTAAGATATAATGAATCCAAAACGCGTCTAGAGCTTCTTTACTATATTTCTAAGATTAAAGTAATTTTAATTAATCAAACTAATCATCGATTAAGGGAATCGAAATAGATTGATTATTAGAAGATTTACTAAAAAGTAGCCTTTATTTTTTAATATTTCTGTAAGTAAAAATGACTATCGACTTTTCTATGATCAAAATTACATAATCGTACACCACCAAGTACTTGTCTGTCTGGTCATTAATCAATGCGAAACATAAATAAAAAAAATGTATTATTACAGAGCTTATAATAAGACCTCAAACACTTTGTACGCCGCGACCAGTTTCGTTTATTTTGTCTCGATAACGGCAAAACGTTTCGCGTTACCAACATCAATGTATGTATTGCGGATTACTTAAAACCGTTCGAAATACAAGAGATCTAATGCCGTGGCTACGCTCATCCAACAATGGCAATGCGGACTACTAATTTGCAACAGAAGCATCAGTTCCAAGCCTGGTATAGGCAATTGTGAAATTAAGCCCGACCGGCTCGCACCGAGGCGGAGCGTTTGCAAATATGTACTTAGGCACGCAAAATCTCGCATCCAGGATTTCTAATCAGCGGCTCTACAGACACAACATAATATGCAGCAACCGCCAAGGATGCTACGGAACTTTCAAAAACACACACAACATAGAGTATGTATTAATTTAAAATATTTGAAATCATTATTTTATAACAAATTAACTTTACATTTAGTAACCCTATGTAGATGGTAAAAAAAACTAAGGCCATGGGAATAGCTGAAAGGATTACTAGATCCAAATTGTAATGGGCATGGCACATTGCTATATGGACTGACTGCGACCGGTTTACGTAATGTCGGAAGGACCTCCACAAGGCAGACGGAGGATCTGGTAAAGGTTGCATGACACCATTGGATGAGGGCAGGTGTGGAGATCGTTTGAAGTCTGTGCACAACAATGTACTATCTGATAAGGGTATGGATGAGATTAATTATACATATCATATAACCGACTTTCGACATTCAACAATCTAGTTGCATTTGAAGCTTAAATTTAATGTCCATCCGTAAATATCAAGTGTATATATAAAATAAGAGTTTTAGACATCATCTACGTACTAAGGAGCAAAGGAGAAAAGGAGTCCCAAAAAATAAATATCAAAAGGTAAATAGTTGTTATAAAAGAAAAGCCTGCGCGTAGTAATTTTCTTATAAACGCTTAACAGATTTCTTAGTAATTTTGATTATAATATAGATAACACGCGAAAAGTTATATTTTAAACGATTTATTTAGGAGAGATAACTTTTAGGGAGAAGTTCAAGAATAGTTCGAGAAAATCCAAGTCGTTTGAAAATATCTCAGCGTGAAGAACGAGGCGAGCTAAGCAGATGATAAGTTATGGAAGTAAGTTGCATGCAACGGGGAGACTTAGTCTCGTCGCCGCTTTTATTAGACGCAGAGAGTCGTGTATTGAATTCCGCGCGTGTGTGTTTAACTGATACCGGGGCCAATTAATAATCACTGTTGTTCTCCCCTCGTTACCCGGCTCTATATACACTCCAACTATGAGCTAACTAAAATACGAAATTTGAAACGAGCCTTTGTCTAAACATTGTTTCCGATCTTCGGCTTTTTTTTTTTAATTTCAATTTTAATGCAGGTGCATTCAGTGTTTGAAGTATGAGACAAACGCGTATACATTCATTATATGGGAACAAATAAGAGGAAATTTGAACGGTTTTAAAAATGTTCAACATTGGAAAACGATCCTCTCAGATTGTTTCCAGATCGCAGACAATTGAGATTCGTTTTAATGAGATTCTACTAAACTCTTGAAAAAAAAAAAGGTTTCGCTAGAACTTTTTCATGAAAGAGTATCGACGCGAAAATATGCTACTGCTGGCTCGGAAAGTAAATATGTTACAATATGGAATAGCAAAAAAAATCTAGCAGAGCTACACCTTTCCAGTTTGTTCAACAATTATGTAGTACCAATTTAATTATTGGGGAATGCTGAAAACTTAGTCCTCCATTGAATATATTTTTAAATATTCTACCAGTGGGGATTAATAATTAGTAGTCAATAGTAGTAGCATGCAGAACAGTGGTTGGTTGGGTGTCCCGTGAGTGGTGGCCGGGTGCGTACGTGATACGTACGTAATGTAATGAGCGGTAGGCTTTATGCGCTGGTGGTCGCATCGGTCCCAACCACGCGCCGAACATCATTACTCACTTGTGCAATGTTTATCATATTACACATGATTTTTTTTAATTTTATTAAAATACTATTTAGCTAAAAAAACATATCTGCATTTTTAATGTTATATCAAGTGCAGTTATTATTTTTTATAATGCTCTCCGACAAATCGAACTGGACATTAAATTTGCCTCGGCGAAGGCAAAGTGGGACGTAACGGTACGTCTCCGATAAGTCGATTTTGCTGCACCGCGACGTCCCGATGGGGGCCTAGGTTAACAAATCAAGTTTACCATGGAGCATCCCTTGATAATTTGTTCTAATTGAAATTCAGACCATTGACATGGTCAACCGACTAATCGAATTTCTCTAACTGTCCACAGATGTCTCTGTCTGGCTTAGGAATCGCTTCACCGATTATACGAGAAGGAAAACCCAGTGCGGAGGATCAAATGAAACGCCGGAATACATCCTTTGAATTAGACTATATATTGGTCTTTTAGTTCTCAGTCCGTTATTATATGCAATGCAAAATTTCGTAAAGCGTTTACATTAAGTGATATAACATACTTAATTATTTTTTTATTTTGGTATAAAATTATCAAAATTTTCTTAGTTACAATATATTTAATTTCAATTGCAGAGTTTAGTGCATATCTTTATGCTGATTGTGACATTAGGTCTAACTAGAGCGACATGCTGTCAAAATAAAATGCACAACGAAAAGACCTGTTCGAATCATCGAGTAAACTGTAAGCCAGTGTACGGGCCGCATTTGATTCGCACAACAACATGTGAGCGGGCATTTTTCAGCTCGGCAAAAGTCGCGTTTGAAAATCAGGCGCTTGTTAACAATTCAGCTTGTCGCCGGCGGACGGGGCGCGGGATAAAGTTTGCGCGGTGGAAGTTGCGGCGCGCTGCGGGCGCAGGGCGGCGGGGCTCCACCGTCACCGGGCCCGCTAACAGGTTGCCAGATTTACCACTATTTTTACGTGTCCCGCGCGCGGTCAGTGATGTGACCGAGCACACCTGTTGGCGGAGCCGATTTTAAAAACATAAGCCTCAATTACTCCTGTAGCCGCACAAACTACTTACACCGCTAATTGGCCTCAAACTTGAAAGAACGTGTGGCGATATATACACCAAACCATATTAAATATAATATTGTTCACTAATAATGGATCGAGAGGATGTGGACGACACATTAAAATAATTTAATTTAAATCCAATACCAAGCATACTTCAACGCACAATGAGCTTATTCTGCGTAAATCACTACAAACAATAATTAAAAAACTGTAAGCCTCAGTCAGATGAGTGCTAGAAACAATTGTAATAATTAATTAATGAACGCAGTAAAATCTTTAAAAGTAAGTTATATTAAATGAATTTCAAATTTACAACATAATTTTTATACCTGAAATTTATAGTGTTGCTTCCGTGTGTATGTATATGCTTGGGTAATGTGGAGGATAAAGAGATACTAGCTAATTCAATAAAGTACACAAAACAACAAAATATTTAAAATAAATTATAAGTATTATTCGAAAAAAAAATAACTTGTCGGACAGAGAAGCTGCTATAATCATCCTCTCAATCTATGGACGTTTACTGCTGAACATGGGTGTCTAAACTATGATAGTTTTGATATAATAAAAACACCGATAAAACTATTACTATCAACAAAGCTCGTCGCATCACTATCGCACCAAACGCGGATGGTGCGATTGTGACTGATTTGCGCTGAACCAATTAAACCGTTTTTACGCGTCCGCACATTTGAACGGGATAATATTGGGCGTGTTAACGCAGCCGCGTGTTGCGGTAGGCAGGCCAGCGGCGGGACGTAGGAATTTTTACCTCAAAACCCCACTATTCGTTGGACATCAATGAAGCGCTGCAGGCTTGTTGCATGTTACACGTATAGATAAAGGTAAGCTTTTGTACAACATACATTTTCGACTTCAGAATTAACTATTTAAATGTTACATATAATTTATTACGTGCACAGAAAGATTAAGAAGTCTAAAGTCTGGCGGAAGGCTAGTCGTGAAACATGCGTAGCAGGGCAGGGTAATAGTGATAGACATAAAGAGGATGATTGAGTCAACTACATTAGATTTATAAAATTAACTCCCTGAACAATAAACGAATAGTTCTTTATAAAAGAAATCACAGAAGAGCATTAAATCCGAGACACAAAGCGGTCATTGTTCGAGCCGCCGCCGCGGTCCGCTACTGTAAAGTAAACGGAACGTTCCATCTTTTGATTAAGCATTTGCTCAGTGGACGCTGATTGCCATGCTTTGTTATGCAAACAAGCTACACGAAAACACTTATTAAACTTTATTAATAGCTCGCAATTACAAAGGGTCCGAAGAAATTTGAAACGTTAGTATTAATATAGCGATACCCCTTCGGCGGGCGAAACGAGAGTTGAAATTTTATACGTCTGCCAGAAATACATAACTGCATTGAATTTCACTTTTCTGTTTTGCATTTTTGTTATAACTTGGTATGGAGAATAGGGATGCAATCGTTTATATGATTTTAAATCTCACATTAATTAAACATTCATGAAAAAAAAAAAAACTAGAGAAACACAAAACAAAGAATTTATTTCTTTTGTTGTAACTATCGTACATCAGAAAAAGTCTTCTTGCTAATGCAATGTTATGTAGCTACCGTACATACTGGCTACAAAGTTTAGTGAAATAAAGTTTTGAATTGTTGATTTAACGAGCTCCGCGGCGCAGTACCTGCTTGCCCAGTAAATCGAATGTCCCTGCTTTAATTCCGAAGCCACATGTAGAGCTTGGTTAGTGATACACTTTTTTGCGTTTGTGTTGAATTTATTAAATTTAAAACTGAATATTGATGTTCAACGTTGCCGCTAAATATATTTAACCTAATGTCTGTTTACAACTGAATAAAATCTGCGCTGCCATCTGTGTTTGTTCAGTGTTTTTTTTTTTAACCTTTTGCAAAGGGTACTAGGTTCTGCACATTTTTATTACGGCATTATCTTAAACACAACATTAGGAAGCCGCGGAAAACAGAGCAACCATTCGATGGTTAAATGAGCGACGTAATGAATTAAATCCCCTGTAAAACTCGACGAACGGCGATCAGGCGAGGTGAGGAGGGGGATCCAATTAAAATATGATAGTGCGAATTGATTCGCAGAGTGCGCGGTTTGCAGAGGCGACGATTGATAGATTCACACTGATTAAGTTAATTAATTCCAATATGCAACAGGGATAGAGTAAAAGTGGTCATATCCTAAACTGTTGCATATTGAACTCCACGAGGGCTGATTCATGAATGATCTGAACAATATTTTACTAATTTGCCATTGTTTGCCAAAATTATGAAAAAACTGTACGATGGTAAAGGCGATAATCCGAAAAATAGAATTGAATATAAATGAGAATTAAACAATGTTATTGCTGACTACTTGTTATTTTAGGATATAATACCCAAGGTTCGCAGCAAACAAATGAGTGTAAAGAAAATATTGTTAAAGGCCTTAGCAATTACCTGTTTGCAATGCTTTAAGACTTCGCGGCACATTGTGAATAATAAAGTAAGATATGAACGGAACTATTTGCTTTTGGATTTGTATTTTACAGTGTATCTTATACTATTATAAAATTCAAGAGTGAACTTCCTCCGGAATATCATACAGCAAACAGCAAAGTATTACTTTGTAGTTACATATATACGTTGACATCAGGTGTAGGAGATAATGTTTTGGATATTGGTTTCTTTCAGCTGTGAAACAGTTTGTTTTTAAAGTAATCAATAAAAATTAAGTTGTAACGTATCGTTAAGCAAACCAGTTAAATAAGTGTAACGCTTAAAGTGAATAATTGCGTACAAAGCGAGCTGGTACAGAAATCGCCTAAATACTATTTTACATACTGCGGACCTTGATTGACACATTGACGTCCGGATTCATTAACTTGTCTATCTGCATCTAAATTATTAAAATCAATATCTATATTTACAGTCAAATGTAAATGCACTTAGCCTGTTGCATATTAAAACAGCGAATAACCCACCGGGGCTCTTCTCATTCAATTTTGACAAATTTGATATAACTTTAATTTCTGTCGCTCCGGTATTCCAATACAATGATGTCAGTAGACTATGAATATTTACATCGTAAATTTATTCAAACGTTACCTTCGTTCGTTTTACTGCAATTTCAGTAGCATTTCACCTTTAACGAAAGTTTTTTTTCATTCCACTAAACCACGAGGCGAGCAACACTTTTACATGTTAATTAGTATCAGATTATAACCTATAACAATCTTATGTTAGATTGATATACACTCAACCTCGAAGCGCTCGACAACTTCATATATAAGACGTTAAGACTCATAACCCCAGTAATTTCACTAGCTATAACAAACATTTACGCAGTAATGTTCAACGACATTAATATAGACAGCAATAAAAAATTAGTACCAGTATTAAATATAATATACTTAAAATACCTGCATAGAAATATTTCTAAGAAAACCGTTGATGTATTGTTTTAATAAAATTTTATAAGATCATTATTATTTGATAGAAGATTTATAGCGATATTAAAAATAGCTTAAGCTATCCTTATTCTATTTTTTAAACCACTTGCAACATTAAACAATTTAAGTTTTCTTTAGTATTTATAGTTATACCTCTCTGTTTTATGTATTCACTTACCATATTATTATTAGAGAAAAACGCACAAAAATTTTGAAGTCGTATTGTCGCTTTCTTCGTTACAAAAAATAAGATGAATATCCAATAAATAATACACTATAAGTCGGTGGTTTAGTACCTCAAGGTACAATGTCTAAATAAAAATATTCAGTTTTATATAGCATACTTCCTCATTTATATAGCAGGCGTTATACAACAGAAACTGAGGTAAAATGATCATGTCGGTAGATTAAAAAAGTTAAAATATGGCGGCGCTAATAAAAGAAACAAAAAGTTCTCCAGCTATTAGATATAATTCACCGGCAGCCATCGCTACCGGACGGGGGGTGAAAAGTAAATAAAACGAAACGAAAAACTTTTATAATTAAGTTATTAATGGCTATAATAAATTACGGGACTTTT
Source organism: Byasa hedistus (assembly GCA_029286795.1). Taxonomy (NCBI): domain Eukaryota; kingdom Metazoa; phylum Arthropoda; class Insecta; order Lepidoptera; family Papilionidae; genus Byasa; species Byasa hedistus. The sequence continues at coordinate 1,332,920 of JAGSMW010000027.1, read as the reverse complement.
ACTGTTACCTCCTGCTTTATATCGGTTGTACCTATGTATTATTGTATTGTTCGACATTATCCGTTTCGGGGTGAAGTTATTGAATTACCGTATTATATAATACATAAATCAACTCCAGGTATTCAATGTAGAAGAAATATGCGGCAATGTGTTACGTAAATTTGTTAAATTTTACTTATTATATTTATAGAATGAGTAACTGAAAAATATGTTCCTGCCTTGTTCTTCTGTCTCTAATCTAGAGCTCTAGGCATTAAAATTAAGGTATTCAAGAGTGTGCTAAAACTATCGTATCACTTCCAAACAATATGAAAACTGCATATAATAATCAAAAGAGCAATTTTGTTATTAGTATCGCAAAGTCAGCGTTAGGGTGCCGCTGTTTTATACGTAGGTGTAATTTCGAAAATAATCGATCCCGCACCCCAGCACATTAACGACGGCTGTTCTAAGGGGGAGTTCGTCGACCAAATTTTTATCATGCATATTTTTTAATTTTATTTCCGACCCCCCTACCGGCCCAGCGGCCAGCATGTGCCGGTATTAAATCAATACCCGCCCGGGGCGGCTTGTTATTCTATTTGCAGGAGGCGGACTGCGCTTTTTGGCGTCACTCACCTCCTGGGCACACGAACGCCGGAGACTCCGCATACTCTCTAATGGAACGCCGTTATGAAATCCCCATGCTAAAGCTGAAAACTAGACTCCCATATATTGCAGCCTAATGCACGCGAATGGCTTACGCTTTTAGCTCGCAAAAACATTTTCATGCTATCAATCTATCCGGTCCGCCATACGACGAAATTTTTACTACTCTATCCCAAAACTTAACTGATGCGGCGTTTATTTACATACATTTCGCTAAACCGATATGAAACGGTGAAGGTAATCTACTAACATTTCGTTTTTCCTTTAAAACAAATTGAAAAAGGTGCTGCAAATGTCAAGTCCGTAACACTGTTTTCGTAAGTCCATTTTTACTCGGTACTCGTTAAAAAAATTACCAAATACAAAGCGTTTGAATTTAGATGCTGTCAATGTGTTCCCTTTAATCCTGCCCTCTTCGACTACTACGACTAATCCAATTAAAAAGTGTTTCGTATTTCTACGAGCGCCATGCCTCGAATGTGAATGTATACAGACGGATTCGAAAGCCTAGGAAGGACAGAAATTTCAAAACAAGAATAGTTACAAATTGGTAGCTACGAAGTTTTAGTAAAAAATAGCTGGTACGTATTCACGTTTCTCGGCATCGCGTACTCGCTTTGAAAAGCAATGTTGTGTTTTTAGAGAGTATCTGTTAAAGCTAGGACAGCATAAGATGGCTAACACTAAGTGAAATGCATTCGTGCTGGTCCAACAATACGATACCCGCCAAAACAAAATCACCGCATTCGTTCTCTCACATCCCATCGACACATTTACCCAAAGAGAATGGGACAAAATGGAATCTTTTCACTTATTATTGTATGCTGTCTGTAATTTTCGTTTTTGTACCTTCATTCCACTTTCACTCCGAAGTTTTGAGGTACAGTCAAACACAAAAGTTAGCAATACATTCGCAATCAAGTTATTTTTTAAACTTAAGTTATCAATTATTTAGTCAACTGCTACAGAATTGATGATACATAATTTTTTAAGTAAAATCGAACTCATTGGTTCATTAGCGAATAAGTATAAAAATCTTATTGCTATGTATTTATCTATAATGCAATAAACATCCGCTCTTTTTCTTTCATTATCACTGATCTGACGTAATCCTATTAAAGACCACAGTTAATTACAGTATTTTTATATAAAGAATAGAAGGCTAGTTTATTCTCACAGCTTCCGTCCATGTGGATTCTAGATAATGTAATTGTCTTTAACAAAACCTACATCAGTTGACATCTATTCGGAGAATTTTGAAAATACATTAGATTAAATTCTATATAGAAATAAAGGATAATATGTACACAGAAGAGATTAAAGATCCATCTACACGATAATTCTTTACTGTTATAATTGTTTGTGTATTTCAACTAGAATTATACAGAACATAGTTCTGTGGTGACTTTATATTCTATCAAGTTACCGTTATCTCATTAAAATGATTTAACCAAAAAAATAGATAGCAGTTAATTTACTAAATAATCCCCGCGAAATATATAAACATCAACATGAATATAACGAAACAAGGTCATTCTTAACGTACAATCAGGAAAAGGTTATCAATTTGGTGCATTTTTCTCTTTAGACACTGGGTAGTAGATGTTACTTCATCGATTGATTTTGGTAATCTTATTTCTGTGTGGAGTTTTTATAAAAGGGCCTATTGGCTGATAATGATGATGACAAATTAAAAAGCTTTTAATACATAACACACCTAGTAGTACAAAATAGATCAACTCTTGTAGGAGGTTTCTGTTGCCGAAGACCGTCTAAACGGGAACCTGCACAGCGCCTATTCTACCACCAAATAGTAATGTTGAAACATTACTGTACTCTACGGTATCTAGTAAAGCCACTGGGGTAAAATCTTAACTGTCAAGGCGACGAGCACAATGTGATGCAGTGTCCATCGTCAATCACCATCGTTATGGGCAAACATAGATTACAACAGTCCCATCTCGTCTTTTCAAGGAATAAAAAGACTAACATATATAGTAACTTCAGTACAATGTGGGAACGTGAAAAATAATGAATCACTCGAGATGACCGTCCCGCTACCAGCATACTAAACAGCGGTCATCTTTTGACAAATGTAGGAGCGATTACGAAGATTGAGCGCAAGCAATTACGTCGCATGCGGATTACGTAGATCGTAACTAGCGGCGCGAGTTCCGCACCTTTATCTCAAGTAGGTCCAAACGAGCGGCACAATAGAAGCATCCGCCCCCAGTTCCTGCCGCGGACGTGTAAATTGTACCACTCACAAAACACGGCCACGAACCGGCACAACCGCAGGCCGGGAAGCTGACCAAATCATGTTAAATTGTGAACACATGCGCGCTCTCCTCTCTAAACGCTTACTAAAAAATAAACGGCCTTGTTATTTATGAAAATTATCAAAAACTAGCTAAATATTTATAACGTAATAAAGCATGGGAAACGAATCACAAATGCATTAAAATGATTAACTTTCTCCTAATTATTTGTAAGAAGTAATTAAGAATTAGGACCCACTCTAACTGTATTGTTTATCATCATCACAGTTCAAAAGTCTAATTGAATATGCAATGCTTATGAGATAGTTTCTGAATATATTATATGCACTCTAAGGTTCACTAGATTATTTATGACTAATTACAGAAAGCTTATAACCACACGGCTACTTGCAAGAAATGAAAATGTTTAAATTTAGATAAAATATTTAAAAATGAATTTTTATGTGGCAAAGTCAAACATGTTGAGAAATAATGATTTTCATAATTAAAACGTTGAGGAGTAATGATTGCCTAAAATCAAATAATGCTTTGTGTGTTGAAACATTTTGGATAGAACTACTGCAAATTGGTAGTCACAACTGAGTTGATAAAAAATATATTTAAAATACCACCACAGCAAATAGGTTACGAACGAAAAGCACGAAAAGTTTCACAAACTTTGAATTAGGTGGAAAATTTAACTAAAATGAATTACAAACTGCAAACTGTTTGTATTAAATTTTACAAATGAGTTTGATTTTGTTTTACTTGAAATATTCGTGTATTCCATGCAACGGTACGCAAATGGTGTATCGATTATTTGTGTACGCGTAATAGTTTTCAAAATGCCGATTGTATTTTAAAACAAACTGTCAAATTATAACTTATAACAAAAAAAAACGTATTCGTCTATAAGAATTGTAATATGTAGAATATGACAATGTTGGACATGAAAACCGAAGACACTTCTCTTCAATCGGAACCTTAACTGCAGCCATTAGATGTTATTACCATTATAAGTCATTTTGTTATAACAATAGAGCAAATAATCGCCTTGTCCACTTGCAAGTCGAATATTAAATGCACCGCTTAAGCTGTAAGCTGTAAGCTTAGAACCAATTTACAGGAAAAGTTTGAATGATAACACTTAACTACTTCGTGTCATTTTGAGGTAATGCTCGATATTTTGTTTATCGATCTCTCTCCTCTCTCCATTACCTGAATAATAATAAACTGTATGCAGATCCGCTCATAGAGTATAGATAGTCCTATTTTGTTATAACCAAGAACGAATTACGCTATAGGCCTCAAAAAGAATAAGGTGATTATTAAATACCTCGTATTTCATGAAGAAGATAGACTAAATATTATTAATATTGATTAAGTCTGTGTATGAACATAACTCAGAATCAGAAAAATGAAATGAGTATGTTGTTCAATACAGAGAAAGAAATAAGAATTAAAATGAAAGCGTAAAGGAATGTTAAACTTTACAAGTAGTTCGCATCAAACAAAGTACTTTAAAGAATACTGTTACCGGATCTTACAAAGAGTTTTATAAAGTTTTATAAGTATCGACGACAACAGTTTATACTTCGCTTGTGAGAAACATGCATTGTTCAAAGTTCGCAGTAACCTAATTAGGTTAATAAGGTTATTAATAATTAAGTATATCTTTACTTGCGGATTAATTTTGTACACGTTTTAGGCGTTTGCAAAAAGATAATAGAAGCTAGCGATATTTCAATGGAAATATAAGACGTTTTAAAAAACTGGAATCACTAAGAGATGGTTACAAAAGTGACAAATTATACAAGATTATAATTTAAAACCCCCGTGGAAATTAGTAAAAGCAAATTATATATAGATGGACAAAGAAAGCATCGTGTGAAAAACTGCCCGCATGTGACACGCTTGATAGCTTAATGTTTTATTCAAATGTAAAGGAAATTAATGACAGCAAGTAACAGCAAATTGATCGACTACTGTGAAAGAAAATTATTGATAATATAATTTATATTATAAAAGAAAACTACTTAATATTAAACTTGTTTGAAAACTTTATGAGCTCAATAAAATTAATGCATAATTCCAACTTATTTCTTAATACAACGTAAAGTTTATACGTATTCATTGTTTCTAGTATTACGTATTATGTCTGATTAACATTTTACAGAAAACACTATTGTAATATGAAATGAAGACAGATTTTACCATAGAGGAATTTCTCAAAAAGAATTTTGTGCTACTACTTAGCTAATAAGTATAAATATTTAGTATTGACAAAGAACGTTTGTGAGACTTAAGATCTGAAGAGTCGCTGCATGCGGACAGTGGAGATCCAGTTAGAGAAGGAATCATTGGAAAAGGCCCTTATTCCAAAAGTATGTGTCTATCAGCTGATAATGGATAATAACCATGACATCTTCTTAAAACGGTTTCATTTTGATTAAGTGACACTACACAAAAAAATTCATTACACTAAGAAAAATAACTATGTAAACTTTCCTTAATGAGTAGTATTCTGAGAACGTAATCATTCAAACTTAAAATTATGTTTTTAATAGATAGTCAGATAAAACACGGAGCATCTCATTGTGATAAGCTATACCGAAAAACTCAAAGATGTCTAGCACAAAAAGTAAAAAAATGTAAAACCTAGGGGCGAGGTAATAACACTTGTAAGCGATTGTGTGGGAGGATACTTAAATCTATCTCTATTCAGAGTAAAAAAAAGAATAAAATCGGAAGGGCATAGTTTTGTTGTCAGTAACGGACAAACGAGCTAGTAATGCCTAGTAATAAGCTTGAATTTTAATTTAAATGTAATTGAAAAAGGCACGCGATCAGTTTACTTTAGTTGGAATACTCGATATGCTTATCGATTTAGTTGACATTTCATTGTGTCGTTATAATACGAGCAGCGGCAACTTTTATATATTTCACAGAACACAGAATGTGTTCAACGTATATGTGATCAACTTTAAAAACGGCGAGCGGATTGGATTTGTTTGTTCACACAACCATCTGAGCGCGTTGTGATTGTGACGACTAAAAAAAATTATTGTCCGATAAATCAAGGCGGCACTGCTGCGAAACGCATTCACCCTGTTATAAAAAGGCAATTATAATTCGACCACACGATCGTGTGAACGTTATGTGTGATCGATACTTAGCTACCCTCGGCGGTACCGTTCTCTGCAAACGCAGCGGAGCTGGGCTCCTTGCGCACTGGCATAAAACGCGCACACTGCGCACGCGACCCTACTATACCAAAATGGCCGCCACCCATCAACCCTACCCGCGACATTTCACATTAATTCCGCGCCCCATTGTTCAATCGCACCCATAATAATTATATTGAGCTGCCCGTTACAAAACAACTAATCTGCAATACCTATCTATCCGAACAAAACGTTTTATAAAGGGTTTACCGTGCTCTGCGTATCATAATCAAGGATAAAACTTTTTTAAAAACCATTCAATGGAAACCTTAAAAAATACACTGTATTGGTTTCACATTTGATGAATGTTTTTGTTTAGCATTAATAAAAAGAAGCTGTAGTAGTACCTATTGAACAGCAACTAAAAAAGTAAACGAGTCTTTATCGAGAGATTTTTCTGTAAAGTTTTGATAAGCCAGAAATCGAATACTGGTTTACGGTGATGCCTTTAATTATTGCATGTAAACACTTGGATTGTTTTAACAACAAATGTCTAATAACATTACCAAGAATGTAATCGATCTTAAAATGTATTACATGTTTCTACGAGTAGACTAAACAAATGTGAACAATACGTTGTCTCTTCATATCGAATTACTTTATTCAATGCGAGCTTCCTGTGTAATCGCGTATCGACTTACAAACTACTGTGAATTAATCATAAAATGAAAAATACTTACCAAGAAAATGTTAAAGGATATTTGGTAATTTTTTGTCGCTTTCAAATGACAGCAAGAGGTTTTTTCTCTTTAATGACGACTCATATTTTCTTATTAAGTACTGTCGATTATATCACTATCATTGTTTATTTTATTATGTGTACTCTTGTTAAATCATAAATATGTAATAATATTTTTTTTTTGTTAAGTATATCCATGAATTCCCTTTTTTCAGTCTTTACTATAGTAGCTTATAACAAATTAATGTAGTAAGACTGCTTTGTAATAAAATATATCCTGATCAGAAACGAAGTACATTAAATAGAAAGTAATTAACATAACATCGCTTAATTAATACTCTAAGTAAATATTTTAGAAGTTAAATGAACAACTGCTGTAAGCTGTAATTAACTGAAACAATTGCTTTAAAGAAGAGTTTATAAACTGGTTACTTTAAATTACTTTTATAAGTGCCGCGGCAAATGAACGTTTTTCCTTGCTTCATAGACAATTAAAACTAATAAACTATTCTTAAGGATGAAATAATTGAATGTTATTTTGAAATGTAATGTAGTTTCGATGAGCTCTCCTAAATATTTATTTAACTCATTATTAGTGTTTTTTCTTCTTTATATATGAAGTTTTTGGTCACATCTAATAGTTAAAAAGAGACATAACTTATGATTAAAAAGAAAACCAAACACCTTGACGAGTGCGCCAGTCGTCATTAGTAACAGGAGTCCCTCCAAGGCGTCTATAATCTCGTAATGAGCGATTCTAAATGCACCTAATTAGTAGGTCTTAAAGTCGTAAGTACCAAAGCGGAGGCAGTTCATCGAAAAATCCGCGAACCGGGCGGCGTGCCCATCTATTCTAGCGCGCACTTTCTGAATGTAAATTAGCCTCGAAAGGCTCCTGGGCTCGTATTACCTCCATAGAAGGCATTCACGCAGTGTTTCGCTAATTCACAGAATCGTCGAGAGGGCATGTTTCACACTTGCGTCAATCGGCGCGTAAGCTAAGTAAATTCATAGTGCTCCAACCGGCGGACTAATTTAATGAGAGTCCTTTTCACCGGGCTACGCCTCGAGGGCGTCACACGTTGCATTAAAATGAGATTAACGCTCAAATGTCATAATTGCGCTCCTCGGCGTGTCTCCGCGGAAAGCCGCCTTTACTTCGAATCTACTTAATTAATGTAAATTTTTTTTAAGTTCGCAAAAAGAACAGGGCCTACTGCGTAACTTGATCATTTCAAAATATACAGCGGCCTATTTTTTTTTTTAGATATATATACGATACATATTGAAACGTGAAAGTCGACGCACGGTTTTTGAATGTAAATGCTTCAGCTCGTAAAAAACGATTATATAATTTTACTGATTAGGAAGAGAGAGATCAAACACCAACAAACCAGCAAAGTAAACAGGGAGTTGGTAAAATGGCCGCTTTGGTAACAACGGGGAAGCGCACCGGCGCGCCCGGCGTTAGGCACCCATCTCCGCCGCGCTCAATACAAATCCACGATCCGCCGGGCCTTGTACAAAAGCAAACGCTCGCGGATCCTTCAGAGAGCGATACTGTTGTAGTGCATTATACTGTAGCGACGCGGCTGTACAAATTATCGCCGCGCCGACAACAAACGCGACACGCGACGGCAAAACATTTTTAAAGTCCCATTATCTAAAGCGAAGCACCCGACGAGGTAAAGCTTTGCCGCCCTCAATGATCCAGTGCCGAGGCCGCCTCTCCCGTCGCACATGTACTAAAACCACAAATTAAGAGACAATTCACACTGCAATGTACGAGTCACTTTTTCACAGAGGCGATGGCGTCGGCGTTAAAAGGCACCGGTGTACCAGCGTCGCGGGTAAATATAAAATCGCAGACGTAGTTAAAATAAAGCATATCTGCGCGAAGAAAATGAAAGGGGTAATTGCGAGTGGAAAAAAAGTTAGAGGCGCAAACTAAAAGGAACCGTTAGTACTAAGTCACAGAGAGGAGAGGGCTGAAACTCGCGAAACTAATTGCAAATGTTCACTGAAAAAACCTAAACTATAAAATATAAAAAGTTATCTTGGTAAAAAAGTACCAGGTTATTTACAATTATTAATATAGATGTTAATAAACCTTTCTATACTAATAAATTAATAGGGAAACGAGAGAGTACGTGATGTCAACTCCGTACGTAATATATAACATACTATAATACATATGTAAGAGACTAACATCTTTATAGTCTCATACATATTTGATAAGTAACATATAATGAGAGTTGCTTACACAAGTGCAATTCTTTAAATTGAGTATTCTAAAATTATTAACGTCAAGAGGACCGTAAAGTTAGCGGCGTGCGAATCGCATTATCTCATTACGGCAATTAAAAACCAATTTAGGCGGAGGAACAAAAAACTACTTTTCGCATCAGGAGAGCATTTAAAATAATTTGCCGAAAGTGGTACTTTAAACAAATTCACGGGACAAATTAAGCTTTAACGTCCAAACTCGTCTGCCGCTTGTAACTACACGTGTTCCGTAGGTAGTAACCGGTAAACAAATTTAAAACTATCTTCTATAACTGTTAAGTTAGCACCTAGCGACAATGTGAATAAACGGTTTAACTATCCATTCATCATCACCTCAACCGACGGACGTGCTGTATGAAATGGCAGTATTAATATATAAAAAAGTATATCGTTACGTTTGCCTGCTAACTGAATGAACGTGATTTTAAAATTACATGTAACTGATAAGTTTAAATTATCAAATGCTAGAGCACTCTCATTAAAATAGTAAGTAGTGAATACGGATGTAGTTTTCGAGGATCCCTAAAACACTTACTGAATAATAGCTGGCTCATTAAAAAAAATGATTAAACTTAGTGGTTGTACACCAAGCACTTTAGGACTCACCACTGTTCCCATTACACTAAAGTACGTACCTGGAAATAAAAAAACGAATGATATTAGTAAAGATCGATACACAAATAAGCACATTAAATAAGTGAAGTTCAATATAGTAAATAATATAAATTATACTCGTTTTTAAATTTACAACGGGTTAATAATTTACTATAATTTCGCATGAGGCATGATAGTTACGTGGCTGTGGAATCGAACCCAATACTTCTGTATTGTAAGGTTAGCTCAGAGAAGCGTTTAAAATAGTAAGTAAAAGGAATGGATTATTATACATTATATCAAAGAATTTGTTCTACGGACCAACAGCATTTTTATATTAAGTGGTATAGTTAATAAAAATTAAGCAAACGTTAATAGTCCAGTGTGGAGGTCCGAACTCTGTGTCCGGCGTGATCGATTGATCCAAATTGATCTTAATTTAATTTGAACGGAAACTGCAAAAATGGACCGTTAACGAAACAAATCGTGCGGATGTGAATAAACATTTTTTTTTATTATTTTGAAATATTCATACATTGAAATGTTTGTATTTCACTGTTAAATAAAATAAGAGATTAATTAGAATGATTAAGCAGTCGTAACATTAATAAATACAAACATGATTTTAACCTAAAACAGGCATTCCAACTTCATTAACAAAAAATGCAACTCTCATGTACGTTTTGCTTTTTGCATGATCATAGTTAAAAATTAAGGTATCTTGATAAAAAAAATAACATTTTTAAATACTTTTGACGTGTAATAACATAGTTCCTATCAACATTAATACCGAAAGATAAAAGTTGTATATAATAAATATATTCAATTAGCTGACCACAAAGCAAGGGTTGGCTACTAAACCGAATGTTTGTTGAAATATACATTATAAAACATATAAGGAAACACGTTGACAACGGTATTAGATACAGTACACGGTTTTTTTTGCCAGCCAATCACAAGGTAGCTAGCGTTTTTATCGGCCCTGAGCCATCAAAATGCTTATAGCTGTTTAACATGTAATTGGCGTTCGTTACAAACAGACACGCGTCATAATTTTTTAACGCTACTGTAGTTCATTTTGTAAAATAATTCCTCCTCCCGGTGAGGGTCGCCGCTCGCCGAGATGGCCCTAGCCTCTATGTAATTAGACCAATTTAAATCTTAATTAATATTAATTGTCGGACGTCGGAGAGAATCTGTCGCAGCATAAAGGCTGCCAGAGGAAAAGTCACAAATGAATTGAAATAATATTATGCTAAATGAATTCTTAAAGAAGAGGAGAAAAGAAAGCGTTGCCGATAGCCATAGCAATTAGAATCCTCCCAACTTTCATACTGCTCCGAGTTTTTAGTATAAGTAACAATGCGCAAGTTAACATGGCACAGGAGCAAAATAACAATGACACCTTTTCGAAGTTTAGGGAAAGGGAGAAATTTTCCGATTTAAATTATACCATGTAAAACAGTAAAAAAAACTTAAAAACGGCGATGACTGATAAAGCTCAAAGCAGTACATTGAGGTCGGCTCAAAGTGTAGACAATTTTCATGCGCGTCAAAGGGTTTATAGAAGTTTTACTGAAATTACGTCGCATCTCGACAACAGACGCGTAGGACGTTAATTTGTGATAATTATTTTAGTTGCGTAATTAAAGAGATATACAATTTTTCAATGTAAATACAATTTTATACCATCAGTGATAAATAAATTTGCAACAAACTATCAGCGGTAGATATACTTAACCTCATTGACGACTTAAATTGAAAAATCTGTACTATTAAAACCCACTAACAATTTAAACACAACCTGGAAGATTATCGCAAAAATCAAAATCATTCATTTTAATGTATCGCCGGCGACGACGTGTAACGTTCCAAAAATCTATGTGAAACTTTAGCTAAATATTACTAGGGGACAATCAGAAAGTAGGAATTCATAGGGCAGAGCCGGCTTTTATTATATAAGGGCGTCAAAAGCCGTTAAAAATGCAGGAATTTAGAGCGGAGTGTAGGCGAGGCGCGGCTTCTTTGAGACTGAAGCACACTCCGCGTCACGCGCCGCGGAAACGACTTTGTTCTCGGACTTTTTTCCCCGGCTGTACAGACGTACAGTAAAATAATATGCGCCTCTGTACACGCCGGCCCATTGTTGCCGCTTCAATATAAAATGATGCCCCGTAAGTTCTCTTAATGCGGATGTTAACATTTATTATTCTATTAGATTACTTAGTGGTTTTAATGACACCGTACCTTCTTGCCTCTACGCGAGTTATGCTATGAACGCACGATACAGTATGTAATTCTGTCGATCTTAATTATAGTATAACGGTCAGTTGGTGTATAATAATACATAAAAAGAAAGTTGAATGAACTTTAGATATATGCGCCGTTCTGTTCTTGACAAAATGGTAAATCTAGTACATCAAAAAAAGTAACAATTAAATCAGTAACGTCTTAGTCGTGGTCATTAAATATTTTGAGTGAAGAAACATGTTTTTAATTTGTTCGTACATGTCATAAAATTATCATATAATAACCGTAATTGTAGTTTTAATTACAGCAAACCATTTAATTATAAGACATAAAAATTAAAACGGAACTGAGAAAATGCAACAAGCTGGCACTTTACATTTTTTTTTATACAAAAACAAAATGATTAATTAAATGCAAATACAACTAAAAGTATTAAAATTGTTTGCAGGATAACTTTACGTGAAACTTATTACAAAATAAGAATAGAAACGGCTTACATGTACCTGTGAGGCTGATTGTACAATTAAAAGAATTGTACTCGTAGCTATGCAATTTAATATGTACCATATGCGATTGGCACAGTGTTCAAATCCGAATAAGATCACATACGACCACCGTATACGCGAATAATTTATTTTTATTTAGTCATAAATATTAATGAGATAATCCCGCATAATGCAAATGCCGTCTGCGATGTTGGCGAACGAATATAATATTGGAAGGTTTTTGGTGTTCTTTTCTATTCATAAGCACCCACCTTTTGTCTTTATAGTGCCAAGCAGCACCAACAGATGGCGACGGAACACAATTTATCATAAGTACAAAGTACATCCACTTTCTTCCATGTCGCAAACATTATATTATCGGATGCATAAGTTTTAAAACATTTTGTAGCGAGCAAAATATTGAATAATAATTTATCAGTTATCAACACGGTTAAAACAGTAAAATGCATCGAGTTGAAGAACAACAAATAACAATTTGCAGATAATATGTAAAATTAACCGTGCCGTTTGATTTTAATTAAACGGTGTTTAAAAAAATGGCTCAATTTATCAGCGACGAGTGTGGAATGAGACACCCGTGATCGTTTTCAATTGAGTTATATTAGTTTTTATTGACTGCACCTGTATCTAGACTCTACTTTGTGGAGTATATTTCAAATTGCACTTTATGAGTTGTCTGTAGCAATAAAAATGAGATTAACGCGCACTTTTTCTTTCAACTTCGTAAGAAAGAGGATTAAAATTACAAACGCCGTAGAACTAAGGCGAAAAGAACAAAGTAAATTTACAAGAGAGACTAAGGAAGACAATTTATTAATTAAAAACCATCTCGAAATATAATTTTAGATTCTTAAGTAAAACACTTTGTACAGAGAAACTTCGTGTACTTCATAGTGATAAACGGTTGACGATAAAATTGTTATTTCAACTTATACCCGGATATAAATAATTTAGATAAATTTAACATTTAATATCCACGAATCCAAATACCATAACAGTGGACAACAATATACTGAGATGATGATGATTAATAAAACTATGCAGTGTTCGTGGCGGTACCAGAAACTTAATACAAGTTTTGTAAAATACATTTGAATATTAACTATATAGCATTAAGCCTTTTTCAAGTGTCATGTTTAAATATTTACAACACATTTTTCAGACGGTATATTTGCAACTCTTCTTTACTAGGAAGGAAATACAGAATTATTTATAATGCAAAGGAGCCTTAACTGACTAGAGACGTGGACAGATTTTAACGGATTCAGTTCTAGATGTAGCAAAAATAGATAGATGAAAATATTTTAGAATGTCTTTTATGTTGTTTTGCATTATATTTGTAATAATGAAACTTAAATAATTCTATTGCAAATTATCTATACAGAAAATGTGCTGCAGAATTATTTATGGGTAACGAAATAAGTATTAACAAATTTAGTTTAACTTTCTATTTTAGAACTTTAACAGCATTATAAAACTTTTACACTTTACAGGAATATGAATGTATCGAAACTGACTTATTAAGTGTATCAAGTTGCTAAGGCTGTCGCATATTTAGCTATCGTTACGGTACGAGTTAAAGCCACAAATACAATGTGCGCCCGTCGACAGATGTAACCTTTTTGTCAGGTTAACGGAACACCACTTGTATGGATAGATAACGCATCAACAACTCCGTAAACGGCTACCGTGTTAAGTTTAGATATGATTAACGCTTTAACCTCAGAGAAAATATATTAATCAGTGTCTTGAAAATAATTCTTTTGAATTTTAAATTGAATGCTTTAACAACTCTTTCAGCACATGTCTTCCGCGAAACGATCTTCGAAGTTAGTGGCGAAAATATCATTTACATGAACAAGACAACGAAAGTATTTTAAATAACAAAACAAACCAGAACATATATCACAAAATAAATGATCAAGCTAACACACAATGGACTAAAGATTTTGACGAGCGATTAAACATTTTGCTAAAAATATTACAATTGATTTTTTTATCACTTTGTCTGATCTTAAGTGCACGACGGGTTCAACACACCGCCGTTAGCCCGGAATACGGCGACGTTTTGAATATAACAATTAAACTATTTTTAAACTTGAACAATATGTTACATGTGAATATGAAAGACGGCAAAACTGGCACGCTTTCGATACGGAGTAATGAGTAGCGAGGAAATTGCAGCACAACGCATGTGGACACGCGGAAAGTAAACAGTACGCAACCGAGGAAACTCTTGACACGTAAACAATGTCCTAAGTGCAGCGTTAATTATTAGTTTAAGTATTCATAAAAACGTTCCCTTTTACGTTCGAGCCGGAAGACGACAAAAACTTTCGTACCAAAGCACATGGCGAGGTGTGGGATTGTGGGCTTTATAAGCTTCAGCCTAAAACTTTGAGTTGCACGATAGTGTGGAGCAGATGGTCCGGTCGGGTCGCCGACTGTACCTGTCGGTGGGCAGCTGGTACTAAGGCACGCACCACACCCTACTGTAACATCGGCTTTACTCAAAGAATGTACTCGTTTCCTTATCAATGTTATCAAAAACTTAACGTGTCAAGTAGTTTGTTTAAGCGAAAAAGCTTAAACTCGCTAATGTGATGTTAAAATTATGTTAAATACGCCATTCTGTTTATGTTGAAATACTGAACGCGTGAAAAATATTTCGCGAATAGCCATAGCTTTTTAATCTTATTTTCGTTTGGATTCACAGCATTATATTTAGGATATATTTTATATGCATATTATTTTCAGATTACAGAAAAGTAAATATATGTCCATAGATATTTTTTACTTTCGGTTATCTTTTAATAAATATGTACAAAATTTTAACTATTGTCATCTTACTATATTTATTACAAAGCATCCATGTTATGGTTTAAATACAGATTTAAAAAAAAATCATAGAAAGGTCGCAGGTGCGCGGGCAGCCTTAACACCTTTGTCCTTCAACTTTGTTATAAAAAGAATTACATTGGAAACGAAGCGCCGCATCGTACATCGGTCATCTTGTCATACTTAGGCCGAACTTAATGGATGAAATTTGATACAGAATTTCGTTTCCGTACCTGCCTAGAATTATTTTATTTCAACATAAATGTTAAACAGTAATCAATACGACAATGTATTACTTAACCGTATTTGAACATTTTCGTAATAGAAATTTATGCATATAATATAATTAAACATACCTACTTCCTTACAATGGCCTTGAAAGAAAGTATGTTACTTTGTTACAAGACAAAGAGTAACGCGTAAGTATGACAAGAGTTAAGATAACCTAATGATTGTTATTGTCTTTGAATCCATAAATTGTAGTGGCAATGTCTGCATTCTTCTCAAGGGTAAATGTTTATCTACATTCTACAACAACAGGCCATTTGTATCTTAGGTGCAGTTGCGACGTATCTTAACATTTGACCCTCGTAGAACAATATTCGCTCGATAATTACGGAGATTTATGTTTATAAAGTCAGACGCTGCCCCGTAGCTACAGCACAATATGTCAAATAAATTGCACTTGTTTACAACAAGAGTGTGGTACATCCAAGAAGAAATTTACCTACATCACAGGACTGAAGGTTAACAAAGCTTATCGCAGTGTATGTTTGACCTGCACAATATGTTGTTTTGTATTTCATCAGACTTTCATACTTACTCATTTCGCTACTTACATTTCTACCTATAAAACTTCAAGGTGAACAGCACATCATTTTCTTAACCATTGCCAATATCGTCATCAACTGAAAACGATTGTCGCAACAGAAGAAATGAAGGCATGTCGCCATTTCATATAAATTTTATTTATTACAGACTTCCTTAAAATTTACAACGCATGATCTCCTTCGGGTCCTAAACTAAGCACAACTTGTATCTCGGGACTCCATACAAATCCCAAGAATTACATTTATTAAAAAAATCTAACGCTTTCAAACGAATTTATAATTGTTTAGTTAGTACTCGCTCACGTTTTTTTTTAAGTATAATATAAAAACAGTGATGGTACTTATAAGATGTAATAGTTGTTTTTAGTGTTGTCGAGTCGGTGTCTGATACGCTTACGGGTGACCTTGAAAGATGATCAGGTCAATTACTCTAGATAGCGACCATAATTCAATAAACAAAAAAATAAAATGCAACACTACTTCATGCATATAATTTAAACTAACAATAATACTTCATTGTCATGTTATAGTCATTTTTACACTCATGAAGCATTTATTACAATTTACGACATTGGAAAATAATGGAGAGGAATAGAAATCGACATGACGGTGCAAAGCCACATCTAATTCTGTCTCATCAATGTTAGTTTACTGTTATTAGTTGAACAATGTCTGTGACATGTACGTTAATTTTCAGCATTTCATACATAAATTACAAATGATGACCAGCGCTAAACCAATAGTATAATACTGCAGTGACTATTCGATTCGAAGCAACATAGATTAAAAAATCTGGCCTTTTTTTCTGGATATATAATAAAATAATATTAAGTTAATCGAAGCAATAAAATCTAGCAACACGTAAAAACTAGCAAAAAAGTACAGAAAAGAAGAATCGAATAAAAAAAAATATTATCTCAAAATCAGACAGGAAAAGAACCAACATGAAACATTTAACTTTCACACACCGCACCAAACGTAACGAGTGAACAAAAAGTTATAAAAATGTTTTCATATTAATACTATCAATCGCAAGTAACAGCGTTTCTCCCCGTTCCGGACTTCACAATAAAGCAACTGTAACTAATAATTATAATAACGCGTTGTATTAGATACAATGTTAATTAGTCCATTGTTCAACATAGTGAATAGATATCGGGTTATATTGTAAGAAATCGAACGGATCCATTACAAAAAGTGGTGACGCACACAGCGGCGGCGCACACAGAGGCGCGCGCGCGCGGCGCGAAACAATGTTACGGGCGTCGGGAAGGTCGTGGTGGGGCTATTAATAAAGTGGAATAAAAATATAATTATAATTATTTGGCGGCATTCAGTGGGGCCCGGTATCGATGGCTGCGACGAGGGGAACAATAAAATATACTTTAATTAGAAACGACTTGGACGGCGTGCACTCGGCGGGCGGACGTTCAACCCGCGCATTCGTACACTCGCATATATCGATCATATTTCGCGGACGGGTACGATCCGACCGCGGCGCGGGATTGCTGCCCAGCATTTGCATACTACGGGATAAAGGTGCTATACATATCTAAAGTGACAAATTTATTAAACAAATTTTAATTTCACACACTAAATTCAATCAAGACCATCACATATTTATATATCTCCTTGGCAGTCAAATACGATTACGACATGGAATTTGATGCTACTGGGAAATTTTAAAGAATAGTGAGCTTATTAACCATGATTAAAAGGCGGTAAAATCACGCTAGAACTGTTCTACCCGCTGTTATTAAATATAGCATCGTTTACAGTTGCGTTCAGTCTCTTTTACCTGGTCGGACTAATATGCGACCATCAACATTGACAAAATCGACATTTCCAAATCGTTACCCTTTTTTCTGGCAATATGTCAGAAAACTTGAAGAGTCCGACAAAGACAGATGATTATTACTTTTTAGTATGCGAGAAATTCATCTACAGAATTATAGAATCGTTTGAGTATTTTAGAGAACGTTGTATTTCATAATTAAATAAAGACATGCCATTCGCAAACTGCTATTCAGACTGTCTATTATTATGGATCCAACTCGTCAGACAACTTTCTCTTAGACTGCATTCTCAAAATATCCCTGTCGAAACCCAGACTGTAATTTCTTACCTAAAGTTTAAAATTTAGTGATTAATATACACTCCCGGACACATCTATCGGCCCACCACCCAGTGTTTAAAATTTCGACGGTGTCTAGCTGAAAATAAATGTTAGGTGGAGCAATAAGTTTTAATGCAGTTTTAAAGCGGATTTATTGGTCAACCCTTATGTAGGTTTTTTTTATTTTTTTTTTGTAATTTTGAATTGATCTGGCCGGCAGAAGTTTTACAACTTGGGCGACAATTTCAGGCAGAGTATCCATATTTTTTGGTCAAAACTGGCTCTAAGTTTAGATTTGCCTTTTTATGGAACCAATAATCGGACACATCAAAAAAATAAATCCAATTTGTGCGAAATAAAAAAGTTTTCTCCATTCCTGGGTCATTGAAAACAATGAACAGACTCGAATTTTCGCTTTTTTTTTTTCATAATCCTGAATTCAAAATTAAAAAAAAAAACATACATAAAGGTTGACCAAAAAATCAGCTTTAAAACTGCATTAAAACTTATTGCTCCACCTAACATTTATATTTAGCTAGGTTCCTTTAAAACTTTTAAACACTAGGTGGGCCGATAGATGTGTCCGGGAGTGTATATATTACGCCTCTTTTGATTGCCATTCATCTCTCGGTTTATTGGTATTCTATAACAATTTACTTTCTGATATTGTCGGGGTACGCGAAGATTGCTTATTATGATAATCTCAAAGCGACAAAACAAAAGGCAGTACTCAGAAATACCATGCATTTCAAAATTCTGAGTAGCGTCATATTGTTATTTGGTAGAGCGAAGGATTTACCTGAAACTGCTTGCACCGATTTCTGTCCACGTATACGATACGACGAGGATTAATCGTGAACTCTAAAAGATCCGCTGTCCTTGCGCAATGATTGCATACTACAACACTGTAGTGGCTTAAAAAACCTGCCGCAACACTACCACTCATTTTTTTTTCAATTCCCATCATTATTTTGAAATTCGCGAACGCCTGCCTACACGTCTGATCACTTAGTAACGTTATTTTTTTAAACACAGCAAACCTTTTTATCAAATTTCTTATCATTTGTTTATATTGTAGTGTTGAGCCAGTAGCTAGAGGCGGTCCAAAATAATAAATGCGCTTTTGTCTTTGATCTTTTTTTCAGAATAAATATGAACAGGGATTTAATAACCGGTATTGTTTGCCTTCTCGGAAAATGTTCAATTCGTTTATAAATGTGTAACGTTGAATATTTTTATGAAGCATTTATTTGTTCCGCTTTATTTGTTTTCATAACAAATAAATGAAAATCGTATTTAAGCGCCATGGCTTAAAATACTTCATTCAATTTAATATTTCTTTTGTTTACGTAAACCAGGATGGTATTGAAAATGTTTGAATAGCAAGTGCAGTAAAGATTTAGTAAAAATAAAATTTTTATCAGAAAAAAATAGCACATCCCTATTATATGAGGTACGTATGAGGTACGTCTTTATAAGTTCGATACGGCAACATAGTAGTTGGCAAGAGGCTCAAGATGGGTTAAACAGAGGGAAGGCTCTTTAGGATTCCAGTTAAGTTGCTACGCCTTGATCGGGCGGATGCAAATTAATTTTATTTTCATTCAATAATACTTAGCGATACTCGATGTTAAAACGTGTTTTTGTAATGTTGTAGGCAATTTGTTTAAGCGTCTGATGACCTCTGCAGCACTGAAGTGTGTAACTTAGATACGAAACACCTTGAAGTATCAATAATTAAGATAAATAATGCTAGATTTACAACTACACAAACAGAAAGCTGGATAACAGCAAATTGTCGTTATCGAGTCTAAACATAATAAGGAAAAGTGTACACAACTGTATTGGAAACAACAAAAAGCTTAGCGTGATTCATGAAATCTTCAGTTAAATAAAAATATTTAGGAGACCATAAAACAAAAATAACAATGTAGTTTAAAGTAATCTCGAACTTTAATTTTTAGTATTGATGATTAATAAGTATGATGACTAAATAAATCGACGGAATGCATATGAGAACGGTGTAGGTGCGTAAACTTCGCTGTAAACTGCGACGAGCGCAGTTTTCAAAGTAATAAAGAGTAAATTGAAAAACATTTCACAAGGCAGAATTTTCACTTCAGGCGACGACACAACTATGCGAGACAAATTTATAACGTTGCATACTTGCATGAACTTATTAAATAATGTTAGCAGTGCATCATACTACAAAGATATTGACGGTGAACTTTAATCAGTTTACGTCGGTGTTCAAGTTTGATGGAATTTCTACGCTGTACTTTTATGAAAAAAAAAAAGCACTCTACATGCACTCCACCAAGTAAACTGAATTTCCGCGCAACAAAGGGCTTCAGGATATTGCTAAAATTAAGATTTAATAGTATGCAATAGAAAGTCGATACTAAAATAAAAAAAAATTAAAATACAAGTATAATAAACAGTACGGCAAATACAGTGAGTGTTTAGGAAAGACCTAATACGAGATCATTTCATTTGCAATTTGTGCCTACTAAATTAAATCCGGCAATAGTTTTAGATAAGACTATAAAAATCAGTAAGATTATCATTAATGTATTACATTTTTCTTACTCACATATAAACGCAAATTTTAATTCACAATAAACTACTGTAAACACTCCATTCTATTTATACAAAGATATTGAGGAATGAGATGATCCTGTCTAGGTGACATCTAATTAGATTAAAATGAAATGATCGTCACTGCAGTGCAGGCTTGTTCTATTCTTATGATTTACGATAGATCTTCTTTCTATGTCCGATTACATCGCGACGTTCGGAACGCGGGCCAAGACGTTTTCCGATTATTGCACTTGCGAAATCGACTACGAGTGACTTTTTAAACTAATAAATAACGACAGATACAAAACGAAAAATATTGGATTAGAGATTTTAAATTTAAAATATTTCCACTTAGATTACCTTACCAAAGTAGAAATTATGTAGAAAAAGAATTATAACTTTTTGTTATGTTTATTAGATATGTAACAGATAATTATTTTTACGTAGATACGATGCATGACAGGTGCGTAGTGATTCTACATGAACCTTTCATCCCTTAACATGAAAAAAAAATAAAATTGCACAACAAAAACATAACATTGCCTACGGCTGCAAGGGTCAAGCAAAGCAACTCAAAGTCAAGGATAACGGCGTTGCACTAAAATCGTACGCATTGTTTATCGGCGCGTCTGCACTCAATGTTTATATTTAAAGTTTACGAGATAACGGAGAGTGTACCTACATTGTAAGCCTTATCAACTTGCCATAAATCTTAAGTTGATTTAATTGGCTTTTAATATCAACTTATTGCAATAATGATGCTTTTATGTCCCTCGGGGGTACGCTATTTCAATAACAATTAGGTATTACAATTGATAACTAGTCTAATGCTTTGATTACTATGTCTACGCACTCATTGTGTTGATATGTCCACTATAGTAAACGATTTTCTTCAAGGTTATTTTAAAACTTAAGATATGTCATCTAAAATTTTTTATTTAAATTTATGTGTATTACTGCATATTTACAAGAGTTATAAGAACGGGAATACACAAAATTAGCTATACATTTACTGTATGACTCACGTGAATATCTCAATGAAAATTTTAAATAGCTTAGTTGATGTTTTGACTGTTAAGATTGTTTAACGTAACAATTACATCATTTTACTAAACAAAAATCATTACTAAATTTTATTTTTAAAATAATACAGAAATAAATGTAATTGCTCACTATTGCTTTACACAAAAGGTATTATCGGTACGAGCATTTATTTATAGTGCAGAAAGTGATGTGTTTTGTAAACATTGTGATTATTGGTTTTGCGCGCTCTACATTTTGTTTGGTATAAGCCACTAGTTATCATGTTGTTTAAACAAACAATAAGGTAATTAATAAAGCGTTAATTAAATTTCAGGAAAGTTAACTTTTTGTTAACTATGTATATATGTGTAGCTTTATAGGAGACCGTGGTGCTCTTTCGCATTACGTCCGGATAAGTTAATTAATACGAGTAAGTTTAAACAGAATAATTTTCTTTTCTATCCAAGGTACAGTGTGCTAGACAACTTTAATTGATCGGGTTGTATTAGACATAAACTTATATTAAACCGTTTCTTCAGAACCGCCGGTAATAAATGACAATTCGGCTTTATTCAAGGCAATAAGCGCATGGTTTGAATTGCAACTTTAACACATTGCATTAAAATATAAATATAACCGGGCCGATGTGAACTTTTGCGATCATACACCGATACGAGCGTTCGGCGATGTGTTAAGGATAACCATCTTTATTACAATAGCTGGAAAGATTAAGCAATACGTTAGCAACAGTCTCTTACAACGTTTTTGTTTTTTACCCCGTTTCTAAGGATGTTCATTACAAAAAGGTGCGGATACACATTATAGGTATCTTTTCATAACTTTTTTCATGTCAATCAAGAATCAGTGATATGAGTCAAACAATGAACTGAATGCCAATTAAATATGTATTAATTGCGTAACCACAAAATAATTGTAATATTTGTCCTGTCAACTCTGCTTCCCATCTTCATTAATAAGCTACCGCTTCATTGCTTATTAACGCCATTTGTACTGTCAATTTATATCAGGCAATAATGTAATACTCGACATTGCATGTTAAACTCTCCGCTTGGATATATTTAAAAACAGATATTGAATATTAGTTCATTATTTATTGTTGCGGCGCCTACTACTAATATATTAAGGGAATATTTAATAGTAATTGGCTATAATGTGCGTCGGTACGATTGAAAAGCGGCTTGTTTGAAATTTTTTAAATGAAAATGTTTTAATTAACCATAACTTTTCAGAAATTCAGTATCAGAATTCTAATTTATTTTCATAACAGTTTAAATATAAATTTTAGACTTTAGTTCAGTGTCCCCTTTTTTCTAAGTGCTTCATGTCTTTTTGTTACACGGTTTTGTTTAGAATTTATCTTTAGTGTAAAATGAGAATTAGGTGTGTATGACCTGAAACAAAGATGCGTCCAATCGTCTTGTATAATTAATGTCGCACAAGCGCGTATGTAATTTTTTTTCAAGTGCACCACAGTTCCGGACGCAATGCGTTCGTGTGGAACGGTCCGACCCCCTCATAACTCATTTGTTACGAGCCACAATATAATCACACTTTGTATTGGGTAATAAATAGAAAAGGCGACAATAGAAATAACAAGTCACATACAGTCATCTAATAATAAAATTGTGCAGCGTATAAACATACGTTTGTCAGTACGGCGGCGGTCCGCTGGGCCGTTTAATGAACGCCGCTCGGCTTATTTAGCACAGATACTTCCGCGTGCGCCGTGACCTCGCCTTATTGTCTCCTTTAACGCACGTGTACAACGATCCCACAAATCTCAATACGGATTCAGTTATATTCAACATCAACAAGTCCATCTAAGCCGAATACCGCACGCAAAACCACCACTGGACTGTCTACTACACGAATGCACGACAATTGAATGTTTTTACAGCTACAGTAATTTACAAATATAATCCGTTCATTAGGAATATCACAGGTGGGAGCTTTCTACCATTTCAAACGGTAGCGTGCGAACATTAAAACTTTCCGGTTTGAAGGTCGCTGTTGCTAATGAAATTACTTCGATAACGAGACTAAACATCTTGTCTCAATGCCGCGAGTTTAACGTTTTGTATAACATCTTAACATGCGCCATTTTATTAAACGAACACTACTTACCAACAGTTCACCTGACTATAGAGACACATGAAACAAACCTGTGACTTAAATGCCCTTGACAACTTATGCTTCAAACATTATCACATCAAATTTGAATTTGTCTTTATATGAAATTTGGATGTGTGTAAGCTTTAATGTAATTAAGCTAATCTCGTAAAAAGGCAGGCATGTCAACGATCGCTATAAACTGTATTTTATAAACAGTATAAACATATTAAATATCTGAACGCGATTCAATAATCTGTTGAACGTAATAATAAAAAACGTTACAATGGAACCATTTCCATTGCGGTCGGAGCAGCTGTTGTACCGAAAGGCAACATTGTTACTAATTAAGTTTATACCTTCTGCTTATCTAGCAAAAGAAAAGGTAATTTGTAATTATCGTAATTGCGTAAAGCTTAATATGTATGCTGACGTACTTACTAAGAAAATATCATGAGACAAAATTATCCATTGCTTATAATAATGTTAATTGTTTGAACTTTGGATCGATTGACTTATGTCTGCCACCAAACACTACTGTGTTACAGTTTGAATGTCGTTGTACTTAAAATGAAGTAACTACGATAATTAGTATTAATATCTTGTCTTAAGCATGAAGTGGGGAAGTGTGTATCATCTTTACTGGCGCGAGATTATTTAGGGAGGCGTATAACTTATCAGCAGTTGCATTACACGTTTCGTCGAGTAAAAAAAAAGTTAAAAAGTTTGTCCCGTAATGTATGTGGTGTTTTAAATAGCGGCATAGTAAAGTGGGGCGCAGTGGGTGTCGGGAGCGTACGTTCGCGATCTCGCCGCGTCTTCGCTCGGACGTTACAATGTAATTTCGTTACGGGCCCCGAACGCCCCGCTCGCCGAAATCCAACGGATCGATAGTTGGTGCGCAAACAAAGTTGGTTTCCATGCAGACGGTGCAGAGTGCTCGGTGGGCTCTTGTATTTTTAATATGCCCCCTCCCGGCGCCCCCATTTTAACATAATATAAAATTATAAACGACATGAATCACGATAATGCGGAGCGGGGCTGGCGGCCAATTCACAACTTCGCCGAGGCAGGCCCCGGCCTCCGCGCCCCCACCACCATCCACACCACCCCCGACACAGCGCAACCCATAAAAGTATACCCATTTACATTAACAATATTACAATATATAAAAATCTTTACTGTCGCGGCGCAAACAACAAATTATGTTGAATAATGTATATGACACTATGTACCCATTTACGATAAGTATCGCAGGAGTGGGGCAAATGTATATAAACATGATAAACTTGACCTACCATTCAATTCTAAACTTTTTTTATTTTCTATTTCTATCAAGTTTTTTTTTCTATATAAACGTAGCAATACTAATATGATCCGTTGTATGCAATGTATAGTGTCTATCCTCAGCAGTGGACAGAGATAAGTTGAAGTTGCGATGATGATTTTTAAAGGATACAGATTAAAATATTAAACGGGTCTCTATTCATTTGGTCGACCGGTATGCCTACACTGTGGCAACCACCCCGCGCAACGCCGGCAAAAAGAAAAGTTTTATTTTTATAAGACAAGAAATTTATTATAGCTGATGCTCGTGTCGGTTTCGCGTTTCTTCGGAAACAGAAATGAAGCCCGCATCGACCCGCGGCCGCGCCGCTTTGCGCTGCGCTGCCGCGGTCTCTTTCTGAATAATTGTCTTAAATTACTTTTTATTAACAATTTTTTACTAACCACTCAAACTACGACTTGACTGGGATCCCACCTCATTTCCTGCCATTTATTCTTTGATGGTATCTATCTGTAGACGGTCTCTCTTCTCTAGCTTCCCTCAACGATATACAAACTCTGAAGCGACCGGTGATATATTTTGCCATAAAAAAAATTGTAATAGTTGTAGGAATGATTAATATCTTTTTATGAAAAAAAAAAAAATAAAAAGTCGGTAAAGTAAATATCGGCTTGCGATAGAAACTTTTTTAATCATTTTATCGCTTATTAATTATAAAAGAAAACATCGTAACATTATCTACACTCAAAACCTCATTGGACTCTCGGAGAGATGTACTGATACTAAAATACCTCGCCTCCGGAGTGTAATGGGAAGGTGCTAACTAAATATTTTTAAGGATTGAGATTATTAATTTACCATGTTTTTGTTGTGAATTTAACTTTTATTAAATGTTATTATTGCATGGTATATTTTCCATTTGTAATTATTTTTATTCTGCGAGACTTGTGAGACGTACATCCGATGGTATGTGATACGCTTGCCTATAACAACGCGTTAAGATGGTATGTATACACTGCACTACATTGCGCTTGTAGCCTTGAGACGTAAGATGTTAAATCTCGTTACCCTCAGTAATTTCAGAAGCTACAGCACCCTTCAAACAGGAACACAGTTTGCACACTACTATTTGGCGGCAGAAATAGGAGCTGCAGTAGTGGTAGGTCGTTCTAGACGGTCTCCGGTAACAGAGACCTAACACCAGTAATCATTCATTAAATGTTATTAAAGCAAGTGTAAGTCAATTTACAATGACAAATCGCAATTGTAATATAATTTAAGTAGCAAAACATTGAGGTGTTGTTAATATAATTTACTCGTATAATAGATAACGGTGTTTGGAAATAAGACTTTTCTTAATAAACACAATGCTATTCTGACGCAAAGTATGTCTATAAGCGGAAACGTAAACGCCAGTACTACTACTGCTACTACTGCCAGTATTACTACTAAAATCGAATCAGCAACCGATTGTCTAATGGGGACTAATTAATAAAAGAAAGAAGAAGAAACCAAAATATGTGCTATTTTATTAATATATCAAGGTCGTATGAAAATAGGAAATAATATTAATAGAGTATTACAGAACGAAGAAAAATATCGTTATGTCTGTGTTCTTTTTTACGGTTGTCATTCAATTGTACTAATCTACATGTTTACAAGCAAACGACAACTTGGTGACAAAACGTTATAATGTATGTAATATGCTTTTCACTATCAACTTGCTATAAGGACGTAATACTGCCTACTTAATTTAAAGTACGATAACATCAACGTTTTTTTTTGGTAACATTTTACTGTTTACTTGATTGATGATTTCCTAAACATACATTAAAAATGTGCTAAATAAATTTATGCGAGTAATTATAAATTTTCATGTATTATATTATTTACGGACGATGTATCATCTTTATTCTGTAATACAGAGAGAATAAAAATTTATTTTCGGGTTGATATAAGATGTGAACTTTAAAGATATGTAATAAAAAACTTAACTAGAATATTATTATAAATTAAAAGGTAAACAGTATGGAAAGAAAAAATTCCCCAAGTCAACCTCGTCTGGCAGAGTACCGAGCACACCAATGGCATCGCCTTCTCTGGATGGTGAGGTGAGGCTTGTTCTTTGTGCCATATAGTTGCCAGCCCTGGGATCTCGACTGGCTTCTTTCTGTTACGTGTTTTAATTTTAAAAAACATTTGCAATGGTTTGTGCTTTCTTTTTAATGTAAATTTTGCTTTGCCCGTCATTTCCACAATGATAAATATGTATAACACTATACTATTACAATGGTCTATTTATACTAATTTTATTACGTGGGTCGCATCACATAACATCGCCATCGCAGCTCTACGTTAGTATCGTAAAAAAAGCGTCTGAGGAACAGCTTTCCCTGATCGTTACCAGGAATCTGCGCAACACAATTTATGCCAGGACTGTACAGCATTTTAGAAATCTATGTTTAACAGTGTTCATAAATCAATATAAAATGATGATGATCATACTTTTGATCATATTTACCCCCGTATTTATTAAAAAATATTTATTTTTTTCGACCTACAGCATTTTCTGTTAAGTGAACTACATCGTTCGTATTAGCTATGATAAAAAGAAATTT
Organism: Byasa hedistus; assembly: GCA_029286795.1. Classification (NCBI taxonomy): domain Eukaryota; kingdom Metazoa; phylum Arthropoda; class Insecta; order Lepidoptera; family Papilionidae; genus Byasa; species Byasa hedistus. The sequence continues at coordinate 1,305,052 of JAGSMW010000027.1, read as the reverse complement.
ATTAAACCTTGTTAAACTACCAAAAGCTTATCGAAATAAGCGCCGGTTAAGGATTGAACGATTGTCCGGAAATAATGAAGCTTTACTCCTAACGAGGCGAAACTGAAGACTTAAGTACTGAATGCTCTAACGATTGGATTATTCACCAATATCTTTGATAAATAAAACTAAAATGTATTCACGAAACCAGACGAAGTGAAGTGAAATAATTCAATCACTATGCCCCACCGCGTTAATTATAAACAGACAGTGCTACCGCGATGTGATCTCATAGTACAGTAACAAATTACCATAGATCAGGTGAAACAAAGGAAAAAAAAATTACATAATTTTAATATGATTCACAAGGCAGACAAGTAATAGTTATAAGACAGGAAATATTTAGTATGTGAGTGTTTTTAAATGTATTTCGATGTTTACTAAGATATAATAATATGTAGTGTAAAAAACATCACAGCTTATATAACACAAGAAGCACTGACTTTCAAGAGGGCATCGCTTCACCGGCGCGCCAAATTTACATTTTAATGTCCATAAATAAATATATTATAACGTTCTATATCTTACGATGTTCGCAACTTTTAACGGTTACCGAAATTGGCACGGTGAATTGAACCTTACTGCCACAGAGGAGGAGTTTGATCAATTCGGATTAGGGAGCGCATTGTTGCCGGCAACGTTTCTTTTTGTCTTAACTCATCAGCGCTAATGAATGTAGACGATTGTTATTATTTCCTAGCAATTTCACGAAAACAAATTTCATTATTTGTGGACTGATTATAAAGGTAATTAGTAAAGTTTCATCATTATTAATTGTGCTGAAAAGTTTTAAACATAATCCAAAAGAGACGGTGCGACGACCTTAATCTCTACTTATATTACCTTCATAAAAAAAAGAAAAGGAATAGAGTGTCTCCTTATACTTGTGCCGAATAATCTGGCTTAGCAGTTTACAGTACCTCTCAACGTATTAAATTTGCTTGATCCCCGTACAGGACAAATATTTGTGTAATCCATAGACACTTGTACCAAATCCGAGAATACTGTGTGTCCATTAATTCGATGTTTATAAAGTCCCTCGCTGTACGGGGTGCGACCCTACCGCGGGGGGCTTTATTACAAAAAATAATCAATAGCATCTGCTGTTAATATCAGTTAAAATTAAATGCATTGTATCATACTCATAAAAAACGAAAGTATAAACTACACCATCGCGTGTTCGTTTATACGAAAATAATAATCCGTAAGTAATTAAATAGTATTAGCTACGTAACTTGTTACAAAAAACGGGAACTTATCTACTATGTGCAGCTTGGAATGGAGTAGCCGGCTCCGTAGTGGCCGCTACATTAGTCTCAACGCCTTAAAGGATAAAGTAACAATTTTCCGCCTGCCTGTAGCACGGCTCGCTTAATTGATTTAAAGACATAGCTGTTACAAAACTGTCACCTCAAGCCTCAATAAGGAAAGATGGAAGTAAATCCATTTCTCTTCCCCGTAACTCATCATACTAAAATTATCGTGTGAAAAAAATTTTACAACTAAGGAAGTTGACTATGGCTAGTATATTGTTGGTGAATTTCCACGCTGCCATGTAAACAATTTTATAGGAAATATTTATACACCTATTTATCGACCTGAGTAATTAATGTAACAATTTTTACAATAGAATGAACAATTGTTTGCAAGAAAGAAATAGTTTTAATTATCTCGCTCATTACGAAGTGAGCTGAAACGTTGTACTAATATTCAGTACCGGAACAAAAGTAAACTCGATGGCATGTGAAGTATTATTTTAAAGTTAAATACACGATACGTCGATTTTGAGTTATATTAATTTTATATTTAAGGTGAAATTAAAATTAACAGTTGTTTCAAAATGTTTTAACGTTTAATTTTAAAAACATTAACATAGTGAGAAATTTTATTACTGCAAAGCTTTTCAGTCAGTATCGTTAATAAGATCAAGACATAACCTAATTGCAGTATCTAACTAAAATCTTGATACAAACAGAAACAGTTAAAACGGTGTAAATTAACATAAAAAAAAATCATAATTTTAACTGTAATTATTTAATCCTAAGTAACAAACATATGTGTATTTTATTATAAATATCTTTAATGGTGACTTTGAATGTTGTAAAGGATTTGATGGTGATGATTGGTGGACATTGGCGAAAGTTACCGAACATTGCCGAGCGTTGCCGAGCTATGATCAGCGCCCCAGCGAGCCGCATACATTGTCGGTAATTGCCAATGCCGCTATAATCGTACTTAATTACAACTATACAACTCACAATCGTGCCCGTTTGAAATATTCATTATTAATATTATCGCAATAAGAACAGGTTTAAGATCGTTCCCGGTTCCGAGTCGAACGAACCGACTACTCCCGCTTACTGTAACATTTCTATGCAGAACTGCTGCAACCTGTTCAATAAATATCGGTTACAGAACACTGGTTATCTGCTGATAGAAAGCATTATAGAGACACCCACTGTGTTTAATGCGCTTATATTTTCGCGCCTCCCCTCTATTTTTGTATACTTAATAAAAAAATTTACTTTACTCGATATCAACTACTACAAACCATAATAAAAATAAATGTTACCATTGCCTCTGCGCTAGTAAGAGTACTCAATTTTTTAACTACACCTATTTTCAATCAACATTTATGTAATTTATAGTAATGGTACACGACCGAAATAGGTCGAGGTAAAAGCGGATGAATCTAAAACAACGCGTATGTGAACACGAGAACCGTAAATAAATTTTTCGCGATACGCGTTACACCAAAAATGTTACAATACAAGGAAACGAGCCGGCGGCAGACGCCCGAAAAAAAAATACCGCCTCACTAAATAAAAATTTTCATACGGCAAATTTTTATTATTACAACATTTTATTTATCATCTAAATCGGCGTTTACGACGACGAACAATGCCGGGCCCGTACCAAACAAAAGTGGGACGCAAATAAAGAAAACAATAAAATTAGAATACATAAACACATAAAACGGCGTCGGAACGCTCGCGCTGCGGCGGCGCATGCGCAAGCCCCGCACCGCACATTACGCGAAATAAATTAAAATCAGCGCCCAGCGCCCAGCACCCAGCTCCCACCGCCCCACCGACCCACCGACCCACCGGCCCACCGTCTCCGACCCCACGGACACAAATTTTTACAATAACTTCTAATACAAACACCCTCGCCAATCCAATATTTAACATCGCCTTTATTATTACAAAACCAATACCGGGTGGTAGGTCTCAGTTACCGGAAACCGTATAGATAAATTACACTGCACCTCCAATATCTGTCATTAAACAGTAGTGTGTCTACTTTCCGGTTCAAAAGGTCTTGTAGTAGAAAATACTGAGGTAACGAGACAACAACAAAAGTCTGTGTGCAGTTTACATCATTACAACCAGCGCTGTATTGTTACAGACAGGAATGCTGAAAGACTCTTATAGAGATGAAACGGATGCAGGCAGAGCAGAACTGATCGCTTTAGAGATCTGTGGGGAAGACCTATGTCCAGCATTGGACATCGGCCTGATATCATATGATGATGATAAAATAGCACAACAAAAATAATCGTAGTTATCGCTAAAAATATGTTTACACGAAATGAATAAACATACGTAGCCTAACATAGCGTAAACTGATTGATTGCGACATTAATTAAAGACTTTAACGCTTTACCGATGTAGAAATTAATACTTAATCAAGGCTACGGTGGTTCATGCGTGTGAAATTCCAGTTCGCACAGTAGATCGTGACAAACTGTCGAACAAACCGAAATATGAATATATAATATTTGGAAGATACCCTTACAGCTTTAAGCGGAACAATATCAAGAGAGTTTAGGATATGCTATGCTGCTTTAGTTATTTTAAACGTTACTTTTAACTTAATAATTTTGAACTTACCACAATTGGGAAGCGTAAATAATTATTAGTACTTTGTAGCAGTAGTTTCCAATGTTGGTTATTCGCCATTGGAGCAATGTCCCTAACTTAACACTGGCCCCTCTTATACAGATCAGCACCGTGAAATGTATTCAGGGGGATTATGTATCTCACTTGTATCAGCGTTTATAATATTTTGTTTCGTTCTCAACGAGTGTTTGGACGCTGTAATTGGACAGGGTTTGCAGATAACACCATCATTATTAACTCTCCAGTCCACTTAATGTTACACTTAGTGCTTCCCTGAATGTAGCCATAAAATGTTCGCGGAGACGGTAGCTGTTGACCTATATTTTTCTTGCTTTATTATTTAGTAGATTGCGGATCTACTAATAGATTAGGTTTCTTATGTATTCGAGATTTTCGGTGATCAAGCTAGTATTCTTTGAGAGAACAATCTTAATAGATACATATTTTTTACTTGCGTCTGTTTAAAAATTTGTATTTGGACTATCTGTTCTATAATTATGCTGGAGGGATTAAACCAAGTTAAATTAACAATTATGGAATAAAGATGTAAACCTATATTCTAACACAAAATGTGTTTTAAAAATTATTTCATTACGTAAATTTAAAAACTGTGTAGAACCGTTTTAATACATTATGAAATTTTTACGTATGACCATAATTTTCATAATAATCTCGACATATCTTCGACGTAATCGAAAACTGGTGTATACAGCTGACCAGAGTTCATTCGCTTATTACATTAATGTCATAACATTTTTTAAGTATGTAATATTTGAGAAAACAAAAAGTTCCTCTAAAGTAAGTAAGTAGCATTTTTATGGCAACTTGTTGAAGCCGCAGTCTAGTGCATTCAGTGTCCTGTTTCTTATCGCGGCCACCAAACATGGCTGGTAACTTTATAAACACTACAATTTACAAATGTACCTTATTTTTGTTGTCCTTTTTTATTTCACTTACAAATACATAGAATATCAAATTAAATAAAGCGCCTTCAATATTTAGATACGATCTTATGTGCAAAATAATGCAAATCGTATACAAGCATTATTTAGTTTCAACTCTGAAACCAAACAATCGCTAAATAAATCACAAAAATAAGTCGACTATGACAGCGAGTTGTTAATGAACAGCTTTAATATACGTACAGTCGACGACCTACTTTACTTGTAGACCTTTCCGATGTTGACAAAATGAGATACGGCCAAGCGGCGGGCGGCTCTTATTCAATGTAAATCCTGCCATTCGCAGCCCGCCTCTAAGAACCACCGCGCACCAAGCAACCCACAACCAATATCCAGTATCCAACACAGATCTTAATATTATTACAATAGGTGCTACACGTACCCACCGAGTATAAATACTAATCGCACATTAAACCGTCTTAACGTGTGCGAATACCTTAATCCGTTACATATAAATATTACTTAAAGTAGCAATGCTATTATAGAAGCAACATGTGATCGAAGGACCACCACTAAAATGAACTTTAAAACAAACATCTTAGGGTCTTGTTGGTACTTGAAAGCGTTAACTGTTTGGTGTGCAATGAAAAATGCACTTTATTTAGGTACCTGTGAGTTGCGGTTGCGAGGACGTTGTTAGGACATCTCAAGTACCATTGTAGTCTCCGATGGTACGATCGCGTAAGAAATATGCTAGCTCGAACACGGTATAAAATTATAACTAATCAAGTTTTTCTCCTTTTATTATCATTAGCACATACCTTATTAATTAATACATATAACCTAAAGAACCTTCTGGAGAATAATTTAAAAACAACAGATAAAGCCTTCGTGGTTTGATAGTGCTCATGACCTGATGAAGCTAAAACTTCGCTGAAGTAGTTTACAGTGACATTTCTATGTAAATAAATATCTAATAGAATTGATCATTGCCAAGTTTTACTAGACGTTATAAATTTTTGTCGGTAGTAGTTCTCTAATTACTCCAATCGAAGTTCCACTTAATAAAGTTACATTACATTTTACAAGAAATGGATTTGTGAAAAAAAATATTGGAGCTGTTTAACATTGAAGCGAAATACTTTTTCATTCAACAGTACTCGGTAACTGTGTACACTTGTATCAGATAAAATTATTCAAATGATACGATCTATTGTGTTTCAGAAACAATGATAAATAATATTATTAATACATATGTATAGTAAATATTTATGTAAGTGGGCTCATGATAGCGTTGCAAGGGGTTATTGCGGACTGTTTTATATTCTATGCTAAATCACTAACGATTCGAAGACACGTGTAATTAAACTAATATCGCAGATAGGTCAAATATCTCACAAATTGATTCTCATGTATATATGATAAACAGAATCAAACTCTCAATAATATTTTCATGTATTCAAAGACTAGTGAGGATGAAAAAGCTTATGCATAATGGAAACAATGCAATAGAAACATCGAGCGCGATAAATAGATTATTCTAATTTTGTATTAAATCAGTAGCGTGGTGATCTTGAAGAGAGCTCAAATTTACTATCAAGTTCATTATACACGATTCCTTGTTGTGTGGGGCATGGTCAGTTTTTTAACATAAACAAACGGCTTCGTTTTTTCTCAACTATTTGCTATCACGACCTTTTTGCCTTATGCCAAGAATTAATGAAGCCGAGTATCAATCTTGCTCAGAATGCTCTGGTTCTCGTATGATAACAGCTGGTACGGATGTTATAACGGCTGATTTATAATATTGGGGTGGTAGTTAGTCTTGTGGGTTCGAAACAACAACACACAGACCCCATAACGTATGATTTTTTTTTATTCGACGAGGCGACTAGACGCACAAAGCGTTCACCTGATGGTAAGTGATACGCGTGCCCATAATAAGATGGTATAACCAGCACCACATTGCGCTCGTCGCCTTGGGACATATGGTGTTAAGTCTCGTTACTCCAGTATCTTCACTAGCTTACAGCGCCCTTCTAACCGGAGCACAGCAATGTTTGCACACTACTGTTTGGCGGCTGAAATAAGACAACAGAGACCTATGACTAATAAAATCCCAGCACTAAGTATCCCACAATGGAACTAGGGATCTCCGTGTTATAATTTTAACTGAATAATGGTTAACCATGTACGCCTAAAATCTTTTTTGATCTGAACCCGGCAAGTACGGAGTTGTGCACGATGTAGATTAAAGTTGAATAGAGCTTTTGAAAATGTTAAATTGCTGAAAATCGCGTTAAAATAGCACGCGTTATTTCAAAAGTTACATTATATGAAGACCATACATTTTCATTTATAAAATAACAATTAACATTAATATTTTGGGTTAATTTTTGTTGAACAAAATTTCTTAAAATAATCCTAATTCATTTTAAGCCTTGTTTTAAACCTTTGTTACTTGCTTTAATGTTTTAAAAATAAAGTTTAGCTTATTAAGCCGTGGACTGCCGCCGGCTGATGATGGAAGAAATTTAAAATGACGTAAGTAATTATGTGAAGGAATAAAATTCATTATGGTAAAAAGATGAATCAAGGATATAATGTTATAATGCCAATCGGAAGCGTTCAGCTGCCGTTAATTGGAAAACGGGGGCTCGAAATACAGCAACAGCAAGTGGAGGGTGATATTAGCCAGCTTACATCACTAATTTGCAAGGATTCCGAGATCGTGCGTCGTGACTGTGAGTGAATATTCCGCAGAGGCCATTCACCAAATGACCGATTAATATAACACGGGCATCCGGAGCGCTCGCATTAATCTACAATTAGTTGTGATCAATGTCGAATACCTATCATTGATATCTTTCAATTCGAATTAAATATTAGAGATAGTATGAAATTGGTGAATAAATGACATATTCAAAATAAATCATCTAATATTTATTATAAAAATTTTGAATTAGAAAATTAGTGTCAATGTTAGCTAAGTTTTGTTTAAAGAATAGATTCTGATTGAAGAGAGAAGTTAATCAAACACACACGTCGCCATGAGACATAAGGTTACCTCATAGCCTCAGTAATTTCACTAGTTGCAGCTTCATTCAAACCAGAAGATGATAATATTTGCACTCTAGTGTTTGGCAGCTGAAATAGGCGTTGCGGTGCTGCCTACCTTCACGGTCCTTGGCAATAGAGACAACAGATTCTATAAAAGATAAGATAAATTCCTTTGAAGGTTTATTAATCAACGATAGGCTCCTTTGATGGATATGCTTGCAAACATCTAAATCACGAACATTACAAAGAAGCCACATCAAAATGTAGGCCCCGCACACATAACTGTAGCGCTGGGAATACAGTGTTGTCATTGTTTCAGTCTTCCCATATTACAGTTGCCTTGAGAAATGTACAATTTAATAAAAAAATAACGCTACCGGCAATTGTAGCTAACAATAAAATAATAATGGATGTAACGTGGGCAGGTCTTATCAGATTTTTATTATTATTAACTAATATCATTAGCTTTATCATATAACATTATCATCACGCGTGTATTTCATTATAACTCTTCGACCACCATACAGACCTCATCGCCCTGAGGTATAAATCAGCCTGGTCGTAGTTTCCCCTCATTAGTAATCGAACTAGCTGCAACTTCCTAAAACGGAAACACAATTGGAATTTCTGCCGGCAGAAATAGTCTCAACAGTGATACTACTAATAATAGCACCAAGACATAATTCCTAAAAAATTAAGAAAGATTTTTGTCAATTTCATCAAATGATCAATATGATAATTTAAGTGGTAATCTAATAATTCATTCGTGTACTTCACACGGATATAGTTTAATGTATTCCGTTAGATGTATACGGGCGATGGGAGGGAACAAATCGTTATTGATACAGAGTCCATCTATCAAATCGCTGCATTAGAATAAATTGTAAATTACAATGATCGTCGCATGTCGACAACCTCGGCGTCTCAAGCGTCCAATAGTTTGCAACGTGTCCGCTGCACTCACACCCGAGTAAAGGGACTCGTGAATGTGTAACGTTCGTCACAGTGCAACGACGTTGCCCCGATGTGTGCCTTGTGAACGTGTGCACTAGTGATGTATCAGATTTCTTTTATCGACAGTGGACTAACATCTGACCCCAGTTCTTGTTCAGTTATTGTAGCCCTCAATGACAGCTGGAACACAGCAATTATAGCGGCTTATTTACAATACGGTGGTAATTAGCGAGGCGAGTGAAACTTACAACCTTTAAAGCTTTATAACATATGGCCCCGGAATTGAACCACGAACCACCGTGTTACTGACAAGCGGTTAACCGCTGCCCCACATAAACATTCGAGCGAGTTCTACATGTTCCAATTAAGGCATCCACACAAAATATTTTTTTTTTACCACTACCCACAAAACACTATGTTGAAAAGAAACACTCAACACCTCCGAAAAACTTTGCAATAGTGCACAATACCGGGCGGAATAGTTGCAAAAAAAAATCAATTATATTAAAAAGAATTATATAACTATCTTTGACAATTTTTGTCATCATGAAAGTTACAAATTTAAATTATAACTTTGGTTCGGCTCATTTAAGTTTTTCGTTTCTTTATGCTTCATTTAAATAGAACCGCAATTCATCGTTAACAAAGGTAGCATATAAAAAGTATTTCAGATTCTTGCAGTGATACCATATGAGGTTTACAATGAAACTACGGGAAATAATCGTTAGACCGGAACGTTCTAGCATAGTTTTAATTTCTGGAAAATAACAGCAAAGACAAGATGTGAGAAACAAAGTTTACTTTTTTTTCTAAATTAATTCAGCGGGCCTCCCTATGCCGATTCACATAGATAATGCATGCAAAGAGGTTCAAGACCAAGAGCAAGATCATTCGATACTACTCACTAAAACATCGAGCATAACAACTAATATATGCTGAAATAAGCGTTTCACAAATGAAATCGACCTTAATAATGGATGCGGTCGTTTACTTTATCATATAATCAGCTGCAGCGCCTCGGCACTGAACACGGGGACGGGTCGCAGCGGCTGCAGCGAGGGGCGCAGTCTGGAGTGCAAAGCTTACATGCACAATTACAACTCCTTATGTATTCATACGCACTACTGTGAAGAAATAGATAAGGGTTGCGCAGTTGCCGTATAGTTTAGGTCATCCCTAAGCAACGCTAAACGCTTCACTGCCGTCCGTAACAGGTTCGATTCCCCATGCTAACACACAATAATTATTTATTAGTATATAACAAAAAGATAAAAATAAGCACGATTAGATTTTTTCAACAAAACCTTTGTTATAAAAAATTAATACAGAGTGTATTAATAATGTATTTTCTTACAGAATATCAATCAAATGAATTCTGATTGTAGAGATATATAGATCGATTTAAAGTATTTAAATGAGAACAATAACATTTGCGTTTTAGGGAAGATTATTTCTACATTGATAGATGTTGAGATTTGCACAAGTGAATGCACAAAATCCGCCGTTACTTTCCAATCAACCTACTAATTACTTAACGAGCGAATTAATTATTATTCTGCAAGGGTAGTCTATTTGCAGTGGAAACCAGCGAGCTGGCAATAAGCTTATTACGGATGAAAAAGCGCCCACTGCATGAAGACGCGGCTGTAATGATGCATGACCTCCATGTATGTTGTCTGTCTTGTCCATGATACCGTGAAAATGGAAAGGAGATGAAGGTTGTGTGAAAAATACAACAGATAAGGCAAAAGTGATTGCAGCATGTGAAATGCATAGATTACGCGATTAATATTGCAAGTATCCCTGAAGACTGCATATTATATATGTACAGGGGATTCGATCAGTCAATTCAATGTTGAGCGATGTTTAAGAAAAGGCCTAGTCGCACAACATCATATTCATGTAATTGTTTAGAATAACCGAGCAGAACGGTAAAATTGTTCTAATGGAAAAAAATACTATGAAAAGAGGTTCCGGGTACATGGCGAAGTAGGTTATAATTATACTTATTGTTAGTGAATAACAAGTTTCCAACAGTTTGTTGTTCAACCAGAAATTGCTGCAACTACCAATCTTATCTATCAATTAGTTGATTCATAAATGTCGGTAAAGAATACGAAGGACACCATTTTGTGATGCTATCAAAATTACACGCTGGAAATAATAGAATTTAAATAACGTGTACGAGTTAATGTTGAATGAAAGTAACTTGCTTACTAAACGGAACACAGTTTACAGATTACTGCTTAATGGAAGAAACTGATGCTTTAAGACTATCGCACTATCTCCGACCAGAGACCGCCAAGCACAAGTGAAGTTATCATATGATTACTTCTAGAAATGGAAAAACATATATTAACTTACACACATTTCTTTACGCTACTTTTTACATAATGACTATTGACTTGTGTTTTTAATATTGTATCCGCAAATATTATACGGAATTAAGTGGATCGTGTACAATTATTTCCACATGAAACTGTATTTTGAAACGTGAAACTAGAAAGACAAAAATTTACATTAAATGTACGTTGATGAATATAATTTATCTTAAAGCACCATCAGTAATGGTCATTACTATGCAGACGCTACACAATAAAGACCAATACAGGACTTGGTGTCACGGTCGTATAAAAGATTTTTACTATTATATTAGTTTCCATTGAAACTTAATAATAATGTATACCGCCGGGCGAATGAATAGCAACTAAAACAATAAGTCGTAAAATTTCACAACAAACGCCTACTTATGTACGAGAATCATCACGCAATTATCGAACGCAAAAACTGTCCCGAAGTAATATGATTACAATTATTTATTAGAAAAAAACCACGTTAAAAAAAATACACACGTTAATAGCCAGTGGCCTTAATAATACTTAGTTGCATGTAAGTATTTATTCTGAATTGATTAAAAAACTAACTTATTTATATGGCCGAACACGGTGCGTGAGCGCAGCTCATTGTTGCGCGATTGCACTCACACGCGCGCAGCACGCGTCCACACATGCATGGCGGTAACATTGATTGTTGAACTAGTTGCTACATACGACTCCACATACATATTCTAACGACATCGTTAATACCTCCAAAACTGCAACTGTTGAAGGTAGAGACGAAAAGGGTTGTGGTATAAGAATACAGAAGATTAAACGCAAAATTTTCGTTTGACAAATTATTGGCCACCTTTCTATTGGATATTGAAAACGATGTGTGTCTATAGCGTGTGTCGCCGAAATAAGAGAGAATTAAATTTCAATTTAGCATATTTAAGAGTCACATAACTAACATTATTTCTATACGATATATTTAAGATTGTAAACCATAGAGAAGTTTATGGTTAATTATAATACATGCAGACACTCCAATCAAACCCTTTTTATTATACTCAGACTGAGCGGTGGTTTCTTCCGCCGCCAAGCAAAAAATACAGCGGGATGTGGATGGCCTTTTCACTATTGCGCAGACATACAGCGTATGCAGCTGTAATAAATTTATATCCGATACGCGCGAGCTACTATGCTATTGTAGCATATAAATTTTTATAGCACTAATGTTTTATTTCTGTACCGGACAATTATAATTTTGCGTCTGTACAGGTTACAGTGCACATGCATTATAATATAAATAAAGAAGAACGCGTCAGTGCATGAAGATTTAGTTTTGTGTAAGCAAGATATGTTACAGATGTGATGAGAGAAAAGAAGTATTATAAAAACTAGTGAGTAAATAATATGCAGCTCATCGTACAGAAAATCCAAGTGTGGAACGAAGAAGAAAGCCCTGACTAAAAAACTTAATCCAGTGGTTTAGAAAGAGCACCCACGGTATCAAAAGTCTAGATTGCTTAATGGTCGCCAACCTTCGAAAGAAGATGGTACGTTAAGAAGACATAGAAGATATAGAACATCATGGAAGGAAAGACGGAATGAGAATAACAGAACCGGGGCTACTAATATTTTAATAAGCATTGTATTTTCTAAATAATAAAATTCTGGAATTAAGTCATTAACTTCAGATTGCATGTAATGTCCCACAGAATATAAAACATACAGTTAATATTTATAAATAAATTAACTTTTAAGTTCATGAAAGAATAAATTGAACTGGAGATCGTTAAGACATTTCATCCAGCAAATTGACTGAACGTGAAAAGTCACAAGATACTATACGTATATTTTATGTTTGAGCTAATAATCAGCAAGGTACAAAGGACGAACATTGCCTCTTGTCGCATAACTTTATAAAACTTCTTGAATAACATTCCCCGCTCGTGTGTCAACATGAATAGATTTTATCCTTTTGGAACAACAGATAGAAATTGAAGTTTAAGAGGATTTTATAACTCGTGACCTAACATTATTCTGTACATTTCATATGGACTGACTCTAATGTGAACTTAAATTGGCAAAGTCTTTGGAGAATTGAGTTTTCTTACCCATTCAATTTTTAAATTCATCTTTCATTCAACAACGAAGGCATTTCTTAAAGATAATTTATTTCTTGTATAACATTCCGGCAATAAGTTTGTGTCAGAAAAAAACCGAGAAGAATATTTGTTGATGTTATTTAACTATCCAACTTTTGTATATCCGTTTATAGCACATATTGTATGTTTATATCTGCTGACTTTAGTCAATAAAAGATAACAAAAACATTCAGTGAAACTGTGATCGGATTAATGGTTACTGGTATTAGCGAACCCGTTAATAATATAATATGTTTAATATTATAAATATTGATCATGAAAAGATGGCACTATAATTTCAACAATAAAATATAATGTCAATTCTTCGTCCATATTGAATTTGCTACAATTACGTATGCATATTTAAAATTATACGGCACAAAATAAATACATTGCGATTACATCTTGTCGGGTGCAATTAAAAAGGCGGGTACATTACAATGTCGGTGAAGTCTAGTGCGATGTAAAAATAACAAAGTGCATTCAACCATTTGTATGTCTGTTGACGAGAAGCGTTTATATTATAACTTTAACCATTATTATTTTATCATAACAAAGTGAGCGTTATCACAAGTCTAAGACAAAACTCATTTCATAGTACTTAAAGGTAACTATATTATGTTTATTAATGTGTCCGTGAGAAATAAAAAAAACAACAGATTTTTACTAAATATACACAAACTGTAGTCGCATGATACGTGTTGTTGAAGGTATGCGTTGTAACATCAATTTACAAATTCCTTTCATATCGGATTTTTATTAGCGCACCAAAATATTTCTGTTTCATAGAATCTGTATTTTAAAATCTCTTTTGTGCCGTGATGAAACGTTTCAGTTATTCCACTCATTGGCAAAAAAATTAAAACGTTAAAACGGATAAAATTCAAATTTTAATCTAGTGCCTTCATAGTATGTAAATCATTAAAAAATCATGCGCTGTAAATACATTCATAAAAGTTTCAACACTATAAAATTGTATTATTACAATGTTTGTGTTTATTACATTGATTTTAATGTGCAATGATTTAAGTAAATAAAGATAATATTAAGTAATGTACACTTGGAACACTTAAAGTACTGTAGATTAACGTAAAAACAAAGTTGACGACAGCGCCTGGCTTTCAGCATAAGAAAATTAAAAAATACATCAAACGCTTTATCAATTATAACTCTACGTTAAGTTATCATGAATAATATTAAGATATAAGTATAGGGTACTTTCGAATGGACCATCAGATAACAATTATCTTTTATTCGTTGACGCGACGGGACGAGCAAAACGTTCACCTGGTGGTAAGTGAAACAACCATGAGACACAAAACTTTGTCTTGTTACCCTAGTAAATCCACTAGTTACAATGCTCTGAGAACTGGAACACAGTTTGTGCAGACAGACACAAACAGAACACAGATTGTGCCTAATTAGATAGTTTCCAGTAACAGAAAATAACAATGAGCTTTCAACTTTAATATTTTATTATTTATTTGGTTGCAAAAGTTTTATAATTATGGCAATATATTTTAATAGAATATGGACTGCCCATAATGACCATGCGTTTATTTTGTAACATCTAAATAGCTATAAATAATATAACACTGTTATAACTTTGTCTCAAGCACACTAGTGTCTTCTAGCTGAGTTGCTGGAAAGTCGGCGCTTTAAAAAATATTTAAGAATATATTTCTTTGCACATTTTATACCGCGAGTGAAATGATTAACTTAGCGTGAGGCTTTTAAAGCGCTTTTAAACAAAATAAAAATGAAACATTTACGTGTCTATATCCGCTAGAGAGCGGGCGCGGCGGGAACGGACTAAAGATATTTTCAAAAAGAGACAGCGACTCCTTTTACAACACTTATTCATTTGTAATAAATGAATAATACTTAACAAAAACTTTAATCATCACTTACACAAAGTTGAAAATTATCTTTTTAAATATCTGTTCCTGAAGTGTCCTTCATTTACTACCCGTAACGTCATGAATACCCACGAAGCTATCTCTAAGAAAAGATTAGTTCTAGAATGTGTAAAATATACTTCTCTTTGTAATGATTAAATCACTTAAAAAGCTTCCCATTCAATTGAAGAAGTCAACAATTTGTCAAGACAAGGTTATTGGATAATTTTTTTCGCACGAGGGAAATCGTCGTGGTAAGATGCTATTATAATATGCGATGTGCAACAGACGGCACCAACAATTGCGAGTGCAATGACACTTCACCCGTCACCGTTATTATGACCCTTGGCAGCACGCAATAAGGTTCAAAACAAAACTGATCTCGTAAGGCCGGTTCTTGTTATTTCTATTATGATCTTAATAGTAAGAATACAGAGATATATTCGTGATGGCACCAAAACAGACGTATACGTGTCCCAGCTTAGACAACATAGGACACTAATAAATGACGATAGTTAGAATTTTTATATTAAATAATAAACTTTTTCGTCGATAATAATTATAATTGTAAAGGATGACCATCAGTATTAAAAACGCGGTTTGGCAGTCTTTTTCTGTTTCATTAAATTTTTAAGAACTGAATACATCTCCAAAGGGAATCTCTTATGCTGATCTTTATAAAAGAAATTCTCTTAAGCAACATAGATCTACATCTTAACTTTAAAGAACATACCGAAGATACACAAGGCTGCGTGTTATTACAGATTCACTACACCGCCAAATAAATAGGCTAATACTACAGTAATACCAAAACAACCTAACCATCGTAGCCTTAATTCACGCGATAAATAATATAGAACCACTCTTCAGTGCAACTTGAATATAAATTGACTAATTAATGTTAAACGGTAGGAATATTAACCGAATACAGTGCAGCCCAGGAACCTGTTCACATGTACAATGAATTAAATATTATATTTTATATGACGTTTGTAAAGGCCACATACAAAGATGAGATAAATATTATTATTAGTATTCATATTCATAATATCGCATGCACAGATACTGTTTGTGTTTTTAAATTAGGATCTATAACAGAGTTTAAAATATAATAGCACAGTAGTAGGACAAAGGTTCGGAATTATAGATGTTATGGATTAAGCTATGCGAAACTAATATCTCGATGTAGAATCTATTATTCAACTTTATTTAAACTTTGCAAAAAACTTCAAAAATTCGTGATAATTTCATTTCATACATTTCTTCCTTCGGTGTAATCTAATTAACAATCAAGCAAATCGAATTTATTAAAAACAAATATTCATGCTGTTAGCCCGATAGACTGCTTCCGTTGCGCAGAGGCTAATCGTTTTGTTTGTAACAGAGGTCACTGGTTCGATCTGGGGCGAAATAATTTGTGAAGTTTGAACGACTGCAGGGTTTTTTTTTAAACTCATCTAACGAAGCCCTACTTTCAAGTGGTGATGTTTTCTGACTGTATGGTGTAAACATAAGATCTGTCAAAATGTGTATCTATAAGGGCGCTAGTTAAGGCTTAAATTTTAATTAACATGTCGATTTAAGCTCGAGTGCTAGCCTAGTGTTGATTATAAAACTAATTTTTCTATTTTCGAGACTACTAGACGAGCGAGTCCCATAACAACGTGGCGCTAGTTAAGATCACTACACCTCATTGTGCTCATCGCCATGAGATACAGGGTGTCTCATTACATCAGTAATTTCACTAGCTTACACACTTCAGACTGAATTACAGTAATT
Source organism: Byasa hedistus (assembly GCA_029286795.1). Taxonomy (NCBI): domain Eukaryota; kingdom Metazoa; phylum Arthropoda; class Insecta; order Lepidoptera; family Papilionidae; genus Byasa; species Byasa hedistus. Next base: position 1,288,050 of record JAGSMW010000027.1, on the reverse strand, counting down.
TTTGCATAATACTATTTGGTGGAAGAAATAGGTGCTGCGGTGGTACCTACCTAGACAGTCGCTGGCAACAGACCTACATCGTTTACTTAGCGAGGTGAGACACAAGGCATATAACCACTTCATATTGCAATTGAAATTATTAACCGAACCTTAGTAAAGTGTGTTACGAAATCTTTATTTCTAATTGGAAAAATTGATCGAGGGGAATGGTGTCATTCCCCCGTTTATTATTATTCCGTTGTGGGGCCGCGAGCGACACGGATGTTGTAAATAAATCGGAATCAATTGGAAACCCGATGCAAATGTTATACCGTACTGTTAGCATTGAAATGGAGCAAATAAAATACATATTTTTTTCAAACTACACCATCTCTATTTTCTAACTTTTATTTGCAATTAGAGACCACTCTGGAGTCACTATGCGGCCGAAGATGATGAACTATGTTGATTCGTTATTTAATTCCTCTTACATGATCGCAACACACCTATGCTGTTAAGGGAATACACTGTTCAAGTAATACAGTATAGACGGGTTTAAAAAAAACTAAAACAGTCTGAACTATACATAAACGGTGCTTGTATCTAGGTTGTTCATTTTATAAGGCAAACGATTAACCAATGCATTTCGAATGCTGTAAGCTCAGTTAATTTTTAAACAACTGAATAATTTTATAAAAGAAATTGATTTAAATTCTTAATAATTATTAAACCATTGATATATGGTTACAAAGTAACAGAAAAACTGATAATAATATAAAGATATTTTGAAGTAACACCAATCATCACAATACTGTATCTGTATGTCAACAATCGTAGCTAATCAAAGTCGAAATATAAAATCCTTTATGGCAAGTTAAAACAAAAAGTTTCGTTGTTAATTAATAATACCTACACCATACATTTATACACAGCGAGAATTATAAAAGGATCACGAGCGAATATATTGTTTCAGATCCGTAAACGTTAATGAAACAATAAAATGAGGCGTTACTCACCCCGCCCCGCGCTAAAATGAATTGATATTAATTAACCTTACTTATAATCCCCGTAACAATGTGCTATTATGAATAACTTGCCTAAATTACAAACGAAAATCAATTTATTATATATTTTTTCCATTTAAATATCTAGCAACACTGTAGAGTAAACTGTACTGTTGTAAAGAAACGAACGTTCTCATAATGGCGCCGGTCTGGGCAAACTACTCGTAGCTCATAGGTGTAGAAGCTATAATTTTATTAAAAAAGGGGTAATCGTCGCCGGCTTTTTTAATATGTGGGCATACATTGTAGCAACGCAGCTACAATGTGTCCAGGACGTTTACATTCAGAATAGCATCCAGAGATGGATTGGACAACTATACAATTGACGCAAGCTGCAACTTAATTCTTCATTAACCGCACACCTTCGCAACATTAAAATAATATAAGCTAATATTTTTTGCAACTTATGACTTTATGCCATATAGGTATTGGTGATTATTCTTTAAACTTAATAGCGGACTGACCAAACGCAAGTTCTTTGCTATTAAATATTACTATTTAACGATGTGAAAGCGTCGTCAGAAATTCCATTTGGTAAACGTTATTTACAGTAATTGTTTTCATACTGCAATGGGTTGTACGTTTGTTTCATTCAATGAACTCTCCGTAAACAATGCAACGGCAGCATTAATGTTAATATGAAATGTTTATAATTAGTAAATTTAATTAAACGTTAAGGACATTTTGAATGTTTTTCTCATTAGTACTGATTTCAGTGCATATGATTTGATGTACATATTGCAATTTGCGTCTAGTGTTTGTTCCGTACAGTATGGTGCGCGAGGAGGCGTCGACGGTAGCACACTGTAAAATCCGCTTTATTTGTCCGCCGACTGACACAATGCTCTCAATGAGTCACAATAGCGAATTAAGTATTATTTTAAATTGACGTAATTGAAAAATATGCAGCCGCTCGCGCGCAGCGCTCTTATAAATTGATTCATGTATAATATTACCAAAGACGAGACGCGTCGACGTCGAAATATCACTCATTACATTTTCATCACGTTACCTAAGTGTAAGTAATACACTTAGTCTAAACTAACATGCCGTTAGGATGCTATACAACAGACAACATGGTTAAGCACGAGACCCTAGTAATTTCACTAACTACAACGCCCTTCAAAACTGGACTATGGAATCAACCTACACTATCTCCGGTAACATAGACCTACCACCAATTATTCTACAGTAATAAACATGTATTTGTATGTGAAAAGATTCATTTTCATTATTTATTCATGACTACTGATACATTTTAAATTTTAATTTACTTTCAATAATTTACTACTTTAATAACATGTAATATTAAAGTCGAACTATTTATCTAAACTCAAAGTTAAGCGACGTTTTGAAATTTTGTTAATTATCAAACGTTTTCTTTGAAAACCGTTCAGACTCTAACCAATTGTTAACTGGAACAAAAGTAACAACTTACAATAAATTGCGCGTGTAGATACAGTGCCGTTTAAGTATAAAGTGTTTGTTGGTTGTTCTCTGCGTTGGTTTAATCTTTGGCGACACCGAGGGCCAATGGACTGGCTACGGTCACGGCACCGAATAAAATGTTATTAACATCAATGTTGCAAACAGCGAGAGCGATGATACATATATTTCTTGATTATATTAATTTTTAACAATGATACTTGAGACCTTTTTAATTCTCGATACTAGTATGCTGGCGCTTTAGTAAAAGACTTAAAACACTTATAATTTAATACGCACACAAGATAGTTTATTAAACACAGTTGTTAACTATTTATATACTTTATATATATTTTCAAAAAACATTTATATTGAGGTTGCTAAACTTAATATTATTTGCATAATAAGCGTAATGAATTGAAATCAACGACTTCAAGTAAATATGTATCAATAACTAAGCTAATTTCTATTTATGTCTATCCATAGAAATATTAAAAAAACGGCCCACAATAATAACACGTGATATTTATTTACCCTTGCCGATATCGAACCCCAAACCCATCGGAGCGGAGACGAAATACTATAATTACGCGCGATATAAGCCTTTCGGGGAGTTATTAACATTTGGGAGCCGAAAAGAAATAATAATGTTAATAACGATGTGAATGTATCATTGTCGTATTCCGACTATGCTTCGGGTTTCACCCTGCCGCCATATTTATAAGTTGTTTTTTAAATCATTTATTTCATTGTTTCCTGTGGCAATGACAGTTATTTAATACTTTCAACTGACACTTGATAACGGCAATGACAATGACGCTAACAGCTTGCATTAAAATACACAAATGTTTGGTTCGATTTCGGAGCCACATGTGGTAGAAGTTGGATGGTGGTTGAGTTTAGATGGAAATTTTGACGTACAAATACGGGACAAAGATAAGCCCAATGCATATAAAAAAACATTGTCTCCTTGACCACTGACATATAATAGCCAGACATATATTAGAGATGGTGATTTTTAATTCTTCGTTTAAGAACAAGTTCAATAGGCAACTTATTTGAAGTCGTTTAAAAATCTGGTAACGAACCTAGTCGGCTATAATAACCTTGTAAAACATATTTAAGCAATTTATTCTTGGTAAAAGTAGGTGTGGTCCTGTGAAACAGACAGCTCTGGATGGAGAAGCGAGTAATTTTTATTTATAACCCCACTAATAAAGCGGTGACTAACGCGCATTATAGCTCATTTAAACGTACAAAGAATACGCCTGCAATTATTGTACAATTTAAAATGTATAACATACACTTTACAATTCTAATTTGGGAGCGGAATTGGTCCCGCCGAATTATAATATATTTCATTGGGCCGAAGTTATTTATTATAAAGTTATACTTCGGCGAAGCATCGCGCCCAGTAATTTAGCTGCGGTCTTTAAAATCACCCCGGCCGCAAATGTTCCAAGTTAGGAATTAGTTCCGATGCTGTTTCGATTTAAGGATGGTTTTGCAACGAAATAAAAGCTATAGGAATGAAATACTGACACACATTTTTGACCTTTACGGACCTGTTTGGACTCGAAAGAAGTTAATAAGGCGTTTTCGGATTGCGGTCAGTGCGATTTCGTTTGCCCTTCTTACGTGACACTTGACTTTTGCACTCGCACGGCGGGGTCTCTTTATGAGTGAAATTAAAACAATATTGTTTTAATAAATACCTCTCGTTGAAAATAAACTCCCCGTATTGTTGAAGGTCAATTAAATTTTTTTATCTATCTATTCTTTCTATTATATTTTAAACAGCAATGACTCATCTCTTGTGTTCCGTGTAGTAAATTTAATAGCTCACAACTGTTAGTATATATAAAGTGTTCATCGTATACATAAATATTTATATTAAAGTACATGTATGTGCCATCAACCATGAAATTTGTCTACGTAAGTATCAAAATTGTTAACAATTGATATGTCTGTTGTTCATATACTGCATACACTACAGTTAGTAATAATCTGAACTTATGTTAAAATAACATTCCATTTATATGTAAAATAAGAGTTTTTTAAGTAAAAAGTTAAGTAATATTTTATAATGAAATTTTATATACTCGTATATTTAATCAAAGTATATAAAATTATTGTCTATGCACTTTCGCCATTTTATACGTAACTCAATCAATAAAATCTTTGAAAGCGGTTTGTACTGCCTCATCGGAATTGAATTTTTTAACTTATAAGAAATTATCCAAATTTCGAAAAAAGTTGTAATCTGTTGGAGTAAAGACCGGGGAGTATGGTGGGCGTCAGATTCGTTCCAATCGCATGTCCTCTAATTTAGCGACTGTCTGTCTGTCTGAAATAAAGGGTCTAGCGTTATCGTGAAGCAGCAGTGAGCTAGAGCAATGGACCAGTCTCGGTTGTTTAGCGGCTAGCTTTCCTATTATGAGTTGCTTTTACAGCAGCTTCTACAAACACCTAATTAATCCTTGGAGCTGTTGTTACAGCGCTCGTGCTCAATGGAAATTTAAATTCGTATGTAACGTGAGATTTCGTTAAACAAGCTTAAATTTTGGAAACATTTTAATTTGGAACTCTCAACCATACGCCAGATTATGTAAGTACAAAGTGGCTAGACCGACAAAACGCGAAATTCATATGTAAGGACTTAATATTATCCTGTGGTCAAAAAGCTTCCCACAACGTTGCCAAATTTAATCATCGCATCAAAAACAAATTTCGTCAAACAGATTATCAATTTCATTAAGTCTTGAAAATTTTAAATTAAATGCATGTTCATGTACTTGACTTTTCTATTATTGCCTGTATTGTTATGTTTCAATTTAATATTCCCCTTTGCAGTTTTCTTGTACAGAAATCGTAAAACGTTTCAATTGTATAGATTCAGGGCGTCGCGTTTTCCTTCAATAAGTATAACTTCTTTCATTGAAATTAAACGTCACCCCTTATCGTTGCTTACGATTCGACCGCGTCAAAAATAAATGATCTTCAAATAAGTAACAAGATTCGTGAAATCTTAAAAGTTTTCAAATGTAAAGTTCCATTATCTTGATTTTTGTAAAAGTACATTCCTGTGGATTCGAAATGCTTTCTTGCCCTTTTAATTTTTCGTCCCTGTCCAAAAATTATTTACACGTTTTTTTAGTAATGGAAATTTGTAAGGTGATTCGGATGCAAGATGCCTTCGCAATAAGTGTACATGGAAGCGAGGGAATTCATTTGAATATACTTCTACTTTCATTTAAAAGGGTTGTAACGATCTTATCAGCAATTGAGACGCACAGACGCATTACAACTGAACCTGCTACTTTCCAGGTCACCTCGCTATCTTAATGTAGTAATTGATCATTATGAACGCTTCAGACTGTAAACAGAATATTTCAAAGTCAAGTTCAGTGTTATTTACTTTGTATGGTAACATAAAAACAAATAAAAGTAAACTTAAATAATTTAACTAAAATTAGCAATATGACTTTGCTCTCCTATACGGAATAGGTGTTGCAGTCTGATCTAAAAATCCTGGTTTTAATTTAATATTTTCTGATATGTTATGATGGGCGGTGGAATACGGCAATTCTGTTAAAACGACAAATTTATAATAAGAGGGTTTTAGCTAGCGGCGAGTTCGAGAAAGCTTATCCAAATCCATAGATTAATGTGAAAGCCTGCATTTTGTGGAAGACATTGGGGAAGGCCCATATCCAGCAGTAGATAAATAAGGGCCGATGATGATTATGATATCCATATAATCCCAATATCTGTATTTCACTAATTGTAGCCACGGAATTGGTCCTAGAACCTGCGTGTTACTAATTAAGGCACTCAGCCGCTGCAACTTGGATGCGACTCCGTGATATAAAGTTAAAGATTTTCTTATGACAGTTTTAAAATTTATAAATATAAAGATTATGTGGTTCAGAATTGTACCAAAAACAAACAATAAGTAGACTATGAAGTGGCCTACCTAATTAAATCTGGAAAAACTTTACCTTCGCAAAATAACTATTATATTATAATACGCACACATAAGTGCAGTATACATAATCTTATTAGAATTTACTACAAACAGAACTTAAAGCTGTAAATCTAATAATGTAATCGGTGTTTAAATCTCAGTAGTTAAACCAAACAACAAGTAAAGAAATTGCTTCAATGGATCAAAATTCGGTTCAACCTATCCCAGGGGCGTACAACACAAAAAAATCTACGGTACCATAAAATTTGTTTTAGAGAATGGAAAAAAGCAAATACTCGGCGATCAGCCGTGGACTATAAAAACAAAACAGCTTGTGCAAACACAGAAAGAGGGGATCCAAGGCAGTCTCTTCCAATTTCGGTATTCCGTATTCATATTTTTCCCCGTCTATGTTAGATAGCTGCAGTTTTCTACGGGATATTAACATTGTTTTTAATTTTCACTAGTTCATATATAATTTCAATGACATTTTCAAACTCATTCGAAAATATTTCACACTAACACAAAATTAGCTTACAGAAACTAAAGAGCTATAAAAACTCAGTCCGCTTATTTTTTACATTACTATCCAAGAGTCGCCATTACATGTTATTTTGTTACCTATTTTTATTTTAAAATTCTTTTTAATTCTAATTTTCATATAAATTGATACCATTGTCCCCATTCTTTATTCTATATAATTAATAGCATTATTGCTTAACAGAGATTACACAAGTGTAACTTAAATTTAAACTACAGAAAGACAACAACTACTTTTCAACGTCTGCATGAAAAACAAAGAACTTGTACGTCTTATTCTAATAGGAGGATTTGAATTTTGCAAGACGCGAAGGCCTAAATAAAAATTCATTCGTATACATGATTTATCAGATTGGACTGTACTGAAAAACACATTATACATGCAGTTCATGATGTATCATTTATGCCGGATAGACAGAAAGCGTTGAATAAGTCCATGACCTCACCCAAGAACTTAAGACGAAACGCATTACCAGCTTGTCAGCAACGTTTAACGTCAATGCTTCATCAATAAAACAACAAATATCCTTGCGAAAACATGGTTTCGCAAAACAACATCCTTTTCAAAAATCTGTGATGGTAAAACCGTACTTTACAATCATATATCCCCGCTTGGCCATCAAAGAATACTTGAAATTTAAATAATACACAGCATTGACAAAGTCTCGTTGCTTTCGTTAAATATTAAGTATTTACCAAGTGAAGCAGTTATGTACCATATACTTTATTCCGCACAAAGAAAACTTTTCGGTCGTTCAAGTATATAACATAATTGTAATTCAATCTCTTCTTAAAGTTTTATTTTCTGTTTACTACAACATTTCATAATTCAAATGTGTTAGTCTGATTGGTGTGTGAAATAGTTTTAAAAAATACATTCTCCTTACTTAAACTTTTGTTTTTTATAATATTTTTATGTTGCACATAAAAAGTAATATACATTATTTCGTGCTTCTGTACGTAAATTGTTTTAACCTAATTATTTTATATTACAAATGATATGAATACAAACTTCTGCAGTTTTCGATCTAAACAGGCGAAACGAAACCAACTGGCGTTTCACGTTAAGAAACGTCAAAAGATATTTTATATGTACGTGGTGTAAATATAGCCAGAGACATTGTGTCGGTAGATTTTTTAGTTCCCAACTAAACAAACAGACGGACAGTTCAAACACAAGATATTATTGTGAACAGATTTTTCGTCTCGTCCTCCGTTCTATTGTAATCGCATTGCGCCCGCGCATTGTTAACGGTTGAACCAAAACCACTCTAATATTATCGCCCTAAGTTTTACTTTCGTATGTACAAGTGGATTTAAGTGACATTGAGTAAACTTTAAATTTTATGTAGCTGTATTTTTTTAAAATTTTCACCTTGAATAGGTACAATAATGATATATGCACGGGATCGTATTTCTAATTTAACATATCTTTTAAAATAACAGTTCGGTTGTAAAAAGAATAACTTTTTTTTAAAAGAGAATTTTATTTCGTTTTCAAACATATATGAAGAATATCTATGTCGATTAGATTGAAATTTTATTCTTTGATTTTTAAAAAGATAATAAGCATCAACAAAATTAATCCAAGATGTATGCAGAGTCTCCTCACTAATATCATTTTGTATAAAAATATAATACATCTGATTAAGTACCATAACGCCTAGTTAATAAAAACGACAATCGATCGTGTTCTATAGACGCGATCATTTGTTACAATGATAGATATTAAGGCATAATTTACTTTTTCAACAAAAAGACGTTAAGGTAGAATTAAGCTCAATTTACTACGACGTCATTTCAGCAATAGACGTTTGTGTATAATAATAAAATATAGGTTGTATAACCAAATACTATGGTGGTGGAAGTTTTATAAATTACCATTATAAAAAATGGGCTGTTTTAAGTGTTCATAAGTGACGATGAGGCCGAATATAGTAAAGTTGATAAAGAAAAAAGTTGATAAAGATAGTAAAAAAGCCCGGATGACATAATACAAGAGTATTTCTCTTGTATTATGTCATCCGGGACACTGCAACGATTTTTTGGTCGCAGATTAAGTAGCTAGTCGGGATAGTTCGATAAAATCCTTCTATCATTAATGTATGGCCCCAGAACCAGGTATTACGATGCTAAAAGGCAAGCTTAGTCGCTTCCCTATAGATTAGAATTAGACTCCTTACACTCAGAGCAAAATTTTCGTAAGTGAATGTCTTAAGAATATACTAAGTAACAACCCATGATGCAATCAGAACAAACGTGAAATGTGGCTACAAGAATTATTTATGATCTTTTACTAAGCAGTAGAAAATAGAATAACAAAAGTCGCTGATAGTCCAGCGGGCTAATATACTGAAGTGGGAATGAGCGGCTCACGTAAAGCGAAGACTTAAACGTAGCCAGCACTGTTGAGATCGCCAAACAGGAGGAGCGATAACCAGGTGAAGATAGCAGGGAATCATGGAATTTAAGTTGCTTCGGACCAGTCGATTGAGGCCGCGGACGATAACAAGCTTCAGTAATGAAGAAACCACATAATTATCACAAAAATAAATTCCATCTCAAAAGATTTTACGTATGTAAAACATGTGTGTGTGTATTGTAGAGCTACTTTTTTCCAGTGTATCGTACAGAAAGCAACAGACGCGTTGCATTGTGCACAAGTTGCGCCGCGGAGAGCGCGCACGAGCACCCCACCGCGGCGTGCGACAGGGAAGGCGACGCCATTGGAAGAGCACACCGCAACATTACGTCGAATAAAAAGAAAAGTTATTATATTTTTTATTGGGGGCCGCCACCCTCGCCGCCAACGGGGTTATTTTTATTTTATTCCCAAAGTTTATTTTCCATTTGTTTTAACTTCTATATCCGCGAGTCGAGGGCTGAAAGTTGGTCGGCGCGGCTCACGCACGCACTCAATGATTCACTAATGCGTGCCGCATCATTATATTTTTATATTTAAACTTTGCCGGGGAACAACATTAAAATGAGAAAAGTTCGCGAAGTATTATTATATTCGCGGCGGCGCGCGGCGGCGGTTTCCGATGCCGCGATATTAAACTCTCCGGACTTCGGCTTTGTTTCAATTTTATTTACTTCTAAGTGGATATTGTTGCGCGGCCAGGGCGCTGGCGGCTCGTTAGCGGGCCCCGGACCCGCGCCCCGAAACTTCGACCCTAACGCCGCAGATTCACCCGAAACACTCACATTTACAACATTGCAATTAATTAAAATTAGATTTCTCCAACACTTAAAAATTCTATCCTGATACATCATACAGAATATTTTTTGTGTATTATTTAACCATTTTCAAACTTTAAATAAAAAAAGTACCAAAAAAAATATACATTCTATGAATAATGAATAATACCAGAGAACTAATCGTTGAATTATTATAAATTTTGTCGTGAAATACTTAAATAAAAATTAAAGATGTAGAAAAAATGCCTGAATTGAAACTCAATATTAGCAGTAATAAATTATATAATGTGACTTTGACACGATAATAATACTGTCGCCGGCATGGAAAATAGTTATCTGCGAATAGCAGACGTGGAACTACGCGGTTGCTCTGTCAAATGCATTCGCAAGAGACAACGGGGCAACGGAAGCTGCCGCAGCTAATGGCACTTCAAAGACATTCACACTTCTATGTACAGCACAGGTACATCTTAATCTATTTTGACGGATTATTATACACGAAACCCGTAAACAAATTAGGTGGCAAGCGACCACCGACCGCGAGCACACAGCGCGCGCCTCCAGCGTTCTGTTGGTATTACCATTTAACTCCCGACTTAGGTAGTCTATTTGCCCCCTAAAAATAAAGTAGTCCACGAAGATTTTTAACAAGCAAACCCGAAAGAAACACAACGAACAAAGGGAACAACCGTTGCTGCACACCGTTTATTGACTTTCCATCAATACTAACTTGAGCGTAGGTAACAATAAGGGTTGGTAAAATGCGTCTAATTGTTGTAAAAACATTCGTGGCTCGAACAACACTGTACGATTTAAAAGTGATATTCTCAAACCATAAAGCAGTTTCACATGCCCATGAGAAATATTTATCTTAATATAATAAGTAAACCTAAAGGCTAGCTTGCCGCGCCGACTCCACATCGACCGCGCACTCTTGACACTTGCTGCTTTAAGTATTAAAAACAGTAATCGTTAACTGTACTTCAAACAAATAAGTTAAAAAAAAATAACAAAAATATAAATATTCAATAGTGATCAAACTGCATCGTTACTATTTGACAACTCTACCAAAGTGCGAGTTATCAATAACAGAAAGTAGAGAAACTAAAATAAATGCTTCTCTTATTTCATGTGATGATTCTAAGTATTAATTACAATTTCCATTGTATTAAGCCCTTATGAGGTCTACAAATTCAACATTGATTGATCCAAAAATGTAAGAATATAATGCTCTGAATAATTATTTTCATTAAATCTTTATATTTAAATCACTAAGGTTTTATAAGCGTACCGGTTCAAGCTAATTTTTCCAAGTAACCTTAATGTATACTTTTACCAGACTAACCGAATTTAAGAAATAAAGAAGCAAGTACCAAAATAAGAGAGTCGATTTCCTCTGTTTCAATTAGGTACAATACATAATAGTAGATGCGGCGAGGCCCCCTTCTCACCGCACCTCCGTTGCCCCTTTGTTTGAGGATGCATTTAAATAGTAGGCCGTAGGTTCGATGCGTCCGGTTTTCAAAAACAAATACACAATCCAACACCAATATTTGGGCACAAGTAATAATTTATGAGTGCTGCCCTTTTTAGGATTCCGTTTTGTCACAATTTTGCTTTGTTATCAGCCATGTTTGAGAACGTAGCGAACAAGGACAATTACGCTAAACAGCGCATTGTACTTTCACAAATGCATACAGTTTATTGGACGCGATGCGGAGAAAGTATAAGTATGATCAGCAGTCTTCAGTCATGAAAAGCACTACTAGAAGAAGTTGAATTTGAAAATGCAAAAGTGTAGCACTATTACATGTCCTTTAAGAAGCAGAATAATGTACGTCCAAAATTAATGTCTTTTATACTTAATTGTTAAAGTTGACTGTACTCAGAAGTTAAGTGGACATCGCGCGCTATTAGTGGGTCGTTCACGCTGCAAATATTTGAATGATCAACGGGTACTTATATTTATTTATTCATTAGAACGAGTGTGTAAATGTTACGTAAGTACCACGGTAACAGAAAAGATATGTAGTATAGAAAAACGATATGTAAAAAAAAAACTTTCGAAATTATATAACCTATCGCTTTGCCTAATTTGTGAACGCTACGTTGTAAAGAATTCCTAGTAACTTGTAAACTTAAACAAAAGTAATTCAGATAATAATGGGAGCGGGTATTACAAAGGTATAGCGGTGAGGTTACGAGTACATGCATTATATATTGACTTCGGTGTAACTAACTTTGAAGGAAACGGCTGAACCCATTTCACTAAATATGTGTTTGCGGCTAACGAGTTTAAGAAGGACAATAATTTGCTCAAGAAAAAGCAGCTAACGGCATCGCATGTCCTTTGTTAAATTAATGGCTTGAGAAATTGTACATAAGCCACAATTGCAAAACTAGTCTCCATTCCACACGACACATTCTTTGTCTAAAAGGAATTTTTTTACCGAGTTCAATTCCACTTGAAATTGACTCGACTATCACCTACAAGTCCTAATAGACATTTTTTCGCTTTTTAATCATCACTGTGGATCTGAATTGGTAACTCAGTTATGATAGTAACGTAAATTAATTCTAAATTCCTTTTCTCTAACATTGATAATTCAAAGGGACGGTGTACCCTCTACGCCGGACCCTGGCGACAGATTAGCCGGAACCAGAAACAGCTAATTACACACAGATTAACATCTGACTGCTAAGACATGATACAGTCAGAGACAAACTGATCGGAATCGGAACTTAAGACATATGCTCTTTGTTTTTACGAAAGTAATATTATACGAAGACTGCTAATAATTTACATGAGATTTATCATTGACGTCTTTTGGAATATATGAAATAATGATAATTTGGCATACATATGTATGTACCTAAATTTTTATTACTGATACATTCTGTTTTTAATGTCATCGATAGGTACAGTAGTTTATTTATGATGGGACATTTTCACAAAGTAATAAACACTAGACAATCCATCAACAGAAACTTTACTTATAGTAAGTTTGTCAAACTAAAATCTCGACGGATTAGGTTTTTTTTTATCTATAACAAAAACAGCATACCGCTATAGTTTTCCACAAACACCTGTCCCGATAAATTATAAACAATAATTTATTTGGCGTATTTTAAATTGGAAACCGTTCGTATAGAAATAGTCAGACAATTGATATATTGTAGTACGTTACGAAGGTCGGTTGGGGAGGCGGCATGCCAAAAAATTTTATAATTTTGTGGGCATGTAAAATGTGATAGCTATATTGTTTTGTATAAGACTGTAGTATTACATAACTAACATTAATAAGCACTTACACAAAGAAAAAGAAACGTATCCATTTTTTTATTAATTCATAACCCACGCGATGCTAAACTAGACGAATAATTAAAAGAGAAATATCATTATCACAAAAAGTGAATGTATATTTTGGAATATCTACTATTCTTAGTCTACTTTAACCAAAATCATTCTGAGAACCTATAAATATACAATAGGGATGATTACGGTGTTAGCCCATTATAGGTATAAAAAAAAGGTTTCTTTTAACCGGTAACATTCGAACTGCGATTGAGAGCACAGTAGCCAGTGATACATGTAAAAATATTGTAGTAAAATACAGTTAATGTAACATATCAGTATGAAAGTACCATCTGATTTATTGATTAATTTTCTCATTAAAATGAAACGGAGTTGTCTTAATAAATAAAAGCAATAAATTGTTGGGCTATTTATAGATATCGATGACCGCAGCCGTTACTGTGCCACTGTGACACCGCTACGCAAATCGTAAAACAATAAAACAATGTTCAAACAAAATATAAATAACGCACTGTGTAAACAAGATTATTTAAAAATGCATAGTGTTCACGATCGCGCGCCGCCGTATGTACTTAGCGCGGTGAATCAACTAAACTTATTAAAGTCAATAATTGAGGACAAACAGTAATACCGACGAAATAACTAAAGAGGAAGCGGGCAGTTACATTTCAAGATGTTCGGGGGGCCCGCTGCACCTGCCTCATTCTTAAACACCAAGTGTACGATTGTGCAGTATAATCACCTGGATGATATCCACATGATTTTTATTAATCGCACTAGAAATGGACAATGTATAAATAATTCAAAACTAAAAATCTCCAATGAAAACCTTTATAAAACAGCTACTGTTAATCTCTTTTCCATATGACAGTGTCAAGACAAACGCAAGTTACACTTCATGATAAGTGATACGCCATCCATAATAATACGCCGCTAATTAGAAACATATACACCACACCTCATCACATTCGTAGATACGTAATGGTAACCCTCATTACCCTAGTACATCGAAGCAGATGATGATGACCTTATTTCCTTCAATTCCGACCAAAATGAGATTATTCGGCAATAAAAAAATATGAAACATGTTAAAACGATCATTAAATCACACGGATCGCACAAACCTAACAAAACCCGGATTATAAATCAAAATTATAAACATTTCCTACTCTACTACAAGTATCTGCGAGAATGAAAGAAGTAGGAACTACTCATTAAGCCCCTCTTTGGATATTTCCTTTCTGAACCGATAAACATGGCGGGCCGCTTGCTCCGGCGAGACATTGCTGAAAAGATGCGATGCTACAAATTGACTTGCTCTTTGATCTCCTGCCTACATTATAAAAAGGAATATAAATATATCTACTGTTCAAAGTGCATTCCAAGACTACGTAACAATCAAAATAAAGAACAATGAGAGCAAACACAACGAAAGAAGCTGGTTTTTTTTATTTTCACAAAGTCCCACGTGCATACTATTTATATCCCGCACATTCGTATTGCGATGCCTATAAAAATATATATATTTAACAATCGGACCGCTCCACTTTTTTTATCAACGTCTCGTTCACTTAGCCGTTATAATTAATTCCGTAAGTAATAAACATGGCGAAATTAATATATTCGTATAGGAGGCCGTTAAGTTTTATGTTTTCTGTTACAAGTGCTAACAAAACAATAGAACTATCTACCGCGGAACGCTGGCACGGATACGAGTCCACTGGAAGCGGTGTGGAGATTGCATCGATACCTTCCGCTTTACAAAGTAGTTATCTTCTGTCTATATAAATAACAGGTTCTTTGTGATCGCAGATTTCCATTGACGTGGGTAATGATACGAATTTCATTTAATTAAAAAAAAACATCAACAACTTCTTCAGCTTTTCAGATTTCTTTTTACTTTTCTATTACTTAGTGGTGTGATTGAATGTGTTCGTTTACCGGTATTTATACCCTCTAATTTATTTTACATTTTCTAAAAATTGATCTGTACTATTATTCTGTAGTCTTTCTTATTTGTTTTGTAATTTCTGAATGATAGTTTGTGTACGAGAAATATTGTCGTTTAAATTGAAATGTTCAATTGATTTTTAAGTAAATTAAAAACAATGTTAAATAATGTAGACAAACATTTAATGGAAGCCACATCTATCCTCACGAACTCTACACCTTACCGCTTTGTAATAACTTTGATCCGACGGCAGATAGCGGGCACATTACAACGCAACTGTTGTACTCGTACATGAATAATAAAATGGGATTAGACATTCACGTAATCCATTCATTTCTTTTTCCAAGACCCAACAAATAAAGTTTTGTACGGAGCCGACGATTTCCGTAAAAACTCAGGCGAGATTAATTTGAACGTTATACAAAACTGTTTCGTACACCTGTCGACTTAATCACCATACGTACAGGCGACTTTGTGCCTTGAGCACCGGCCATACGATCCTTTCTGCAGCACTAAGTGCCGTGATCAGATATCAAAACACTGATACTATCATAAATACTGTAATGTCAGTAATTTTAGATTTACCGACCGCAAAATAATTGTGCTGTACATGGAAAAGTTTGCAGTATCACAGCTGAATGGATCAAGTGGGAGATAGCTGTAAGAGTTCAATGTATGATGCTTTTACATACGAGTATAATATATTGTTCACCAAAGCCTGTGAAGAGAAATTTGTACTTACCTTACAATTGACAGCAGCGTGATAAGGTATTAAATCAAACATAAGACGTACCTGGAAAAAAAGAAATTTTATTAGTATCATCGAAGAACAAAACATCATATCTGTTCTCTCCTTATTTCTAAATAGATATATTCTATATGCAGGCTCAGCTTTAAGATACTTGATCACTTTTAATATTCATTTCATAAATACTTTTGCCGTCCATTGTGTGATAATTAATTCCCGGTACAAATGTCTGCACTGCAAGAAACTTAAAAATCAAATCCAGACTGTATAATGGAATAAAATAATACAACCTAGTTTCTACTGTACGAGATGAAAGAAACTAATTGAAGCGCAGTTTCCAATCGGCCGGTTTAATTAGTGAATAAAAGTAAAATGAAAAATTGTTAAATGTTTATTAACTTGTGTAAACATGTTTTAATAGCTATTTATCAATCATCGAAGGCGAGCGATTTGCTTTACAGTTATTAAACAATATCTCTCTCCGGCGCGGCTGCGGTCGGACCGTCGGACAAACGCGCTGCCGTAACATTTATTACGCGGAGGCAGATTTCGTAAAATTCTAACAAACAAAGAATGGATGTTATTTTTAGATCAAATTAACGCGCGTTATGAGAGTACGCGCCGCTTCCAATCGTGAATCATTCAGTTTTTAGGCTTCAGTGATGGCGAGCGACTAAGCGTGCTATAGCCGTCATTTTGTTTTACTTCTATTTAAAAATTTATATAATAATCGAAAAGATACACATCTTTGTGTTATGTGCGCATCATATATTTATAAATAGTAAACTATAAATACTACTTTACTGAAATATATGAATATAACCCTTTATTTATTTGTAGTTTTTGTTTGGGATATGGTTTACATTTCCTCTTGTGAGAGAAGACACCGCAGCGTGAAAGTTAGGTTTATGTTATATTAATAATTCTTTTAAATATTAAACCTCTCGTAGATTAAACATAAGACCATCATCATGATGTATTCAATAAACAATGGTGAAATAGGTACAGTCCTTAACAGAATTAAAAATAATTATTTAAGTATCTGTTATCGACCCGCTCGCACTGCGGCCTCGTTGTAACTCGAGACCACGTCATCGCATCGAGTAATATTTTCCACTGTTCACATTGTATTTTGTTGGTTTTACTTATTAAAACCTTTGTTTCATTTCGACCTACTTAGATTAATACTGTTAAGAAAAAGACTACTCGATGTTTTGATACACAAACATTGCCTTGTTCATATGTACAAAGCATTGCTCAGTTACTAACATACATAGTATAAAGTTGCGATAATTAAAAAGAGAAACTTGTATTAATATCGATTTTAATTATATAATTAGTACATGGAATTTTTCTTGCGTTTCGCAATCGTGTTTTGTATTAGTAGTAAAAATGTTAGCCGCTATGGAAACAAAAGCGTTAGCACTCATTGTTTGGTCGAAAAGAAAGCCTTACGTTTGAACCTTTGTTTAATATTATCCCGCATAATTTAAACTTACTTTTTGATAAAGATTATTACTCTGTGGTCAAATATTTATTATTATTGTGAATTAAGTACATTGTTTTTATTAAATAATAACGACGTATAAGCGACAGTGTAAGCATCGGTGAAATATAATTATATTGATACCGTTTCAGGTTTGAATATGCTAGTTATATGATGATTAATGATGATGCTGATAGTTATTATATGATTTAGGTAACATTGACTGCCCTGACAAAACGAAGACAGAGTGACGTGGCGGCAGTTGGTAATCAGAAAGAGGAGGTCTTGCTTAATACTCTGGCTGTTGACTGTCAGAACATAGCAATGGTGTTTTGATGGAAAATTTATAATATGTGGGTGGTTAGCAAATTCGAAAAAACGTTACCACTGAACTTGACCTCATTCGGCCCCTGAATCGAACCCGGGGACGTGTTCACTAAACTGAGAGTGGCAACGATCGTGTTATTGCGAAATAAAATCCTTCGCAACTATTTATGTGAAACTGTTGTAAGCACAGATACCACTCAATATTGGAATAGGTAACGTAACACTTTTTTTAAATACGCGTCTATAATCGCAAGTACGATTAGAGATATTAGTGTAAAATGATATGGCTGAGAACCAATGAAAAGTGAAGCATTAAACTAACGATTTCTGCTTCGATACAAAATAATCATGTAGCGGGAGACACATAAAATTATATTATATATTTAAATGGTCTTATTATGATTTAAGCTTATATATAATTTGTGGATACAGTACAAATGGTAATAACGATGTTTATGTAAACAATCTGCGGGATGTTTGTGTAGTATAGTCAAATCCCAACCACTATGGAGGGAGATGAATGACAACCGTTTAAGCACTAACCCGTCCATCGATCTGTGACATCACAAGCCACAGGTGGCTATCACCACCCCAACGCCCGCTAGCCGGTAACCCTACAATACTTTAATTGTTTCGCCGATGCAATAATCGACTAGATTTCAGAGTTCGTGATCTAAATATTTGCAATTTGTAAATTATACGCTAGTATATCACAAAAATCTTTGTTACAGACATCGTTGATAATTCAAGGGTAAAATTTATAATGTTTTTTATACAAAAACAGTGAGTTAATTTATTATTGCATAGAATAACATCTCTTGTAAAGAATGTAATGTATTACTTTATTTATTTTACGACAATATGTTGACCTCGTTATATTAACGATTGCAATAACATAATAATATTTATTGTGTATTTGTAATTTGCCAGGATTTTAATAAACATGGACTCTTTATTTATTTATTTTTTCTGATATAAAAAATAGAGAGATACAGTACCCATGTTTGTACGTTAGCCATTAAATTCAATGTGATGTCCAGAATTCAATACAGATTAAATTAGAATTTAATTATTCCCAATAGATTGTGATTTTTTTGTCTAATTAAAGAATATATTGATTGATAAATGAAATGATGTGTTAATCGCAATTATTTAAAATAACTTATTTAGGATATTTTTTTAAATAACTTTGTTTTGGTCAAGATCTAAATGTTACGTAATGGATATTATATATTGAAAAATTAGAAGAGTTTTATGAAACTTAAGTGAACGTTCTCGAAAGTCGTCGATGTCCAACTTCGCGGCGGGCAAAACAAGCAGGGGCAGATCGCAATCGCTATGCCCTGTGACTGCGCGCGCGCATGACGTTGTGTAGCCGCTAATCACGTGATCAGCCGTACCCAGTGTTCAGCAATACAACAAGCCTTAATTATTTTAATTTTGTGTCATTTAATAATCACGCATCGCTGCTCATTTTTCTATTACGACGGCTCCATAGCATTGTTGGCTTATTTTGTCTATAATTGGTTGTTGCCGCATAAAAGTTCATACGATTGAATTCAAGCATGGAATGGACACCATATTAAATGCCAATGAATTGTTATAATTTGTGGTTGACTGCGAAGCGTGGAGCCTGTATGGACGAAGTATCCGGTTCATTAATAGTGCACTAACGGTTTTAACAAAGCGATGAAAATATACTAAAGTAGTTTTGTAAGTTTTATAACGAAAGATGGGAAAGTAGCATTCGTCCATATGTTACGTTAACTGTTTACCATCAGTGGGGCCGCATGCCGGTTTGCAACCTTAGTGATATAAATAAAACAAAACAGATGCACAGTAAAGGAGCAATCACGAGCACAGTAAGCGGTGCGTTCAAGTGAAAAAGTTTTCGTCGAACCCGAGCGGGCGCCTATTGGAACGATAATATGAAGGCGTGAGTTCGTAATCCCGGCCTCGACACGTGTCCCGGTGTCGCCCGAACGGTTAAACCTTACCGAGATAATCGCTGCCGGGAACGCGCTGTTTATCGCACCGTCCAGCGATTACGACACGACCTTTTCTTGAGATCGTACGATCCGGCCACATCATCCAAAATATCCATCTCACGTCATTCATAGTACAATACATCTAAGTACTTTTAGGTTTCAGCAACTTTTTTTTTAATCTGGGTACTATTTGTTAAAAATATGTATTTTAATATTACTGCATAATTAATAAGCAGTAGTAGAAAACGTTAATGGAAAAGTTATAACAAAATTTAACTTAATTATTCATAACTTCATGAATATACTTATCAAATATAAAGTTGCTGAGGTATGTTTTTGTGTTGTAAATGAATTTGCCATCATATGATCAAAAATTAACATAATTCGGATTGAACATGAACGTCGCGTGTATTAAAGGCGCCTCATGGCCGGGTGCCGCTCAATTTACCTTACAGGCTTCTAAGGGCTCTGCGGACGGCCGGCGACACGCGGGAGACGCAATGAGCCGATAACAAATGTTCATGTCAAATATCGTATGGATAACAAGCTTTCAATTTGTTGCCGCCACATTTCATTTGCGCTTTCAATGTACAAATAACCGGTAATCCGTTTTGTCTTTAACATATTAGTTATAAATAGGTTTAAGTCTCTCTGAACTGTGATATTAGTATAAAATGTTTAAGGTCTCCTTCAACGCATCAACACCAAGCCCTCGGCAACCATTTATGATGTCCCGATTATATCCCCAAGCAGGTGCTCGATTTGAGTACACAAACAAACAAACACAACAATGTCTAACGAGTCGAAGAAGATCGAGAAGTAGAGCGAGATTGAGGACGTCCTCTGCCTCAACCTATAAAAAGAACCAGTTAATCCTGTGCTTTAAATTGACGGAAAGCAATTCTTAATCACCACTTGGTAACTTTGTAGTGATATTGAAATAATCATTGAAAATTTTCTGTACAACCTATACACTGGCTTTAAATACACTTAGTTATTTTAAGGACTCAATTTCATTATTCTTTATAGATCAATTATGGGGCATAAAAATAAGTAACAAGGAATAACTGGTCCAATGCGCTTATGATATTTAAAACCATGTTTGGACACGACCTTTTGAATAAGCGAGAAGAAATATGACGTATTAACAGGTTTTTTTTTAATTACATACGATATTTATTTCTTGCAAACATACAAAGTTCTAAACGCAGTTTTAAAATGTTCTTCAATTCATGTTCATTTAATGTTGTTTAATACTGTTATTAATGAAGAATGTTGTTATAAAAAAGGACTTAATTATAGGCAACCGTTGCTCTATAAAATAATTTCGCCTGTCTATCGGCCCGTGCCAATGTATCCGAAAAATCAGCGAATAATTAGTAATTAAAATTGGAATGGCGTGATAAATAACTCCCCAACGGCTCCGGGGCCGACGGGCGCTGTCTACAAGCACCAGGATCGTTCCCACCGGCATTTAATTTTAAATAATTTCAATAAATTCTGACAATTGCGTATAAACGAATTAAATTAAAAAGCACCAAGCAAACGATCGCCGGGCGTTGTTAACATTTCAAAATGTTAATTTCATAAACATTTAAAAAAGTTGAAATGCCTGTGTCCCGCAACACGGACCGAGATAATAATATTCATAAGGAATATTTTAATTATAATACTGTATTGGAGCTGTGTAATGCAACGGACGGACCGACGGCGGCTCATCGGAGTAGCGAAATATATAGGGATATAAACATTGTAATTAAGAGGGGCCCGAGGTAAAGTATTTGAAGGTCCCGTATAATATTAATTTTAGGTGCAACTTAAAATCTTATGCTCTTATGTTATAATTAAAAATCAACACTTTAACAATCAACATTAGTAATTGTATATAAGTATTCAAACTATCCCGACCCTTGAACCACCAAAAATGTTAACTCACAAGTATATAGTAAGTGTTGTTTCAATAAATATGAAGTAGGTTAAATCTTTAATTAATTTTTGGATGATCAGTCGATACATTGCAATATCTCGCACACTCAATCGAATTAAAACTTATCGAAAGGTATTTAGTTAATGGCTTCACTGTTAAAATATGATCGCTGTTAAAAAAAAAGATTGAAGTGCCAACTACCGCAATTACTTTAATAACTTATATTCAATTCGCATTCGCGTTACAAGTTTTTATTTACAATACTCATTTTAACTATGACGATACGTATTAAATAATGATATGCAAAATATTTTGAAACTCGCTGTATCTACTTAGATATTTACTCGTAATGGAATGCGAATATTAAGTATCGCAGTGTGTCTACAAATTATACTATTCTGGGATAAAATGTTCTATAAGTAGAGATAATGTACAAAAATTATGGAAAAGCCTATATGAATAAGATAAAAACTACGTTAAAGTGAGTACTTTACTCTTCTTAATACGTTATAGTATATAACAAAATCTTATTTACTGAGAAAAATCCGATTTAATTTATCACCTTATTATTTTCATTGATTGTTCAAGTAGTTACTCGTACTTAATAAATTCTAAAGACGACAATAGGCAAAAACGATAATGAAGAAATTATATCGCAAATGGTTATAACTTTCCAAGACATCCTTGAATCTGTTTCTATGAATTTTTACAATAATTATGAATTATTCAATAGAAAATATAGACAGAAGCATAATAACGAATAAGGTTACCGATATTGCACTTAATTTTAACTTTTGTAGATGTGAATAAAGCTTTAAGTGCTT
Source organism: Byasa hedistus (assembly GCA_029286795.1). Classification (NCBI taxonomy): domain Eukaryota; kingdom Metazoa; phylum Arthropoda; class Insecta; order Lepidoptera; family Papilionidae; genus Byasa; species Byasa hedistus. The sequence goes on along the minus strand of JAGSMW010000027.1, from coordinate 1,265,307 downwards.
TTAAAAAAATAAAAGAACAAGCTTTATTTTCTTTAAAGAATATTACTCTGCGAATATGTAGATGAATTGCAGAAAATTTTAACCAGAGACAAATGTTAATAATATATATATATTTTAAAGTTACTGTTCAAAAATTTAATACTGTTATCATATCACTGCGATGCTGTATAAAGCTAGCAGCTTGTCTCTTCGCGTTGTAGTTCATTATCATTACCGTTACATAACGCTTGTTGAACTGAATGAACTTTAAGTACAGTTTGGTTATGAACAGAATTACGTAAACTTTATAAATGTAAAAAGCAAAATGACTGCTTCCGATTTAGCGCTACAAATAATTACGAACGGAATGTTCCCTATCGCAAAACATCGATACAGTTTTCGGGGGTGAACGACGTTGAATAAGGGTGCAGGGTGTAGGGTGTGGTGGCAGGGGGGCCGCGCGGGGTGCAATGTTTGACAACAAAATTCAGGCGGTTCACTGACTTACAAGATTCGGCGTCGGCTTTCATCAGCCCCGCCGTCTTTTCTTTACGGATCTAAATTTCAATAGTACTTGCTACAGTTTGATTTTGAATTCCCATTCATTATTCAATCTATTGCTAAATTTTAATATACATATATGGCGGTTGGAACAACGATGCTCTAACGGCAGCAGATTAAGAATATAATTCCTAAAGATCTAAACCAACCCATGCGGCTTTAGAATCGAAACTAGATTGCCATTTTATGAATCACACATACACAGAAACAGCAGGACGTTATATGTAGTAGATTAATTTTGATATGTAGCGTTTTTTTTATAATTTGCAATGTAATTTCAGTGCATTACCGTTGTCGTCTTATCCTCGTCCGACAATAAGTCATACCGAACAGGGACAGTACATCTACAATAGATGTAATTGCTATTCTTGAGGACGTCTATGTATCACTTATGAACACGCGTGAGGCAGTGCCGAGTCCAAACTCGCTACTGGTCGACGTATTAATTTGTTTCGTATAAATTGTTTGCTTCCGGGACTCGTAGTTTGTGGTGTTTATCTAATACCGTGACGATGAGACCGACCATAGGAAACAAGAAGAAAATATGCAGATAACTAACTATACTTTAAATACAGATTTAATTTATTAACAAGCTCAATATTTTTATACTAATCAAATACAGATATTTTTATTGATATCACTCAGGAGGGCATATATATGTGTAATTTTAATTAAAAAAATGTAAAGTCTGATTGTAAATGACTGTGAGAGAGTCCAGCATTAATTGCGACCGTAACTTGTAGATAACATATCATGTTTTGTTAATTGCAAATAATTTGATAGATTATAATCAAATTATAGTTAAAACATATGCTCTTTTTATTCAACCTTCACACGATTGAACACAAGTTTTTTATTAACATATATACGCAGAACCGAGGTCGATTTCTGAATTCAGTACACGGTTTAATTATATAATAATTGTTATTTTTTAATTATTGCACAGTTTAATAATTTTTGGACATATTTTTTTAAAGTTGATATACATCTACTAACCTTATACTTTCTGGTTCGAATAAAAAGTTATGTTTTGTATTACTTTTCGTATTTTTAATTACGATTGCAACCGATTTCAAATCGATAATAATTAAGCAAGAAGAATTAGGTTTAAAAAGGTAAAAAAACACAAGTGAAAATCACACAGTCCGATTTAAGATGAATCTAATAATTATTCAATTAAAAGTAACATTCGGAACAGAAGCCGCAACACTTTGAAAAATCTTGGTTTTAAGATTAAAAAGAACACGCGGTAAATTTTAACAAAGCCAAAAAGAAATTTAAAAGGTGATATGAATTGAACTCAAACATAACGTTGATTAGAGTTACAGTAAAAAACGTACTCTTCGTTATAGGAACGATCCCTGACAAAATTATATACATGAATATCCAGCGTTGGAACTGCTATTCCATTGCACATTTATATAACCAATAATGTACATTGATAAAGGATTCTTCCAATAATCCAGTCCTAGTCAGTATTTCCATTGAATTTACTTCCTTAAAAATCTGTGAAGTTTACGAAGCTTTACAGGTGTTTAATATTAAAAAAAATATAATAATGTAACATATGATAAAAGGACTAGCGTCTATTTGTAATTATGATCTTTGTTTTCTTTACTATAAAAGTTATAAGGGTGCGGCCCTAATATTTATTATTTAAAGGAATGTATTAGATCCTGTAGCGTCGCTTCGAAATAGATCACAAAGAAGTTTGTTTATATTTTCGGGCGAAACTAATGCAGTTCACACGGCTGCGATTGCGGCGAGCTGATAGACCGACAGACTAAACAACGAGGGATAACTTTGCCCCGCTTTAGTAACAAAGTTGGAATTGGTACTAATTTATTTGCAATTTAATAATACAAGTGCATTACTGTTATATTTTGTTAATAAATAAACGAAAAAAAAACCTAACGTGAATGTACATTAAATCGCACCTACGATCTAACTATCATGGATTTTAGAAAGTTGTCAAACTAACAGTTAGATGTTACGGTAATCAACGAATTTGATTTGCAAAGAGTTAAATGATTCATAGTTTATAATAAATATTTTAGTTTTACTTTCATAATTTCTCTATTACATATTGAAATTGCTAGTTGCAATGGCAAGCCGTTACATATGTATAATTCATAACTTAAATGCATTATAGAATCAAAAGCAAGCAAAACGTGTTTTTGTTAATACAAACTCATAAGCGAAGTCCAACGCACAATTATTTAATTATTTATTGAATAATAACCGGTTTATATTTCAATAAAGATGTTGCAAAGAACGACCGGATAAAATATTTCTACTGTATTAAATGCAAAGCTTTAAAATGTTTTAAATTTTCTCAACCTATTGAAGTAAATGAAGCTTACAAACAATCCCTTGTGGATTATTAAAGAGCTTGAAGAGTTCTCTTTTACAAATAATTTGCAATTGAGCGGCAAAGTATTATAAATTTGCATTCAACATTTTTCATCCGACGTTTTCAATGGTCGATCAAAACATCTCTTTGAGGCACTTTTTTTTTACATGAAAAATTAAACTGTTTTTTCTAACCTCTATTCTCATTATTCTGCGTATAAGAAATTTACAACTATACGAAATTTTTACTCATAAATACAAGATTGCTTAATGCACACATAAAATTAAAACTAATTGGTTAAGATTTTTATAAACTTTTGTTAACCACGTCCGTGGGGCAGTGTCTAAGTCTGATTCTCCTTATAACATAGGGTTTTTTCGAGGCCGTTTGGCTAAGCTTCCACCCATTGTAAATCTGCCGCTGTAACAGAATTACTGTGTTCCGATAATCAACAAATGAGAGCCAGAGTACTGCCTCATTGTCACGTAACTCTATGTGAAATTGAGCGCAACTGTTAGCCCATGGTAAATAAAAAAAGTATCAACAGGTGCCTGGTGCTTTCATGGAGTTCTGTTTCGATATCAGTGCGTGTCGTTTCGAAAACAAGAAAAAATCGTACTGTTATGTATGTGCAATAAAAATTGGTAGTATACCATTAAAAAAATATTAAAAACCGAAATTAGTTTTTGACCTCTGCCAGTAGGCGACTATCTCAACAAAAGGGCGCGGGCGTGTTTTACAAAATTTTAAATCAATTCAAACCGGATTACCGGTAATACGATTATTGACGCTTTCGTTTCGATATGCACTAATTGTATTTAAATTACAAAATTTAATATGTTTTGTTGTGATTAAAATAATAATTTTAATCTTCATCCCAAACGTTATTGCCGTTGCTCGAAATAATTGCATTTAACGAATTTAGTTCGCGCTTAATGACATTGAATTATTCAGCATGAAATTTGTTTTACAATATTAATAATTTATTACATGTGAAAACAATAGCGGCCATTTGACCCAGTTGACGTCTCCGCCAAGGTACTAAGCCGTTGTAAAAGCATCATTTGAAAAGGTCACCATTTCTATTGCTCACAAGTCACTGTCATCCGATTGAAGTAATAAATTTACAATGCGATATTTTATTAGTAATCGCGAGTACATAATACCTATATAACGTTGCTTTTTTATTCGAAAAAGGAATGGTCTAGATTAGATTAAACAATAAAATGCCTATTATCTCGTGTTTAATCATTGATAATCTGAATACTGGGGTAATATTGCCGCCATATTACCTAAACGGACATGCCATTAACGCCAAAACAAACAAACGAGTAATTTAATTAATCATGGTACTACACTACACCGTCTGTACAATTATGTGTTAATAAATTGAGTCTGCTACAATATATAATATAGGCGAATCATCGTTACAATGATTTTTCCAGTAAGAATTCTTCCTTTTTACAACCATTATTTGATAACTTAAATTCAACTAACCTGAAACCACACTTCTGGGGATTCTGTCTACAACAATTAGGTCTCCCGAAAAATAGCTTTATGCGTAGTTCGAATACGTTTTATGTTCGTGAAGAGAAAAATTATTCAAAATAATATGAGTGTACAAGTGACAGCACTACCATACAATAGACGCGTGCGAAATATCTGCTACGGTGCACTTTGTTTTGACGCAAATGTGTGAACTTTGTGTGTGTCCCGAACTTTCTAGACTATGTGGTATTTTCAACCCCCTCATATACCTCTATGTAATTTTTTTTAAAATGATATTGTGGTAAAACTTTCTCCTATTAGGCTTTGCGACTGATGTTTGAAATTTTTAACCAATGCAGCCACATCACTTTAAAATTCCATTACAATTTGTGAACATTGTTAAAAAAAACTAGTTGAAGGTATTTAATGATGGTAAGTCTCTATTGTTCCAGCAACGTCTAGGTAGATATCAACGCAGCCCATATTTCTGCCGCTGAATAGTAGTTTGCAAATGTTACTGTGTTTCGGTTTGAATTATGCGGTAAGTAGTAAAATTATCGACGACAAGCACAATGTGGGGCAGTATAATAACCTAACTAAATCCACATTGATATGAGCAAGACTGTCACCTTCAAATGAAAGATCTGCTCGTCTCGTCAATTCATGCAATTATAGATTTATATAAAAAGTGATTACTAACATAAAATACAAAGTCACGATATTCCGATTAAAATTACCTTCAACTGAGTTTGATTGTATTAATAAACATTATTAATATGATTTCTGTTCATTTGCCTCGGCGACAAAAAGTTCTTGTTAATGACGCGCATTGCTTCGGTAAATTTTCCATCGGAATAAATTGTAATAACATTTAATGTTTTCACTTTGTGTACTCTTTGACCCGGGTTATGGTGACACTACGTGTATAAAGACCATTATAAAGCTGTTGACACTTGAGCGGTCACGAGAATCGAGGCGCAAACAAAAACTTGCCTTAATTCATATGAAATGGCACTTTCGTGTTTTATCTGTGTTGTTTTAAATTAAAAACTATGAAGGCGATAAGCAGTGTATGCGCAGCTTAATTACGACAGAATGGCCGATGTTTGTATTAGACAAATTAAGAAAGGCCGCTGTGATAACACTGTTGTGTCTTTTTAATATTGTGTAATATTGACAGAGGAATACTTTTTAATCTTTTAAACCTCTTTTGTTAAAATGCCGCGAAATATAAAACTCATGTGGGTGACCGAGTTTTTTTGTTGGGTGGTAATTAAGGAATATTATTTTATGCGTCGTGCTCAATAGAAGATCATAAATGGGAAGTCTGATACATAAAAATGTTAAACAGAAATGAATGTCCACTGTCCTGTATAACATCCAATTTATTTATATTTTTATTGAAGGCTAAGGAAGACTTAGGCTTTAAATAAAATTAAACATTTTTTAAATAGATAAATCTGAGCCAAAATGAACTCATTTAAAGTTTGTTTTTTAAAAAGAGGTTAGTAATAAGTCTTATATTATCAGCTGAAGGCCAGTGAAAGTCAGTCCAGTCATTCCGGGGATTATCCCCAACAGACGAGGAAATGGTATTTTGGCATAAGCAGCACGATGTAAACATTCATATAGGTTAAACAAGAGTTGATATTTAATACTACAATAAATACTTAAAATTTAATTTACGCACATAAAAAAGAAAACTGAAAACTACATGCCACGATTGTCTAAGAGACGAACGAGGTTCGATGCAACCAAACATCTTAAATGGTGGAGAATCAATTATTGCTTCTAGTCGTACTTAATATAGTGAAGAGAGATCGTGTTTTAGCTTAGATCCGAGCACAAAAGACAGAAAACAACTCCATTTCCCGCTTTAAGTGAATGACTGAAAAGTCTGAAAAGCTTGATGAACACTGTAGGGCTGTCGTCCCCTATAAAAGTCTGACATAACCAATAGTTGCACCCGCAAGAGATGAGTACCAACGTAGAATTTCCCCAAGTAAAAAACATTATAAGGCTATGTATAGTCGTTTAATTATTTTTTTATACATAGAGTTCATAGTAGTAATTTTGTACGAATAGGTCATGAAATTATATTGTAGAATAAAGGTTAGTGGCTTACATAAAGTAAAAGTCGTCAGTTAATTAAAAGAATGCGAAAAAAAACATTTCGATCAGTGAGACCTTCCTTACTTTAACCTTAAAGAGAAGTTTTTCAAGATAAAAAGTTCACGGCCTTTTAAAGTTTACTCGATACGCAATAAAGTAGCCTGATAAATCTGTCATGTCCGGCCGATACTTTACGTAATGCACAATACCCGCTGCATCGGTGGACGAGAGGCATCGAAGACAGATGATCAACCAAATAACGTACGAAGTCTCATTACCCCTGTAATTTCATTAGCTACAACGCCCTTCAAATCGAAACAGTAGTTTCCACACAACTTGTTAATGTCTAATACAATCATATTGCAAAAGATTTGTTTAGTATGATTATATCGCGACTATCAATACTAAAGCATTACTTTTTCTAGAGCCTATCTTTTTGTATACTTATCGGAACAATGTGTAGTTTTAAAACATTTTATGTAGCTCTCCCCGATAGCGAAATAACTTAAAAAAACTTGATAAGCAATGTTCAACTAAGATCAAAGCAATATTTTTTTTTATGTGACAGTAGTAAACCCATATTTTTAAAAACATTATGAAAAATAATTACAATGATAAAGCATACATTGTACGTTTATTACCCAGCGCACTGATAATTGACACAATTGTTTATTAAATTATTTCTTCCGCACAAGGGTAGTTCGTTGACATCGACCTTAAAAACGGACGATAATATAATTACGGGTCGTTAGAAGTGCAAGTTAGTTGCCAATGAGACGGTCAGCTGTCACAGTCGCAGTCAGCCCCCGTCAGCACCTTCATCCAATAAAACGGGCGGCGAATAAAATATTAAAGTTTTAAACCGCAAAAAGAGCGAACAAAAATGCTATCACACAAAAAGCTAACAACAGGGCAGGTGAGTATCCCTTCACCGATCGTAACTCTGTCTATCATTCCTACGGGACAGTTAATTACGCATACTTCATACCAGTATTTATCGAGTATAGTTTTATTCAGGCCATCAGCCTCGTTGCTATCAGCGGTTCCTATTTAGATAGAATTTCTAAGGAAATTGCAACTATTGTCAAAGGACTTCGTTTATTTGTCCCGAGACAGTCATTTTGTATCACATGTAGTTTACAGATTACGCAACTTTTTCACTTAAACTACAGCTGCTTTTAAACAACAGGTCTGTGTTTTTTTTTTACTTATTTCCCTTGCGCAGTAACCCAAAGTGAGTTTTGGACTCCGACGATAGGGAGCGACTGGTTTCTTTCTATCTATACAATTCGCGAACATTGCCATTGTAGATGATGCTCTTTTCGAGTACTGTACATTGTCCAATATTTGCCTTTGATCTTTAAATTCTCATCTTTATCTAATCCTTATCCTTTTACCATCGGAAAGAATAATTGTAATCGGACCACTGCTAACAATTTTACGCAACACATGAAAGAGAGACGCATGGAGTAACAACCCCTCCCCCTGTGGTCGGTCAAAAAATAAAAATGGCGCACATAAAATCCCACGAGCACGTGTTAAGAAAAGCCCGTTAAACAATATAATCGGCCGTCCAATATAAATTACTTTCTCAAACACCGTGAGTTTTAATACCCTGTGCTATATATTTTTAATTTCACGCACGAATAAATATTAATTGCGCAGTTGCACAAAAAAAAAAGTAACATAACACGGAGCGATATTAAATATTATGATTATAATTCCCGCGATAAGTGTGAAGAAGTTATATTTTATATAGGATTTACGGCCGTTATTAAATGTTAGGAAACCGCGATGTTTTACGAGATAATTCAGCTCTGCTATATCCAGGCGCGCGCTTGCTTTCTCCTAGTGATATTACCGCGAAGTGTTTTTGTATACGTTAGAATAAAAAAGATCGGATACTTTTTCATATGAACTCGACTATGTTTATTATATTTGAGAAATTTGTTGTTCATAAAATAATTTTACAGCTTCGCCTGTTCACATGTGCCGGGGCCGCAAAGTAAGACGAGTGGACTACTAAGAAATTAATAACTCACGTAGTGTTTTATAAATAAACTCGCTTTATTTTAAAACAAATTCAAAATCAAAACTTTCGATTGAATATAAATAAATTAAATATTTTCTAAAAATCTACTTTAATACGGCCAAACATTATATACATACATAATAATATTTATCATATTTATGTACGTATGTGTAGATTTCTATATATGTATAAATATGTATAAAAACATTAGAAGTAACATAAGGGTCGCTTAAAAAGACTGCACCGTAAATCCCGTTCTTACTTAATCCTTCCAGATCTTTAATGACTATTATACAGAGAAACCCCTGCTTTCGAACTAATAATCAAAGTAAATAGAAGTGCATAATTAAGCTAGAATTTTGCCTACCCCATCCTTCTTCGGGCGTCGTATAAGCGATAACATACAACCCACTTAATACTTTAATTATTCAAGGCTTCCTCAGGCCTTGTCCCGCTGTGACGTCACCTGGTTTGCTCACATGTGCTTATTCACCAAAGGCCGCGAAAACGAAACGGAATCGAACGGTGATTCACAACCATTACAAATATCATTATCCTTATCTTTACGAGCAATGAACGGCGATTGTTTCCAATATTTGAGGCCTTTACGTCTGGATGATAATACGAAACGAACAATCAAACCGGAGGCTCTATTGCAAACGGGATAAAGTTCATTTTGGCAAAGAGGTGTAGCGCAGCTTTTTTATGTTAAGAAACGAATGATCAAAGCTCTGCGCATTTGATACTAACTTTACGACATTTATGTCATGACGCAATAATTAATCATTCTCATTAATTTGAAATTCCACCTAGGAACTAAAATGTAAAATGTTAAACTAAAACGTGAAAATAACCATGCGTTTATTGCGTTTGCGATTAAAATGTTTACTATAGTCGCCGATTGAAATATTTAAAAACTCAAACTGGATATAAACATAATTTTATGATAGATATATCTAGACTACCCGCGCATTGCTTTTTCTCCTACAGGTTAACACTTGACCTCCATTTCATATGGTGTTAATAAGACCGTGGGTGGTGAACGTACTCGTCAGAATAGTCGGCCTCTGAGATAACTCATATATAAAATATAAGGGCAGTAGCTAACACCCACCAATATATATCCTGCCACCAACGTAATTCCACGACATACGCCACGGGTTCGAACCAGGGGACTCCGTGTTAACAGTTCAGCCACTATGCCATGAAAGCAGTTACATCTAACATAAATATCGATTATAAATCCGTCGATCCGGTTTAGTTTTATTTGTTGTAAGTAACAATTGCATTACGAATAAGTGAACGCTCCTTATCAAGTTTACAGCATCCAACGTTGCAACACGTGACACGCTCATTTCAATTAACGCGCGTAATTAAAAATTGTAAGTAAAAAAAAAATATAGTATTAGCTACGAGATTAATTTATGTCGGGCGATAAGAGCATTTACTGAACCACTGTTCGATTAATTCTACCAACTTAACGTGGCAAAAGTGAGAGCGATAGCGTTGGCTTTATCGCCTCCGCAACACTATATTCAGTGATTGAGTTATTGGCAGACAGTACAGCAATCGGGACCCTCTTTTTTTAAAGAAAATGCTTAGATTGTATTCAACATATATCCTACTCGTTTATTTTTTACTTTTACTACAAACCCTTACAGCTACTTATGTACAGTATATTAAAATCTATCCCTAGTTGTGTTATTGCTAATGAAGTAAGCAATATTACTACTTGCTTTATTTATGTTCATTTCCATTTCATATCTTTCTTTTTGTGTTAACGATGCAATATGTTTTAATATGTTATTGATATTTATGTATTATTTATATGTTATTATTATTGATATGTTTTATTAATATGTTGTTGTTATTCCATAACTTGTGATATGCACTGTCTTACTTTCCGGGTCCCAGGGGCACGCCGGGCTATCCTTACAATGAAACCTATGTACAGCTGTCGGGTTCAAGTCCAGCCACTTCAAATCAGGAGAAGCTTTTATGACGACAGGAAAAAATAATTTGGTAGTGGTGGAAGTGTTAATTTCTTTATAGCACCGGTTTCATTGATCGCGAGTTCCACATCTTGTTTAACTACAGCTGCCACCGTAGCTTAATAGTGATATTTAAAGGAAACCGAAAATTGTTTTAGACATTCGTCAGTTAAAATGGAACAGGTTAAGGTGCAAGTAAACGTGCGCATACGCATTTGCATAATTTAAAAAGGATCAGGCGCAGATGTGGTGTTATCTGATAACTACCGGATTTTTTTTTTGATGTTCAACACCTCTCTGACGCCTTTAGCGATTTTGGTTGATTAATGTAATCCTGTCAGTGTTAGACAACTAATTTGATTATTAGTAATCACAATCATCGTGTTTTAGGTAAAAATTATTGGTTTTGTTAAGATTTGTCTAACGAAAGAAGAATCATAAAAAAAAATGTAAATTTGTTCAAAATGTATCAATTATTTGTCGCTGTAAATAATTATGAAAAACATAAGTTGAGGTATCGTTGGCGACATTAAAAAAACTTAAAAGAAATGTGTTAAAAAGAAACCGTGAAGGCTATTGTATATAACTTAGTATGATAGATAAAGATACATAATATCTTCTAAACATATGAAGACTTTATTTAGTTTAATACAACTTTAAATAATAACAATCAATACAAAGAAAGCGTTAAAACGGAGCTATAAAATGCCACTTAACGAGCACTAAGCAAGCGCAATATTAACGCCCCCGAGCTCCAACATAAAAGTACTTAATAACGCAAACATTAACTTATCTATGTCGATTGCATTGCTAATTGTACTGGAACAATATCCTTTTGTTAGAAAGACCTAGTTTTGGTCGCAAAATACTAAATTATGGCTGCAACTCACCGCGAACAATGGACCGCCCGAGTTTCAAACGATACATATTTTCTTTTATACCATTCGAGTATTTTTTCAACGTGTGAGTAGAATGGAAATTCGAAAGCGAGATCGGTTTTTCGCGATGACCGATAACGCTCATTCAAAGCGGGAAATTCTATAAGAATGGCGCCGTAAATCATCAGGCGTCTCAAGAATTTGACATCTCTCTGTGTTGCAAGTGGAATATTTAAAATTTGCATTATTATTTAAAAAAAAATTAATTCTCTGTTTAATTATTGTCTATGCTCCCAAAAATAAACTTTCTACTTATATTTCTAAACACATTGATTATATTTTCATTCGAAATTAGTTACCATAAACAAAATAGCTACGAAAAATATCTATAATCAATGTACTTGTTTAAAACGTATAACTTATTACGACCGCAGAATAAAAATAATTTAAGTATAATCAAAGCTCTTTATTTAATTTAAAAAATTCAATCATCAATTTTTTTTCTTGTATTTCGAATTAAAATATCCTTAAGTTACTTTACGATTTTACAATCAAAGCATCGGCAAAGAAACGCAAAAAAGAGCTTCTAGTTTTTGCATGAGTATGTAAACAAAAGAAAAAAAAAACAAATATTTAAAACACTTACAGATAAAACTAATTATTTAGAACAATTTTTAACTATACTTCTATTTATTTTATTCATTCTAAATAAGAAGTAATTAACTATTATATAGTTGACAATGAGTCATTAATAACAGACAGCAACGAACCGCGTACAGTTTCTAATCAACAATTATTTTTTTTTACAAAAATCTAAAATTTACGGATTTAATCTTCTTTATTTTCTTATTTATAACTCCGTCGTATTGTTTTGCGCGGCTATTAAAATTAAAAAAAAAAATCTTTATTCCAACAGAAAAGAGCTTGGGTGTTGTGGAGTTTGGATACCACTGGCTTGGTACCCAAACTGTCAATTCATATACCAAGCATGCCACCAGAAGACTTCAAGAAATAGTGAGCTCATTAAAATTTTGAAGTAACAGTTTTCGTAATTAAATTATTGTCTAATCTAGCAACACCGGAGTATAAGTCGCTGTATTTTGATAATCAACCATCTATGCCCGCGTCCGATTGACGGTACTTGAAAATTCAAATTTTTATTTTTATATTAATTATAACTACCGTCTGCGTGTACGCATTGTAATATTCTCATATAACTGAATGACTGTACTTCTTTTGAGAATCTTAAACCCCTTTCTGCATAGATCGGACTGTAGACCATAATCCTAAATCTGTAGGTACTCCGTGATAACTATGACGTCAGGACATCTGTCGCCTCCGTCCTCTGGCTCCTCTCCTGATTGTTGGCACTATAAGGTACTCGATTAAATATGCCTTATTTGATTCTATCCATAACATCCCTACTGTGTCCACCTTCGGATATGGTCCTACTCTCCCTTTTTCAAATAAGCATGAGAAATCATCATACTATGATTAATTTAAAGTTGATTTAAACTTTTGAACTCTTACGAACACAAAAAGGATGCGCGGCCGTTATCGGTCTAAAGCCACCAATCAATTACCGTTACTTTATAATATCATATTTATTTTAAACAATTATAGAATATAAAGAATACCGTTTTTAAGTTTGTATAATACAACTATTTTCTTTAAAAACTAACAAACTACAAAGCCTTCATATCGAATGTTTTAAAAATGATTCGGACGCTGAGTGGAAAACAACGCGGTCGTCGTAAACAATGAAGACGCTCCGAAACAAGACGTGAAGGACCACCCGCGTACTATCTGCGTCGTTGAACGATAAAAATGTCATTATACAAACAGGAACACAAAAATAAATCAATAATTATCGACATTAATTGGAAATATGTTTAATCATACATAAAATAAATAATATCCAATTAACAACTTAGTTATCCTCAAGGTTTCATTTAAAGTTATATTTTAAATTCTGTTATCCAAAGTATACATTTTTCTATTTCGTTTTCACCTAAAACGTCAAACGGTAGTGTGCGAAATGTGTTCCGGTTTGAAGGGCGCCGCTGCTAGTGAAATTACAGAGGTAATCAGATTTAGCGTGTAATGTATCAAGACGAGCACACGGCGACGAGGTGTAGATCATTCTAACTGGCATTAAATTCTTATGAGTTTTCGTGTCATTTACCATGACAAAGAAAAATATAATTATAATTTAGGAAAAGGATTAATTTGATTAATAGCCGTTTCGATTATTTTCTGATAATTATCTCGGCGCACGAAAAGAAAGCTATAAAGCTACAAAACAAGCGAACGCGTATAAATGTTATCTTTTTAGTTAAAATATCGCTGCATTAAATAAATGCAACAACCATTAAACGGCGCTCGGCGCGCTTGTAATGGTTTAAGGTGCCATTTTATACAAGATAATTTCACAATATTTATATTTATTACTCTGCTTACTTTGATTAATTAGTACTTGTTTATATTATATTAAAAATTTACGAGTGTTTTTATTTTTTTTTAACCTTCATATATTTTTAATAAATGATTCAGTTATTAAAAAAAATTATTTAACGTAAAACACCTGATATTCACTGATTTTTTTTTATGATCAGTATTAAAACTTCTGAGTGGCATGTTTTGAGACTGAACACAATTAAGCCATAAGTTAGTGCTTTATTTTTTTTATAAAAATGCAAGACAGACGGAGAACAAACAATGTAATGAGCAGAATAACAATGTTGACGTGACCCCCGCCCCTCCGGGGTAAATTTGTTACTTTGTTTTACATCTACAGTCTTCCTTAAACGTTTTATTCATTTTTATTGTGTCATTTCATTTGAAGTACTGGTTTCAATAATAAACAGAGAAAATATTAATGTCCAGCAGCAATGTGGTATTTTAAAAAGAATACACACTATCCGAATTGTTTTTAATTAATACCGTTTGTAAGACCGTGTGCGGATTGTTTGTAAGTAGAGATTGTGCAAAGTAAGAAAGAGTAAACTTTATTTATCGAATAAAACAAAGTGAGCCGGTGGAACATGGTAATTTTCATATTAGACGCGGAGTGCGGGCCCAAAATAAATTAATTACGAAACGCGATACGCGGTGGAAAGTTTGGTGAGGGTGCGAGGGGCGGTGCGCGGAGGAGGGTAGAGAGGCCGTGACGGCGGGAAAAGTTTTCGCGCAAAGGGAGCGTGTACGTTACTCACCCGTTCCTCCTCGCGAATCATCTCGGCGATGCCGGGGCGTATGTCCACATCATCAGCGTGCAGCGAGGGCGGCGCGGGGGCGTCCGGCTGCATCAGGTCGGCTGGAGAGGCGCGCGGGCTCGGGTCGCCCGAGCGGCGGCGTGCCTTGCTCGGCGAGTCCGGCTCGCGGCTCACCGGTCGCTTAGCACCGCGCGGCTCCGGCACGCCGGCGCGCAACACCGCCTGCTCTCCGCTCACGTCGGTCAGACCGCGGACCCTCAGTGTCTCCGCTACCTTCAGCAGTGCCGTGATCTGGTCTTGCGACACGTTTATCTCGCCGCGGTACATGAAATCCACGACCGCTTTCAAGTCGCAATATTTGATGTCGCGCATGATTATTATCGGATGTTGGCACGGGTTTTCCATGAACAAAGTTTGGAAGTAGGGGCTGCATGCTGAAAGCACCACTTTGTGCGCCTTGAGACTCTGTCCGTCGCAAGCGAGAGTGACATCGACGAAAGACTCCGTTTGTAGGAGCTGATCAAAACAATTGGCAAGGTTGGTCTGGTAGTTATTCCAGCGAAGGCAAAATTGCTGGGGCGAGCCATCGGCGGCATCGCGAGGGTCCATCGCCGCGGGTTCTTCCTCGGCGGGCATCGCTTCAGCGGTAGCGTACCCGCATCTGCAACGAACGGACGCGAAGTGAGTATGCGTGCGCGTACTACGCGGGCAACGACTCGCGAAGCACTGGACGGTTGCGGCGGAGCTGCGGCGCGGGACGCAGCGTGGAGGCGGAGCGCGGGCAACGGCGAATGGCGCCGCGAGCCGGCTGCACGCCACGCCTCCGCGCGCCGCCGCCCGCCCGCCCGCCGACGCGCGCGCACCGAGCCCGCGCTGGGCCCGCGCCGAGCCCGCGCCGGACCCGCGCCGGACCCGCGCCGTCTCGCGCCGCGCACGTGCCGCGCCGCCGAACTTACACCGCTATCAATAGTAAACGATACTCAAACATTGCTATAACCAACACCTTACTCATTTACAACCCTTTCGTCCTTCTTCTTCTAAGTCGTATTTCCTCAACACTCAGGGTCGTGGTCATCATGGGTAATGAAACACACGACGACTCTCTTGGCAGTTATAATAAAATGGTTTGCCATTGCCTTCTCCATTTTACATACTAGTTCGACCACAGACGGTCATGACATAGATACGCAGGTTTCCTCACGATGTTTTCCTTCACCGTCAAAGCGCGTGATAATAGTTGGTGTTATACTAACTGCACATAAATTGAAAAATTCATTGGTGCAGGCCGGATCGAACCCGGTACCTTCGCAGTGGAAGGCCGGCGTACAAACCACTAGGCTATCACGGCTCAACCTTACAACCCTTTACCCAGCAATTAAAAAAACACTTATTAATAATTTCTAAATAAAATTTAATTTGAGAGAGCTTCTAACACAGACATTGGTGGTGATACCATTTTCAACTCGTGGAGTTGCAAAACACTATGGAATCGATTACCTCGAAGAACGTACATATTAACTTTCAGTTAATTAATTCACATGGTCGTAAACAAAGCTTTTAAAAACATGAAAATTGTTACCTGCAAACGTTGCTCATTTGGTTTGGTTTTAAAATGTTATCGCGATTATTGGACATCGAAAACATTACACTTAAAAACTTTTAAACATCCGTCCACTGATGGACATAGACCTTTCCCAAGGAACGCCACTTAGCCTCTTCCTCAGCTATGAGGCACCTTAACGTATATAATGCATATATAAAACATGTGTACTAGCTTTGTAATTAAGTTTCTGGTGCACTTCCCTTTTTATTTACGAACATAGAATCGGTTACGAATTTGCACTGACTACAATTACAGTACGACCACTCCGCATCGTTTCTCGCGGAATCAAACGACAATACAACACATTTGTTTAAAAATAAATTGGAGTTTATTAACTAAAGGTAAAGGTAAAAGGCAAAGGAATAACAGTAAAATATTTATTAGATAATAGATCAGTATGTGTTTTAGAAAATAGAGATCACCAGCGTATTAGAAATAATGTGTACATAGAATAATACAAGTACGTTATTTATTAGTATATTGATGTAATGCAAAATCCGAAACGTAAAATAATCAATGATCAAAAAAATAAATATGAAAATCATTATTATAAAGTTTTGTAATAGTTTGCTTCATATTTAACGAATAGTTAGCTTCCAAACCGGTGCCGGCACCCATCCATGTTCTCTACAGAAATCAGCATTAGTATGTCTTCCTTTTCAATAACTACGCGAATGATTCTTGAAAGGAAATATGTTATTTTTGCAAGGACTTTTGATCTATTAAAGGAGTCAAAACGTTGAAGTAATAACTAAACGCGATAAAATTTAGTTTTTATGAATGTGTAATATTCACGTAAATTTAAAAAAATGGCTGTTTAATTAAATTTGTATATGCTTTAACTGACATCTGCATTTTGTAGTAGTACTTTTTTTTTATTCCAATTCACAGAGTTGTGGTAGCGGGCATCGTTCCGTTCAGCCTTTGTAAGGGTGGGCGGGCTCACTTAGCTCGATTAGCTGTTGGAATTGTGCGCAAGCTGGTCTAAACAGAGAACGCGATTCTACAATAGGAACACAATGATAATTAATCTCCTATGGTTTCTTGTTTAGCGGTGAATGGGGGAGAATGAGATGTAACTGCTTCAGAAGAACAACGTCACTGTATTTTGGTATTCAAATCTTGTCAATTCTGTTTTCGTTAAGCAAAAATAAACAGCGTTCAGTCTACTTTACATAAATATTATTCAGATTTTAATACCGGTTATTCTAATCACCATATCCGTTTTGAAGCTCTTCGCTAGATCATTGTAAAAACTTTAAATTATCCAACGGCATATATTTACACGCACGTATTAAAGACAAAGGTCTTCAATACGTGCGTGTTGCCAGTGATGACATATGGAACCGAGACGTGGCCGCTTACGGTGGGCCTTGTCAATAAGCTCAGAGTCACACAGAGGGCAATGGAAAGGGCCATGCTCGGGGTTTCCCTGCGGGATCGAATCAGAAATGATGAGATCCGCAGGAGAACTAAGGTCACCGACATAGTCCAAAAGATTGCAAACCTTAAGTGGCAATAGGCAGGGCACATCGCTCGAAGGACTGACGGCCGATGGGGCAGTAAGGTTCTCGAGTGGCGGCCGCGGACCGGTAAACGCAGTGCTGGCAGGCCTCCTACAAGATGGACTGACGATCTTGTAAGGGTCGCGGGTAACCACTGGATGCGAGTAGCGCAGGACCGATCGGCGTGGAGATCCTTGAGGGAAGCCTATGCCTAGCAGTGGGCGTTATCCGGCTGATAATGATGATGATGATGATATATTTACAGAGATTTCCAACTCTGATATAATCTCTATAGAAATGGTTTATGTTTTCGCATTTTTATTGATCTTACACCAACTTCGTCTGGGTTAATCAAAGTATATATAAAATTAGAATAATCGTTTCTGTGATATTAAATGCACATTGTGTAAATTCAACGCGGGCGCAGGTAGTGTATAATAAGTAGGCGCGGAGTACGCCAGCAAAAACTAAGCGACCCTATTTGGGGAATGGCTCGTGGCGGTGATAGTTATTCCAAGAAGCCAGTTGTCAATGTTTATACAGGCAGGAGAATATAAAATATACAGCAGTGGCCCTCAGCGGACGACAAACAAATACTAGCGAGAGCCGTGTGCGCCGCGATAGAATCGAACATAAAATATGTGTCAATATACATACAGACAAAAGCTACCCGGGAGTACATGCTTTTGGACATTGTTTATAAAATCATCATATACTATTGCAACGAAGTTTATACACACGTTAATACTAGTATTATTACGAACAAAATGGAGAAAATTCACTCACGATGATTAATTGGTAACAACAGTTTTAAAATAATCACTTTACCATTGCCAATGCAAGTAATACTTTTAGTATTGTTATAGCATCCGTTAAATTAAGTAAACAAGCACAGATAAAAGCAAATTTAAGAAAAATTATTGGTCACATTACAAACAAAACTGGAAGGTATATGACAAAAAAAATACACTAATGGTTATATGATAACCTGCGAAACTAAATATAATTTATCGGAGTACATCGTTCACGTTTCATTTGATCCTTGCATCATTTTACTTTCGAAATTAACATTAAAAAAAGCCCCACTGAGTTCAAAACTGCCTATAATTTTTGATTGAATTGCGTATGTAAAAGGCTTCCTATAGCGGTCGCCCAAACGTTTCCCACTCTTTTGTTACTGTTTCCGCAAACGAAAAGTTGGTGAAAAAATTAAAGTTCGCTGTAAACGTGCCCTGCTGTAGTCACATGGCGCTCTCTCCAAATTTATTTGGATTTTCGAGTGTACGAGTACATAATTGTTTCGAAACATTTTCAATCAGTGGATACAGAAACCTTGTAAAGTAATTAATAAATCGAAATCAAAATATTCCTTTGTCGTGTCCGCATATTATTTAGTGTAAGCAAAAATAATATAAATACAGGAAGTATTGCGCTTTATGATATTTTACATGTGTAATTGATGAATCTGCCCCCGAACGACGTACAAAGACACGAGTAATTTAATTGAAAGTGGACGTACATCCTGCACTTATGGAATAGGAAATGGCTTTTATAAAGCAATAAGTTTAAAAAGAAAGCCATTTTATAACAATTTTATTTCATTCACCACGTATACTTTCAAAATATCTCTTGTACTTACACGACTTGAACATGACGTGTCAATGTGCCAACAATATCATTTACATGTAAAGTTACACTATAATTATTTTTATGAAACATAATCATCATCGTCCTTTAGTTAGTTACAGTAACAAGTTTTTTTTCCGGCGGTAAAAATGTGTATATAATTAATTTCCTCAATTTATCAAAACTATAATATTCGTTGATTACACAAATTATTGATGGATTCCTACATTTTACAAAGTCCACGTCTTTTACAAATCCGGAACACATCTAATTTTGCAAGCATAAAAAAATTGCGCGAGTCGTGAAAAATTTTTAAAATTTAAAATTTTGTATAAATATGTTATTAAAGAAAACGATCTTACCGGCAAGTGGTGAGAGCAGGCTTCAACTCACCTTTCATTTCATTCATACCACAAGCACGGACATAACTTATCTACACTTATTCCGATAACACATGTACACAGTTGCCATAAAAACATCCACCACTAAATCAAACGTGTCGCATAAAATGGCCATCCGGTGTTTTTTCATTATTTTACATCACTCATAAAAGTATGTGACGACAAGGAGTCGCGACCAGGTCACGCGAACTCCATCAAATTAAATTGTAACACATAAACTGTTCTAAATCCTAATCTGAACATAGTGCTGTGGGCGAGCGGAGTTATTAATTATGTTATAAAATAGTCATACGTAAATTAGCATGTTTATGACTGGACGTTGGTGGTACGAAGGAGTCAATTTGGTGAAGGACAGTGCCATCTGGTGAACTAGTATTGTAACGGAAAAGTTTCTAGTTTTGATAACAGACATTTGTGTAATAATATCCGCACTGCCTTTTCTACCTTACAAACTTGGAATTAAACACCTAAACTAAAGTAAAACAATTAGATATTACTAAGTGGTATATATTACTGAAAACCGTCTGGGTATATATGTATTACGGCAAAGGCTTTTTCTGCCGACAGTAGTGTGCTGTGTTCCGGGTGGAAAGGTGTTGTAGCTAGTGAAATTTACTAGTGATTAGGGAGACTGAAAACATATATCAAGACGACGAGCGGTATGCAACTTATACCATCAGATCAATGTGCTGGTCGTCCCATGTCTTCATTAAATACAAAATATATATGTTATCTTTCATCATTATCATCTTTAATTTGACCTACTGATGTCCACTACTGAACTTCCAAATATTAGTGAAAGCAATATCTCTTTTTTGTAATTACCTATTGTGGGTTCGTGTGTATATCTTACAATTCATTTCCAAACGTAAAAAACTTCAAAAGTCTTCTAAATTATAAAGTTTTTTTAAGTAAAATTCATTCATCATACCTTTCCATTTCACGACTCAAATTTTACAGGCCACATTAATTTTTCAATATTAATCCTGGGCATATCACCAAATTGCGATTAACCCAAAACAGTCAAAGCAAAAGGGTTCTAATATTTTTACTTACTTTTGCTTGTTTCATACAAATCTTTTTTAAGAACTAATCAAAATCTCACTACAAAGAACTTTGAGAGTAAAATTTAATCATCTTTGTAACGTCGGAAATGAATGAACCGGTTTTTGAATCAGACTACATCATGCTTCCGTGCACGAAAATTGGAAATGAAAATTTTTAGTATTTGATAAACCTTTTTGTTTTCATACTCATATATACATTTCAAAAAATTATGATATGCACAAAATTTACTGCTATAACCTACTGAAGTTCTTGACAGGTATATTATAATCAATAATCACCAAGTCAGAAAGGCTGACTTTTTTTATTTATAAACGGGTTCAAAACTGGGCCTAAATTTCACATACTTTTAAATGCGAGTGAAACCGTAGATGGTGTAGTGTAAGTGCTGAAAATACTCTGGCTTTTTGATATTGACAGTCGAAACACAGCGATGGTGTTATGGCGACTGCTACACAGAATAGGTGGGTGGTAGCTAATCAGCTTGGTTTAAAACACCCTGCCACAAACCAAACTTCTTCTGTAGGAATTCGATTAGACAGAAGTCAATTTTTTGACATATTTAGAAGAATTTGTAAAAGCGGTAATAAAAAAAATTTGGACAAAAAATATTTAAATAATATATTTTTTTGCGTTTAATTTCCTTTACCCATATTTTTAGTACGTTTTGTATTATATTTAATTACTCTTAATAAGATATCATGATTAAAGATTTTCAGACCGGAAAGCGTTAAATAACTTTTAAATTAAAAATATATTTTTTAACGTTATTCTAAATTTGTCAGTTACATAACTGAACACGGGTGGATATGTATTCATGTTACTTACTAAATATATAATTAATTTATAATAATATTTTTTTCCAGATTTTTCCTAATATAATTGTTCAGGCCTTTTTTATCTTACTATTTACATAATTTATACTAATACTATCTTATTACATAACTTTACTTATATAAGCAATGTATCAAGTCGCGTGACTATAGGCACAAAAAAAAACTACTTATAAAACTATTACTTGTATATGTAAAATCATGTTTATTTGTCCTCATTTCTGCTTTTAACTATAGTACGTATCTTTAAACATTATTTGAAAAACTTATTTCTAATTTATTTTCTATTAACGCGTATGAGTTATCTCTATCTAATTGAGCCCTATCTTTTGCTCGAAGTCATACCCTAACTTATATATGTATAATTTTGACTACCTGACTAGCGCAGTGTTTAAGCGTTTGCTTTGAAATAAGGAGGCGCCTGTTCGATTCCGGAACCACATGTTTTGTATTTGAATTTGTAACCTTCATATTATGAATATACCTTAAAAACGGCGTTGCTTTTGTTCCGGCTGTCAACATATGACAGGCGTAATATTCTGTGTGAGCATCTTATCACTTAACACCACGTAAAACTGACGCCAAGTGTTATTAGCCATAAAAAAAAAAAACATTATATCAAATTAGTGGAATTTTACATAGCGGTAACGGATAACAATCACCTGTCTAATTATTTGACGTTGTCATAAAAGGCATTGTTCACAAGAACAAGGTCTTCAAACACGACGTATTCCTAGAAACTTTGAATATAAACGGCGTATAAATGTCGAGCTCTTTATAAATACAAACGACAAATATTAGGTTCCGTTTAAGAACAAGAAGCGAATCGCTGCTAGAGGTTACAAAAGAGCAATGATTTTATAAATTAACTAAACATCTTTAACAGAAATGAAGATTTTTTACTTTACGGAACAAAAAATATATTGCTGTTATTTTTTTTAACCGCTCACAGATTAGTTTTCAAGTTAAATAATATCAAAACTTATGTAATTTCATTTGAAGGGTTTTAATTTTTTTTTTCTACTTATCATAAGTTGCATATTAGGTTAACGTAAATAAAGTATAAACGAACAAATAACGCTTACGATTCTACCACTAGTTTTTAATATGAATCTATTTAAATAAACATAATTTGAACATTACAATGTTCATTAAAAATATAATACAGAATATACAAGTCCAATTTATTTGATTTATTATATAAACGCCGTCTTGACCGTTTTCGTAGTTAACATCAAACCTTCACGTAAAAAGAGGCACGGCAACATCGTAAAAATGTAACAAAAGGATTACATTAATTTCGTAAACTTAATTTTTCTTCATTTATATAATTTACGTTCATATATTTTGTCTTTACTCAAGAGCCAAAAAACTAGTTTACATTATTATTACAAAATCATTATTGTATACTAGACTGCAACTCGTATAACTAGCTCCGAGTATCACTTGACAGTAAGAAACCAGTTTAAACTTTAAGTAAATCGATCGAATAGATTATAGTTCACATCGTAATAACGTTAAACTAAGTCCTGAACTACAAAAGGTGTTTAATCCTCATAGATACGCTCTGGCACCGAGTGCAGACGGAATATATTGACTTAACTATCAAGCAAAGGGCTAAGCAGGCCCGGTGGGAAGTCAAGGGTCATAGAAATACCATTGACGTAGCAGGAGCAATACGTAATCCGTCAATTCAGTCTGATTTCCATGAATAAAACAATTGACTGGGAGGAAATAGATTGAATAGAGTGAAAAAATTGGAAAAAATTAAGGGTTTATTATTACACTTAACGCGTAATAATCAACTGTGTATGTAACGCTTTGATAAATATTGAAGTTAACTTTGAGTATACCGTCTTGAATCAACTACACTTATAATTATATTTAAAACGGTTGGAAAACACAATAACAGACTACCAAGAGAAATCTTTTATTAATATTAATCCAGAGATATTTTAAAGTCGTGTAAAAATTATGTATAGACACTTTTAACTTTCCTACTTTTCAGATCAACTTAGACAATTGCAAAATCAACTTAATTAGTCGTAATAAATACTAGTGGTAAGCATGTACACCGTAAATAAATCACAAATAATAAGTGTATGACTATGTGGTTGCGGAGGCGAAAAAATTGTTTTACGCTTTAGCAACCATGTCGAAGTAAATGAGATACAAAACACCGACCGCCGGTGTAACACAAAACGAGCCGTCCTCTTTTGTGACAAAGTTGTAAAAGCCTGCAATACTGTGTAACTGCTAGAATGCGCAGTAAATTTAAGATACACAGTCAGGTAATGTTTTTTGTATAAAGTGATGACTCAACAATAATATTATAAAATATATCGAGCTTTATAATAATTTTAATTGACTTTCATATATATTAAACCATGTGGTGTTTGTTATTATTTATATAAACTAATGCCAGTAAAATATTATGTTACAACATGAATAAAGCTGCTTTGTTGTAAAAAGTCTTTAATAAAAAGCTTGAGAGACATATTAAAGTATTTCTTTATTCGACGAAGCAACATTCGTGTGAGGCGTTCACCTGATGGTAAATGATACGATAAGTGTAGTCTGTAACATGGCTCTAGGACGACACACATTGTGCTCGTCTTCGAGACACAAGTCTCGTAACCCCAGTTATTTTACTAGCTACAACGCCTTACAAACCGGAACTCGGTAAAGTTTGCACACTACTGTTTGACGGCTGAAATAAGAGCTGCAATGATACATACCTAGACGGTCTATAACAACAGAGACCTACATCTAGTATATTAGCTCTGTAATAAAGAAAAATATTAACAACCATATTTCTTAAGGAAAAATACGGTGTATTCTCTAAGACGAGATTTCTTTTAAACTTTATTATACTCTGTTACGTCTTGTCTCAAGGAAACGAGCACAATATGGTGAAGTGGATATCACCTTAACAGATTATTAATAGGCGTATTACTGACCATCACGTGCATGACCTGATATTCTCATCACTCACTTCAAAAATTAATAGTATCTAGGTAAAGCTGAGAAGAATGAAGTCGAGCTATATAGCTTGGATTAACATTCTGCGTTGGATTCCAATTAATGTGTTGTGAAGATATGACATAAAAAAATATTATCCGACAAATACACTTTTACTCGTCGGACATGACACGTTGTGATTTGTACGTCGGTCGCCCTTTCCAATTAACCGCATGTCATATCGGCACACGCAAAAAAAAACCCCTAAAAGTATGAAATAACTTCGCAGCCACTGATACAAGTCTGCGGATGCAGCAGAGCATAAAAGTAGTTGTACATTTTCTAACATAACGCTTGAGATATATAAGACAACATTTTTTTTAATTAGAAGGAACTACGAGACTAGCAAGACGGTCACGTGAAAATAGGTAATATTAGTTACACCAGTAGACATAATAAGGTCATTGGAGCAGAGTGCAGCGGGACCTAACAGTATAGAGACTCTTAGGCGACGTAGTCCAACAGTGGGCATCTATCGGCTTATGATGACAATGACTGGTTAGGATGATAAACACTGCATTTCATTGTGTTCATTTCAAGATATGAGATGTTATATCTCGTTACCCCAGTAATTTCACTAGCTATAACGTCCGTCAAACCGGAACACAAAAATGTTTTTGCATACAACTGTTTAGCGGCACTAATAAGCGTTACAATGGAACCTACCCAGACTGTCTCCTGCAGTAGTCTACCACCAGCAGGCAATCATTAACGAAGCAAAAAATAATCTCTGGGTTATTAAAATTATAAATGCCCCACAACAATCTTTTGATAGTTCATATAAAAAAAAATACTGTAATTAAAAAAATTCATTCAAAAGCAACACTCCTTGAAAGTTACGTTCAAGGGTTATTTGTTTCTAACTATTTTATGTTCAAAATAAAAGCTATAAAGTATGTTATAAATAAATCCTGAAGCACTATACGCAAATGTAAATCATTTAAAAATGGCGACGGTGCACTATAAGCTGGCGATGAACCTCTGCGGCGGAGTAGTTACAAATAGAATTAGAAAAAAGTGGGCTCTTCTCTGATCCTACAAAGTGGTCGTGCGATTGAATAAATTACGTCTAAATGTTTTGTATTTCTTTTTACAATCCATCAATTTACTATTCAATCGATAATTCTGCCAGGGTGACGGCAGCGCCAGTAGTTTTTAATTTAAGATCAACTGCCACCGCAAACTCTATGTCTCCATTGTATTTCTAGACAGTCCGAGTTCTCTACATTGCATAAACGAGTCAGCGGTGTAAACACCGCTTGCGGAATACAAATTTAGGATCAAAGGAGTTTGCTCACAGCATCAGACATCTGAGACTAAGTGCACAGCTTAAACATTCCGGTTTTTATATTTTCATAAAACCATTAAAAACCTTTCAGTCTCACTATCATATGCTCGTCTCCCCGATTTGAAGTATTAAGAGAAAGTATTTTTTGATCTGAAGTAATAAAACAATTTCTTGTTGAGAATATAAAAGCGTTCAAAACTGTTTCAAAGCTTCAAATTTATAAACGATTCCCTTAAAAAGGAATTTCGGTCGAGCTAACTTATATCTGCACACAATTGAAGGAAGCTTAGTAAATGAATAAAAATTCATGTTACTGAAAATGAAAAGGTAAAATTGAAAAAAAAAATAACAAGAAAATGCATTCAATTAACAAAGAAAAACATTAAAAAAATACAATGTCGTCTCAACCGCGCTACAGTGCACCGCCCCACCTAGACTTAACAATTTCATTCCATAAAGCATTTTAATGGAAAATCGATGGTATAATTCAATTATAGGATGGCACGAGAAGGCTACGGGAGCTCCTTTTTCTTTTCAATTGAAAAAGAACACAGTGTTGTTTCCTTGAGAAATGGCAAAAAAGTGCCATAATCATATTTCTACGACTCATTTGCTAAATGGGTTAAGTCTTAGTTTTAATTTTTGTTGCCAGACGTTCACTTAGTAATCGCGATGGAGAATGTACGGTCGGTTTTAATGTCGCCTATTTTATCGTTGACTATTTTTAGGACAATACCTTTATTTATGTTACGTTAAGTTTTATGATTCACAGAGTATCTATAGTGATACCTTTAATATTTGTCTTGATTTTTGTTAAAAATTATTTGTATGTATGATTTATTATCAGGAGGTTAACGAATGTTCGGTTTTTGTGCGGCATCTTCATTTGCCATATTACATCTAATTTCAGTGAAAAATATTTCAATAATGTTTTAGCACTTCACTAAAAATTTTATTTAAGTTTGCTAACAGTTTAATTGATAAATCTTGAACATAACTAAGTAATAAATAGCTTAAGATTAAAACAAACTTATAATCATAAAAGTCCAATAATTAGTTGTACTTATAAAAATTAATTTAAAAACTGATTGAAAACACTTATCACCGAAACGACAGAATTAATGTATACTTCTTTAAGCAGAAAGTTCTTTTATTATCCACGTTATTATAACTTACCACTAGAAAGCGTTCAATGATATCAACTTATTATCTCTCAACAGTTATTCCTATTTTTTTATAAACAATATACATTAGCACGGAAATGTGTACGAAATTTGGAAGAAATGGTAAGTGGACCCATAAAGTTGTGGCGCTAGTTAAGATATAACATAGCACTTCGTCTTGAGACATATGGAGGGGTGGTGCAAACCTAGAGAATTCATACAAGAGACCTACCACAGTAATTTAACTTACACTTCAATTCAAAGTAAACTTAGAAGAAAGGAATCAAAAGAAACCCTTAAAATCTCTTTACAGTTGTGAAAACTATTTCTTTGATGAAGATTTTTATCCTGTTCTGTATAGTTATAACTTTGATAATACTCCTAGTTAAACACTGAGCTCATTTTATATCACGAGGTACAGTTTTTAGGAAAAGATGAAGTTATGAAAATGCATATTAAACACACAATGCAAAAATTCAACATCGCTTCAATGAATTAATTATGATTCACTGAATCTATAATTGATCTTTTTTAAAGCTAATTTTACTTTTCGTACTTTATTTTATGCAAATTACGCCAATGCTTTCCTAAGCCGGATTTAACTGCTTCCGTGGCGCTATGACTGACCAATTGTAACACGGAAGTCCCTACTTCAATACCAGAATCACACGTTGTGGAATAGTTACATTGTAAACATATGAGACAACATGCTGTAAAAATATGAGAATCAAAGTATTCAGAAGGGGTATGTATCACCATCCATGGCTTGAGAGAGAGAGCATGAGTTTTAAGCTAAGTATAAATATTATAGATATACGTCAGTCATTTGAAGGAGAAAATAACTGCTAGGAGAGTACTACTAGTAATGAGCCGCTTGACATACGCCAAGGTACGGATTGGGGTAGTTTTTGCGGCCACGTTGCTCGACAGAGGTCGCTGGTGCGCTTTTGACAGACGATAACTGCAGCGGCGCTGTGTACAAATGTTAATATCGCTGCCGCCGACCGCTCCAGTGGGACTTCGAGCCGAGAACTCGCAGTTCCGACAGCAATTGGAGAAGGTAATAATAGGTTTTCTTTTTGGAAACTATAATAACTTTGACCACAGTATTTCACGTTTTATATAATTGTATTATATTAGACAAATACGACTCTCCTTTTACAATATAAATAACAAACTATTTGTTTTGTTAGCAGTCGCTAACAGTGAATTACACAGAGAATTTTAAAACGTATTAAAATATTATGTTCCAGCAATGTGTAAAAATTTAGAAAAGGTCATTATGTTCCGCTGTATTATTAAACAAATATTACGTTTGTCTTAACTGTATATTTATTACCAATCCGGCTTAGAAGAGAATTGGCGGAAGTTATATGAAACAACGTTCAAAAAGATAAAAATCTTTTATAAGTAATGCTTTCCATTTTATAGGTACATTCGGTAAATAATGACTTATTAAATAGCGTTTCTATACAATATTTGCCTTATGTTTTAAATTAGTAGCTTTCCGATGCTTTATCACTCATTAAAAATATCTTGTTGTATAAATTATTGACTTTAATACCTGGTCGTATCTTATTGTTTGGAGTACAAAATGTATGGTTAAGTATCTTTTTGTACGTTATTATTGGGACTATAAAATCTATTTAGCATCGTATTTATATTTTTCTATGTGTATTGAGTTATGTTTTATAAGCTTTAATACGTATTAGAATCTCGCAAGGTATAGTTATTTCAAGTTAATACCGCATCGGAGGAGTTTTAGTCTGCTCGCTGTTTACCAATTCCTGTTTCACTACGCCGTCGACTTTTGTTCTCTTTGTGACGGGTGCACGTTATTATTAAAAACAATAAATCGCTGAGGGCGCCACCTACCACTATTGCTTCGCTTTCACTTCGCAATGCCACCCCCCCTAACCCCCAAGCGCCGCTCCCGCGGTATAATTATCGGGGAGAAACACACCGCTTCTGTTTTAAGGATTGTATTTCGATACATCGCAAGAATATGAGCTACAGTGAGTTTCATCACAGTTTCTATATCTTTTCTAATCATGAAGACAGGGAGCGCGACTACAAATAACTAGGTATAAGGACAAATGTGTATTATTAGTATAGACCAGCGCTTGACTATTAGATCGGCTAATAGTAAGAGGCGATATTGTCTTTGATGGTGGAGCGCACTAATCTACAGAAATTCTATTCACTCTTCTCCTAAAGATACCCACATCATATTTGAACTGAAACACGATGCCAGGTCGATGGGAAACGTATTTTTTGTAACCTTACATAACACTTTTTAAAGTTTTTTTAACGAACATGCATTTATAAGCTACATTTTTCTGCCACTATTTAAAAAGAGTATTACCTTTAGAAACTTCAAAATTATTATATTATAAAGTATAGTGTATTATTATAATAAAACATAAGGCATTTCCGCGATAAAAATTTTCACAATATAGTTGAAATCTCGACAGCTTATGCAAAATATAAGTAAACATGTATATAGAAAATTATTGAAGTTATTTGTAGACGGTTGATATAATTATCTCTTTATAAGAAATATTGGATACTTTTCTGCTGCTGGATGTAAGCTTATCTCAAGTAACGCAACTTGATAACTGATCTTCGGTTATACGCATCTAGTTGCAGCCGGCTGCTTAGCGCAGGACGTCGCTCCATCTAGTGGTGGGAGACCCGCACTACATTTGCCTAAAGCGCGTTCTTTTTACTTCTTACTCATGAATCACGAAGCCCTTTATTGTGATCCTGATATTTAATGACGACATAACCCGCGGTTAAACAAAATCTTATATCGCGAATATCAGCCATTATTTAATCCGCTGTAGTAGTTTATGTTGCACCACATGCATTGTTATATGTAATTTAGCGTATTTACATACAATAACGTTTGCTGATATTGAAATAATGATCGAATAAAGATTGTGTAATAATAAGCAATATGAAATAATATAAATTCAACATCAGCAAGTTAAAAGTGACCAACGTAATATTTATGAGTTTCGAGGCAATTAGCCAGTGAAAGTTAGTTACTCGGAAAGCTGTTGACCACTTTGGTTTACAGTGAGCCGTTATTATTTTTTTTGGACGAGATCCAAAGTTCGCCGGGAGACATTCCAATAAAATATCCACCGGTATCCAAAAAGGTAAACAATAAAATACAACAACGAAATGTGAACATTAAGAGCTTTTCTTGTAAATTATATTACGAAAACCATAAAAAGTTATGACCACTATACCATAACGAATATATACAACGTATTCATATCTAAGAACTACAATATTTATTTCTAATAAACTAAAACGAATTCCGTGAACATAAGACAGAGTATTTCTGTTCAGGTTATCAAGAAATCTTTTACACAGCTACTAAGAGAGTTAGATCACCATTGTAAACCGATTGGTAAATTAAAAATTTAACTTATGTACAATCATTGGCAATGTTTATTGTTAAAGTGAAGATCTTAATCGTAATAGCATCGGGAGTTGCGTGAAATTAAACATAGTAATTAAACTTTTATTATCTGTAAGGGATTGAGCGCAAGCGGCGCCCTGGCGCCATCTTTAATTATTGCATCGATAAAAAACAATAGTAGTTAATGCCCGCCATTAATTAACTATTAGGTTTACTAATACATTTGCGTTCTTATTTCAGAGATATGTTTCATGTAGAAAAACATAAAAAATATTAATGATGCTTAATATGTTCTTCTTGTCTTTATTTTAAATAGTTATATTGAATGAAAAGATAATATTAATGTTACAGTGCTTCAAACATTTTCATTTTAACGGAGTTTCTTTTATTCCACGCAGCATCTAGACGAGCACGTTCACCTTAAGGTAAGTGATACGGTCTGCCCATAACAATGTGATACAAGTTAAGATAATATACCCAGCACCACGTAATGCTCATCGCTTTAAGACATAATAGGTTAAATCTCATTACCCCAATTCTTTTTTAGCTAAAGCGAACTCAATGATTTATAGGCTACTTTTAAATTTTTTATGCCGTGTAACGCAGATACAACTGGTTCGATTCCGTTCGTTTGCATGGTGTTAGGAATTTTTAAACCTGCCTGGCCAGCCACCACATCCATGGCTGTGTTATAGCTTTCAATATATGCAAACCAAGAATACTCTGAGCGAGTATACTTCGCTGACAACGGCCCCATTGTCACCTAACATCATGAGAAATTGTGGTAAAACACCGTACGTTTCATATTAAAGAAAATACTGTCTATGGATATAAAAGGGTCTTGTGGGTTTTCCGTTGAAAACCCACAAGACTCTGTCGTTACAGAGACTTACCACCGGATATGTTCAAATGATTACATAGGCTATGAAAATAATAATTGATTAAGGATTGTGTATAAAAACTTATATTGTTTTCAGGTTAATGAATGGAATACACAGTAAATCCAAATTCCCAATACTTAAAAAATCATGAACTCATTCCTTTAAAGACGGGCGAAAAATTGTTCGAACGGATGCTCACCACCGGCACATTCGATGCTTAAAATACGCAATTACTAATATTAACACCGGGGGATCACGAGGATGAAGCCATTAATCAACTTAATTAAGTTAAACCAATCGTGAAAAAAAAACGAGAATTTGTCGCAGTATTTAATGCGGTAAGTTCGCGTCGCTAAGGGAGCGTAGTGGATATCACACAATTTTAATGAAATCAACTTTAAAATTGACGCACCACAATGAAATCTGCTCATGTACGTTGGGAGATGCCCTTACAAACAGAAGCATCAAAATAATATTATATATATAACGACATCCTGTTGGTATTATAAACAACATATTAAGTTACCATCACAAAATGTATACGAGTACGTTCTCCAATTTGAACATCATTTATCACATTAATATTTTCAAAGTAAATTAAAATTTTCTAAAGTGTAGTGTTCACATAAAGGAATGAGGTCGTAATTAGGATTTTCACACAACACCTCGTACATCATAGTCTGATGCTTTTTAAATTGTTAACCATAAACCAGCGATAGATATAGCGTGTGGTAGAGTCCTATCTCATTCATTCCACAAAACAGATCATCCTCCAGTGGAAGTTGTCTTATAACATTTACACAATTTATTTATTTGCTACTTACTGATGGTAGGTCTCTGTTCCCGGATACCGTCTAGGTATGTACCACCGCAGCTTCTATTTCTACCGCCAAACAGCAGTGTGTAAACATTTCCGTGTTTCGGTTTGTAGTGCGCTGTAAGCTAGTGAAATTACTGGTGTAACGAAACTTAACACCCTATGTCTCGTTGCGATGAGCGCGATGTGCTGCAGCGTATATTACTTAACCAGCGCCACATTATTATGGGCAAACGTATCACTTACCATCAGGTGAACGTCTCGCACTTCTCGTCGCTTCGATGTAAAAAAAATATTATAATAAGAATTTAACGAAGTAGCGACGAGACACAACATTTTGCTCGTCGCCTCAAGAAGTAGGATGTTAAATCACATTACTTCAACAACTTTACTAATGTTTGGAGACAGAAAGTGCGATAGCTACTTAGCCTCCTTCAACAGAGATCAACTACATATTTAATAGTTTACTTATATTGTGAAAGCGACAACTTCATAAATAATTTGACGAATGGGATTTAATAATGCGTTTGTAGATAATTTTATACCGTGCCCGTGCTTAGCGGTTACAATTCTGGTTTGTCCGTCCGTACGTAATTTGCACGGTCCGGTACAGCCGAGTGCAACTACGTAGGCTATTGTTTGTCACTCTACATTCCCAATTAGTCTAATTATACCGAAGACTTAAAAAATATGCGAACGGTATAATTAAAAGCTTCATTTTTCCTATTTCATGTTTGAGATAATTATTGGTAATTCGTACCCAGGACACGGTTGCGGAGGCCATGTGATATTTTCTTTTGTATCTATTCAAAAGCCGCTCAATGGTTTCATCCTCGTCCGGGGACTTCGTCCTGTTAACTAAGAAACTAAAGCAAATTTCAAAAGATTGACTAACGCCGTAAAATTATTTTCTCATTAATAGTATTCGTAATAAACTTTCTGGATACTTTAAAAATTTCTAGAAAATATCTTGTAGCTTCAATGCTTTGCGGTTACTTTCATATCATATTATATCACGAAAGCTTTGAGGACGAAAGCAAAAAAATAACTAAGTTGTTCATTTAGCCAAAATATTATTTTAGATCACATCCTGTTTGAAACTGTATTTAGGTTTCATTTTGAAAAAATCTCATAGAAAATATAACGCTTGAAACGCCGTTATTCACTGTTGTTATGCAAATAGCCGTAACGCTATTTTACGTTGCGGTGACGGATTGAACACCACGCCTCTTTTTAAACAATTTCATTAAAGTAGTTCACCACTATATTAAACGATTATAAAGTTACGGTAAGAGTTTATATGTTCGATACATCATATCTGACAAATATAAAGTTATCTAGAACTTTCACCTTATAATAGAATAATTGTAACATTAATAAAACGTAACAATGTTAACTGCGAGTCAATAACCTTTTTTTTGAGAATGCAGAATTCTTCAGAAGATACCCTGCTTTTGCGGGGGATAAGTGTTGTGTGGTATTTGTACCCACAAAATCCCACACAGACAGCACCTCCCTGCTTCTCGTCTAAGTACATCCCAGAGACAGTTGTAGTCCTCCCCAGCGCCCTTGGCAGCAGCTAACCTAAACACAAGACCGCCCCCACTTTTAGTCGCCTTCACTATAGGGCAGCATAGGGCAGGGTAGGGTGCATTTAATCCTATTCTCAATAGCCCGAGACTACAGGGCCGCCTGATTAGACAACTCCGTTTGAAGATTCATTAAAGAATAGTAAGTAAACTTTGAGAGCTTCTTTAAGCAAGACTTTAAGAGCTTTGTTACCATAGATAAACATGGCGATAGAACTTTTCTGATGCCAAATATTAATCAAATAGTACGTATTGCCGCTACAGTTAATCAAACAACTGAACTAAGGAGGTGTAGCTTGTACATGACGAAGAGTTTAATGAATTATTATTCACCACCATTTAAACCTGTAGTCGCTATATCATTTTAATTAAAACATAAAACTGATACATGAGAGATTGTTTGATCATTCAGACACTTTACATTCTTAATGCATTTCATATGTTCTAAAGAGACGAAAAACCCAAAAGGTGTCAAAAAAGCTTTGAAATACGGGGAATGTAGTAAGAGGGAAAAAGAAAAGGTACAGTTTTAAAAGGATCTATTACACGAATGGACGAAGTGGAATATCCAGGGACACAGGCCGATAGTTACACGCTCACCTGTAATTTTTCCATTATGCTGCATACAATAATAAATTAGCCATTAATGTGATTATCAATTTACATAAATAGTCTACTTCATTGTTATGCGATATATTTATTATATTAATGTTATATTTTCGCATTGTTATATATAACTTATCTGTTAAGTAAGTGCATAAAATTTTACATGAACTGCAACTCTGTGAAATATTATCAGTGAAGCAAATTTTATTGAATGAACAAAGTAAAACTTTAACTACTTTAACGATTTGATGATTTTAGATCATTGATTGATATACTTTAATAAATACAATGATAATGTCTAATTTGAGACTAACATGAATACAGTTCTGTTAGTTTTTAAAATAAAACTATTGCTTAAAAAAATTGTTACTCTTCGTATGTAAACTCATCTCTAATCAAGACTCTTTATGTCCAAAATGATTATCTAAACATCTAATCAATTTATTTATATTACTATAAATTTATTGGTAACTATATAGAAATTATGTTTTTGTGTGTTGTGTAAATTGATGATTGCGCTTTCATCTAACCGCTTCAGTTAGTTACGATCACGCTACAATTTAAGCGACACAAAAGTTTACTTAGTGAAAGCAGAATGCTCTTGTTGAATATAATGAAATGTTAAACGATAACCGGCTCGTCTGTACCGGCGTCCGTCGCACAATCACGACATGTTATTAATAATGGTGCGTGCAGTAATTAAACATAACGCGTACTCGCGTCACGTGGGCTTGTAATTTCTCTTTAGCAGTTCGCATTGTGTTTAACGTCACGCCGTGGGCAGTATCTTAGTGTTCCCCGCTTGCTTTATGCGACATTGATGGCTAGACGCGCTAAGGGCCCGTTTACACACCGCGTCAATTTACCTCACGCACCATTATTTACGAGCGCTGCTTAGTTTGCTTCGCTGTCAATTACTATATGCGGATATATGCCCATGTATCCTATGAACATCTGTTCCATTATAACCACATCCTGGTGTAGCGTACAGATTAATAAACGATACGTACAAACGGAATAAGCCTATTGTAATAATTATTACATAATAACTTTCTTTCTAGCTACGTTTCATCTGTATTTGTCAGTGACAATAAATTATATTATAATTGTGAAATTTGTAATAAAGATAATGCTAAGTCTTCTCACTTTGCAATCTGTACATTTAATAAACAAGCACAGTGTAAAACAACTTAACAATGAAACTATAGTATAAAGTCTTCCTTTCTGAGCGTAAAATGCTTTCGATTTTTCAGACCTCATAAAAAAATTTGCTGACCTGATATCGTAATTTACTATTAAAGTGTACACAGTGTAGTTACAGAAAAATGTATATATATTTATAAATGATTAAAAAATATATTCACCGCAGACTACAAGCAATGCCCTGGGGGGTTGGTCGCCGACACAAAATCGCAGCACTGACGCTAAATCGAACCTTTCCAAGTAGATTAATATCGATTTCACATACTAATTAATTGTAGCGATAAGCTAAGAACCTGTACCTGTAGAAGCAAGACTCCACCAAATTTTAGACAAATTGAACAAAAAGAAAAACCAGAATAATTTTTATTCGACGCGTAATTTCCATTACGAAACCACTCATGTTATGGGAATATGAGTATATTGATTACTGTTGCAAAGTTGCAACACAAAAGGAATATGGGATTGAGTTAATCGACATTAAACGGTTTATTAATAAAAATTTCAAGTAGTAGACGATTCCAGCATATGGTCAATGAGAGGGCAAATGTTAACCAGGCTAATTGGAGTATTATTAACTCGCCAATCATCCATTAGGTATTATAACTAAATCAAAAACGATAATTGAAATAATATCCCTCATTAGATAACCGGTACAGGAATTTCTGTCTTTATACCACTCTTCTAACTTTGCTTTATGATACATTTTATGTAACTACGTAATTCTTTAAACTCGGATGTCTCTACTTCGATTCCGAGGCCACATGGTGTTTAGAAGGTGGTAGAGTTTTTTTAGCGTGTAACAACTAGATACCATTAATCTGCTGTAATAAACGAGGAGGGACGAACAATATTTAATTTTTATTGTTAAGTGAAATTGAAGTAAACTGTTAGCCTATTGTCAATAAAGAGTAAAAAGTTTTATGAAAATATATTTTAAAGTATATCATGGGTGATGGTTTATGACAACAACTAAACGTCAAATTTATAAAAAAGAATTCTTAACAATAAAATACCTTACATAAAAAAAAACTCTCTGGATGAAACATTTGTACATTTAAGAGCAGTTTAATAATTTTTAAAGATTTTATGTTTTTTTTTACTGTAATCATTAGAATATATAATATGCCTTACAATAAATTTGCAGGACGTGAGTATCAAACGCCTTTATATCACAATAAATAAATAACATATCAGTCGGGAATTAGATTATTCTTTCTATATTCATATATTAGAATATAGCTAAAATTTCACATTGTTTTAGTGGACAAACATTAAAATTGTTGAAGCAAGGTATTTCGCTTTCAAAGATGCATAGCGAATTAGAGATTAATCAAAAGCGTTCAAAAGCGAGTAGCGTGGGGGCGATTCGAAAATTAATACGATCAATTATGAGAGACCACGATTGACGGACCATCTGAAATCTCTCATTCAAATGCGAGTGGCGGCTACTGGACCGGGTTAGAATTAATAATGCCGAACGCAGCCTGTGTAATATTTGAACGGGCCAGCGTCCGCCTGCCCAATTACTGGCTACGATATACAAGATACAGGCTCCAGGCATCTAGCTCGCTGGACCTCACTATCAAATGTAATGTAATAAGTGATCGCTTTCTCGCAACGCACGGAGACAGCCGCTCGACTACAATACAATATCGATGTTTCCATACAACACCAATTTGTATAGCAAGTTACGTTATTTTCAAAGAAACCATACATCATTCGTGAATATCCTTATTACTTGTACAAAGCTGTAATTTAGCTATTAAGCCAGTTTACACTTAAACAAATTTTAATTTAATAAAACATTGAACTTTTATACCAACACAAAGTTCGTATGTAGGCGCACTACAAGTTTTTAAACAACGTTTTTACCAGATTTAATAAAAGTTTCGTCGGGATATATTGAAAAGTAGACGTAAACACTGCTTGGAACACAGTCCGCGTATGCAAAAATATTTAAATAAAATATGAAGCAATTTCAAAAAAAAAGATATTTCAGAATTTAGGTTTCTAATACTTGAAAAATTTATGTTGTGTATACTTACTGAAATAAATATAGTTACTGGAATA
Organism: Byasa hedistus; assembly: GCA_029286795.1. Classification (NCBI taxonomy): domain Eukaryota; kingdom Metazoa; phylum Arthropoda; class Insecta; order Lepidoptera; family Papilionidae; genus Byasa; species Byasa hedistus. Next base: position 1,227,594 of record JAGSMW010000027.1, on the reverse strand, counting down.
GGTAAAAGGTTTAAAGTAAAATGTTCACAAAGACCGTCTGCAGAACGACAAGCATGTAAATAATTATGATACTTTAATAATATTTCATATAATTAGTCGGTGGATACTAACGTCGTTTCAATCAACGCCGCCTTATTTATTAATCCCGGCCAGAGTCCCAATCACAGCAAAACACGTAACAAATTACGTGTTGCAACTACCGTGGAAGCTTTAAATAATATATCTAAAGCGCATATTCGTGAAGCGCATTAATTTGCAATGAGGCGGATCCGTTTTAGCCGGCTCACGGTATTCGCCTTTTACCATGTACATGTATAGTAGGAACACACTCGTCGAGATTATAATATTCTTTCTAGACAGAAGTTACAATAAACATACAATTCAATAACGAAAATGGACGTTTTAAATATTCTATTATCTATAAAATTACTGTACTGTTGTAATAATAAAAAAAAATTAACATTTACCTGAAAAAAGAAAGATCTTTTGGTAAGTAATTGGGCCTCCTGGGGGTTGCCGTGGTTATTCTTGAACGTCCCGCCACGGCGCTGCGTCGGTGTTGTGCTGCTACGCCACTCCTTCGCAGCGCTCCTACACCGCTTTGCTGCACCACAGCTACGCCCCTTCGCTGCACCACTGCTACGCCGCTTCGCTGCACCACTGCTACACCCCTTCGCTGCACCACTGCTACACCGCTACACCAATCTGCGACCTTGCTTCTCTTCTACACCGCCTCACTAAAAAGAACAGAGACCACTAATAATTGTTGACTGGTCTAGATAATAATTTAATAATGCCGCACAGTGAACTTCAATTGCCGGGAAAAGAAAAAATACAGTACTATATGTACATTAATAAAAAAGTACAGTGTAAACGAAGCCTTTATATGGGTAAATAACATAATGCTGGCTTCCCACGCTTTAGGGCTCCCAATTAACAACAGCATGGGCACAAACTGGTATTTTATATTATTTATTACAAGGAAATAAGAATACTATTAATTAATCGGTGAAGGCACAAATCGGATTTCATGTATTCTTAAATAATCGTAAGGCGAATTATTATATTGTAAAAAAATAAATAAAAATGGGCCTAATATTTTATCGCAATCGCAACGTTACCGCACTGTATAAATGCAGATTAAGATCACATATACGCAGGTTAGTTAGTGGTCGGGTTTAAATTGACTAGGCGGAAGTTGGCCATCCCAATTATTGGCCGGCTAATCGAATTCCCTTGTCCAGGGCACGAAGACGCACGGGAGCGTCCTTTTGGTGCTACCTGTCAATCTAGCCATCACTAAATCTATTTACATTTCCGGACATATTTAATATAAATATTTTTTTATTTATTTTAAATAGATTCCTGTTTATAAAAAAGTATTCAAATAAACATAATGTTTTAAACAAAATTATATTAAATTGATAAACTATTTGGTATATATTTATACCTAATTTTCGAGGACTATGTGTATGTATGTTGTAGGCTTTATGATGTATTTATTATTTGTCACCTTGCTTTTTTTTTCTTTCTTTCACACCTACATTCAAATTTTATTTCTTCCTCTGGGTTGACCGGCATAAAATGCTTTATTAAGTCCGCCCTCTGCATCCTTAGCTTAAGGTGTTACTTACAGAAGGAACAGTGCCATTGCGATCTCTAACTCTACATTGTTACACCTGTCCCTGGTTCTTTACTGATGTGTAACTTATTTAATGCGGACTCTTCGAAACGTTTTGAAGCTTTACGTTCATGTGCTAGTAACAGAATTTTTTGGCATTTCGTTGGACTCGAATTTAATATTAAAAAAGCTTCAATGTAATTTATTGCAGAGCAAGTTTACTTTTACGAAATTCGTGGCACGATAGTAAAGTTGAAAGATCTATTCAAATACCAACTGACATCATATTCGTGGTTAACTGTAATAGAAAAAAATAAGAGGAAGATAGATTTCTCAAAAGTTATTACATTTAATCACTCTATTTTAACATTAAGTTTACGGGATCTGCCATTTTCACTAGCAAAAATACTTATTTGAAACGTTGCTGGCAATTACACTGTTTGATGCTAAGTTTTAATTTTTTTCAGAAAATCTGTTTATAGAAACCAAATTTAACACCCGTAAAGAGAAGGATGAAAAATATACTTAAGCCCTGCGTTGCCCTCAAACTGGCTGCCAGTTTAACGTGGCGTGGGGACTCAGTGGATGTGGTATGCACACCCCGAAAGTTTACAAACTACCCGGCCGGCCCGCGGTGCAGGGCTGGCTCGAACTGACAGCTCCAGGCGAGCTCCCTTCGAATGTGTGCACTACTCCTCGCAGCCGTGATTGAGTGAACGGCTCCCTCTCCCCCACGGGGTGGCGTTCGTTCTCTCTACCCCCCGACTAAGCAAAATCGTACCGCGTATGCTGCAACGGCGGGGCCGCGAGATAAGAGGAGTGTTCTATTCTCACTGTCCTCTGCGGTCTTATAACAGTTGGCTGCGGAGCTCAAGTCTTTATCCGCCGACGAATAATAAAACACAAAAGAGATTACTTGCTCTTGTTAAATAACCACTACTATTATTAGTTGACTAATACATTCTCCCATTGATAAAAAAATACAATTTTTTTTCCTAATAGTATTATATTTTCCGAAATAGTATTTTTACCCTTTCTCAGCACCTTCTATCATTGAGTACGCAAAGCTTTCATTTTTTTCTTAATGAAAAACTTTGATTCTGTTTCTTTAAAATGTTTATTTGAACCTCTAGAATTTTAATTAATTTGGGCTTCCAGTAAGGTGATTTCTTTTGGCCCACCTTATACAAACAAAAAATGACTACAGTAAACCTCCTATGCCAAAACCAAGCCAGAAGAAAACAGATAAAAATGCTATGGATCGTATAAACCTATCAACCCAGAAATAGAATTTAAGACGAAGTCAATAGCTTTAATAAAAAAAATACATTAAAAAGTCTGTATTTTTGCTATATAGTTAACTTCGCCGTATGATTTTAAAAAACCTTAAAATGAATATCATATTCAATTAACTATGCGGACGCGTGTAATAAACCAGTCATGTTTAAATTAAAAACTGCGCGGCTTCGATCAATTATCTTTAAACCGTCTCGTGTGGGATCAATTAACGGGCAATTGTATGATAAATTCACAGGAAGAGAGCAACCCACACAAACAGGAACACAAAGGACGCTGTTATAAATCTTTCTTATCGTTAAGTATTAGATACGTATACGTAAATATTTTAATTACTTAATAAATATATTAATAATTCAATATAGTGACTTTACGGAATCAAAGATGGGTAAAGTGGAATCAATAATTAGAAACGACATAGAACACACAAAACTTATATATTTATTATAAGTCGGAAAACATCCAAAGGCACCCTGTTTTCCGACTTCTTTTCGAAATTTCTTCCCACTAAAATCCTTCGATTGTCGCCCTCAATCTTGGGGCTATAAAAAGCTCTAAAGCTTGGGGCAATGGTAAGTATCGTAGCTGCTCTTCACTAAGCACTCATACAACTCATACATCAATTCGTCGGTGCAAAGGCTTAAAAATTAACATAGGTCCAGGCTACAAACGGTAACCCTTATCACCAAAACAAGTGTATTGCCATAAAAGCTACACATATTCTGTATATGTATACAATAACGGATTGATAGAAACGAATGCGGTTAGAAGTGAGGAACCGTCAAAAGTTCGAGTGGAAGAGCTTTGTGCTACTGACTCATATCGCCACGGGTAAATAGTCGTTAGGTGGACCTATCCCAGTCAGTGTTTGACGAAGCCCATTGATTGTGCGACATAACGACAATAAAGTAATACTTTATAGAATGTTTGTCCGTGTCTGCGTCATAGGCGTGCCAGTCGTCCATTACACTAGTTTACACGAAGCGTAGCGTAGTCTCAGTGTAAAGTTATACGAACGAAATGTTTATGTTATTAAATAATTAATTATTTAATATAACATGTGTACAGCGTTGGCTTCCCCCTTTCGCAATAAAACTTTATTAATACTAAAGTGTTTCATTGAACTCATGGAGAGGCTCGTTATTTTTATTGATTTAGCTCATTTATCGCATAACTGCTATAAACTATATATAATCATACTCAGCGCACGAAAAAGATCATTTTAAAGTGAATTACTAATGATATGTATCTGTTGCCGAAGTCTGTCTAAATAGGTACTACCGTAACTCTTACCTTTGGCACCAAACAATAATATGGAATATTGTGTTCCGATTTGAAGGACGCTATAGCAACAGAAAAAAAACACTAAAACAAAAACGAGACTTAATATTTTCTATCATATAGTGAAACATACCAATGTGTTTTAGTGTATATCATCCGAAATAGCGCTGAATTTTTAAAAAAGTCATGTGTACGTTTCGGGGGCTTAAAAAGAAACTCTATAGGAATTATTAATTAAAAACCGGCGTCCTGTCAAAAGTTAGTTTACGTCCGTAAGCAAATACGAATGAAATGCCGAATGTCAGACTTTTTCCGATTACATTTCCCCCACAGCGATGTGCGTGTGGCGGTTTAGAAATTGTAAAATATCAAATTTAAATACACCGTAGAGATTGGTGAGCGGGTGTCTCTTTCCGTCGGCTTTCCTCCCATTGGCTGTTCATAACTGGATATAATCTAAAATATTATCGGGTCGTAAGCTTCTCACCTTATAGCAATTTATTATCGCGGGGAAGATTATTCAATTTGTCCTCGTCTGGAGATATATTCATTTATGTATCGGGGGACGTAATTTGGACATGTAGTTGGTATAGACATCGCACCCTCCATTGCAAAGATTATGTTAAATTTACATTCAAATTATAACTAAACATTCATAATCAAAAGCAAAAATCATTACGTTTTGGTTAATATAAATTACTACTGTAAGTTCTATTAATGTAAGCAAAGACAGACAAATTTGCAAGCTTACTAATTACTTATTTGTAAACTTATATTATAAGCAAGTATAATTTGTCATATACTAGCCACACTTATTACAGTATCTCCTCGGATGAAATTTTAACCTGTAGAGAATGTTCAAAGTAGTCGCCTCCTTAGGGAGCGTGTGCAATAAAGTTGTAAAATTTGTCCTCTTTCTTTTATAAGATGTTCAATAGGTAATATATAATAGATAGACCTATGTTGTGCATAACAGAATACACGATGTCTAACAATTATCACATCTGTACCAGAATTGAGGATACCAAACGAGGAAGTTCAAACGATATCGAACCATTTGCGGGTGAAAATTATAAAATGAAAGTTAATTTTCGTTTCAATATTTGAATTAGAATGTGGTATTCGGTCTTTGGCGAAGGCAAGGGGCGGTCTGTGAGGCTTCCGCACGGATATTACACAAGCCTTCGGAGGCGTCCCGTGTACGCCCGCGCCCCAGCCCTTCCAAGATAGAAATGCAGTCGCCTTCACAATTATATAGATTAAACACGATTTGTGGTGTTCTTGATATATAGTGAAGTTGAAGTCAATTTTAACATTATACGATATCTTAAAACCAAACATTCGTTGAAATAATAAACTGGTGCAGGTAAGGAAATCACAGAGGTCAGACTAAAGAACGACTGCTTATTTTTATATAACGTCATAATAGGAATATGGTCAAAATTATTCTGTTACGACTAACAACAATCACTTAATAAATAAATTATATAATAAATACTATAAACCTTTCACTTAAATAATTAATAAGATGAGGAGAAACTATTATGAGAAATTTAAACAGCTGAATAGATCAATTCAAACCGTCGACCACCAGCCATCATTGCTTGTACAAAGTTCAGAAATTGTAGCTATAAAAGCTAACTCAAACGCGGATTTCAATTAATTCTCATAATACTACGGTTGTATGAACGTGTAAAAGCAAACGGAATAAAAGTTTATCTGCAACACTTCAGCACACATCGTACAAAGGAACTTTCATAACGAAACATCAACTTTTTGTACCCTTATTATGTTATATACGACATGGGAATTAAAACCGGCAGTAGTTAATCAGGCGCGGCCCGGTCTGGGGACTAGTCTTGCGACCAATAGCCGGACTCCTCTAAACAATAATTGCGAGGCAGAAATAATAAAGTCGGCACAACACGGCCCGTATCCGCTCGCAATAAAAATGTAAAACGTCGCCGATAAGCGGCAGCGCTAAAGGCTCTGAAGTGAATCCGTAGGTGCGTGCGGCTTACACATATCGATATTATTAGTTTATAATTTAAATCAATATTTAAACAGGGAAACAGCTTCGATACAAACAACTACATTATCTTTATCATCAACAAATAGACGCCCATAAACCACCCCAACAAACTCTTCATCAATCCGTACATTGTTATAACTAGAAAAACTATTTCTAAAAAATTATTTCTACAAAATTAACACATACTGATTTTCTACAGCGATTCCTGAAATATACGCTTTTCGTTTTTTTTAACATTTACTACTACTTGTTCTATTGTTGGTTAAAAGTAAAAAGAACTGAATTACATTTAATTATTCATAATAGATACTTAACAAATCTCGGACCAAGTTTTAGTTCATCTGAAACTTCACACCAGATGTGATGGAGCCTATATTCTTGCAAAATATTCGTACCTAAGATGATTCGCAAAATTATGTAATAAATACGCCTCTAGAAGACTTCAAGAAACAGTGAGCTTAGATCGGATTAAGTTTCTGAATAATTACGACAATTCACATAATGTCCACATACCGGTCCATCACTACTCCCGCGCCGCTTTAGTTTTTACGTCCGGATCAAACGGTCGGGTATTTTGTCGCACAAAATATAAATGCTGTTTATACTTCCCTCATTGGTGAGTTTATCTGATTAATAATGTCATATGGCAGACGGTTTTCAACATGCGAAACGGGAATCCGTTTCTATGTTTCATATAATGAGTATCCGGAGCGGCGCTGTAAAGGAACTTCGAATTTGTTGTTATATTTAATGTTACCTTACCTTACTATAATTAACGAATCCCCGCGTGGGGGACAGGTTAGAAAATCCGCACCTTCGCTTTTCACTAGGCTCAACTTAACAGTTGACTACGGAGGGTACAAAGCCAGGAAGTGTACAGTAGTTTTCGCTGTAAGAGTTACCAGCACACCGCGATAACTAACCTTCTTGCCAAAATCGGCGAATACAGCGAATACCACTTTTTGGAAATGGTCAGTATTGGTGGTCACCAAAATGCTGAAACGGTGAACTTGTTTATTTATTTAATATTTATATCATCATATGCTTTTGTTGCATCCCATTTTGTATATAGCATATTTGCTGCAGCATATAAATGTTTTAGATATAATTATATTATTGAATTTCTCAAGAGATTATTAAACACTATTAAAAACCCAATTTCGCTGAATGTGTGGAATTCATCGATGGTATTATTTTTACTTTATTCAAATTTACTAATAGAAAATCTTAATCGGAATGAACACAATTATTTGATTTGTATATGTATTTATGTACAAGGTAAATTAATATTAACTGAACTAGCAGACTACAGCGCCTTTTTAAAAAATGGATTTTTATTTGATCTTTTAAAGATTGTATGTGATCTTTTGCTTTACTAAACATAAACGTATTAGATTTGAAAGTACAAAAAAACGCACGAAATAGATTTGCGTAGCTACCGCCTAAACACCAAATAAAACTAAATTTTTAAACCATCTTTCACACGTTTGTGTTATGCTAAACTTAATATAAAAACTTATAAGTAATAAATATACTTAATTTGTAATGGATGTGAATTCCATAAAATTTACGTTGATTTTCATTCCTTTTCACCGCAGTGTCCATCGGTGTCAACGCGAAGACAATGATAACGATACAATAGGACCTTTTGATATTCCACCAACTATATTCTAAATAAAGCTTAAGTGCGAATTTCACCTTTAAATTTCAAAGAGAAACGGCTTTCACATAAAAGGATTTTATGAAAATTACAATATCATGTTGAAACGCTTGACCTGCCGGCGGTGGGAGCATGTAAGCAAAACTATAGGGAAACGTTCACTCATTATCGATAGAAGCGCCATTATCCCAGTGGTTACGCAACACTATAAAAATTAAAGGCCGTAGGTTTGAATACGCGATTCGATTATGATCCAATGATAGCAGTTAATAGAATTTGTACGAATGTAATGTGTTCTTTTAATTTAACACATCTATCTCCGTATGAGGGGGGTTTAAAAAATCTTTTTACTGACGGCGTACCACAGAATACGACTACAGAGGGTAAGAAGTCAAAACAGGCTTTGCCAAGCTAACCTTTACGTCAAACTTAGTACATCGTATACATAGTTATTACTTACTTACTTAAAGACGAAATCAATAACACTTGAGGCAAAACTTCGGTACCCGCTTTCTCGTATTACACGTACTAGTCCCACTCTTAGTATTATCAATATCTTAATTGACATCGTTATAATTTTCAATACATATACAATGTTTTTTGTATAATATTATGTACCAGAATATCCTTAGTTATCTCTTTATTTTAAATGAAACCTATCTGCCTTTTACTTTTCATTCATTTACTTTCATTCACAGGTTTTCTGAAAGAAAGCTCTTATACGTTCAAGCTCGCCTACTTACTTATTCTCTTACCCGTACGTGTTTAGTTATGTATAAAATTAATAAAAAAAAGGTTTTCTTTCAGAAAAGACAAACTTGAGACCCATTCCCAAAATGAAAAAACGTTCCTATTCCTTGATTAGGTTTAGTGATAGAAGTTTGACCGACTTATAAAGCTCGTCGGATAGTGGGTTCGCGGACCCTTAGTTCGCGGCTTAAAGTAAAAACGCATCTTCTATTCCAAGATCGTGAGAAAGTAATGTTAAATACATCAATCCATTGGCCGATCTGCTTTCTCGTGACGTTCAACTGTTTATTAGATGGGATATAAAAGATGGCTAACCACAGCGGCGTGCGGCGCGCGGCGTGCGGCGGCCATGTTTTACGAAATTACTTTTGATTGTAGCGTGTAATAAGAGACTGCAAGTCGGTAGCCGGTTCACCTTAAAATTAAGCATGGGTTTTGTTTGAAACGGCACGAATTAGACGGTTTTATATGTAGGAGATTTGCATATGGTTAGCGGGCGAGGGGTAACGGGCGTTTTGCGAAACATTGTTTTCAATAGCAGTTCACATTGAGCTTTATATACATTTTATTGTATTACTAGCTGCTTTTAATAATATATTTCGATACTTACTGTAACTGCCATTAATATAAGTGATAGGTAAATAAAAGAATAATGTTAATTATGTGAACTATTTTACCTGTGACAATATTTAGCATGAATTCTACACTTTTAAAAATCCTTTCCTATTTTGTACTTTCCAAAAGCCGTATAGATTTCATTAAGATGAATGATGACTAAAATAGTGTAAAATCAAATAGTATATGCATATTAATAAAATATGTATAACGTAACTTAAATTTCAAAGTATGATCCAACATAATGCATGTCATCATACAGAGCTATCTTCAAAATGAAGTTAGGCGGACAGTTGGAGAAAACTATTTCGATTCTATGACATTCTCTTTATTCATAATGCATATACAACAAGTTATAAAAATTTCTTCAAGCTTTCAAAAATTTTCATCAATCGTGTATGTGTCATTACTAAATATATGTCGCAATAATGAAAGCGCGAAGCTTGACGACTTATTTTTGTAAATCAGGACAGCTGTCTTTAAATTAACATGAAGCTGTCTATGAATGTCCAAAAGGTCTTGTCAACTTATATTGTTTAACTTATTATAATGATATGCCAATAATTCATGACACTATATATAAAAGTTACGATTAAGCGCTGAACTAGTATCACAGTAATAATTAAAGATTTTACATTTTAAATTCTTATGTTATAACGTAATTATCATCAAATAAATTGTTATTTAATATACATACAAAAATCAGGTAACAGGAAAGTCTGTAGTAAATAAACTACTGAAATTGTGAAATGTATATATACATATATTAAAACGGTGTTGTCGTAAGACACATGAAATAAAATGTATTGAAGTAACTTATTACATTCAAGAATTGTGAAAACATTTTCATATTAAATAAAATTTCTTAGTACCTAATTTGAATTTTAAGGAAACTGCATAGTTAGTATAACCCGCAAATATTTTATTTAAAATATAACTAAAAAAAATCATTTATACCTAGTAAAATTACTGGGGTATCAGGACTTAAGATCGCGAGGTGTATTATATGTATTTTTACGAAGACAGCTGTATAGGCAGCAGTCGTAATAGCATAAGAGAATAATCCAATAGCATGATTCCTTTTACTTTATTGTTTATTCCGTAAGTAACAATAAACAAGCAAGCACACACGACCACTAGGCCAGTGGATAGCGGTGGTGTGAGTGTGCTCGGCTGGGAGCTCACTGAGTGTCGGGTTCAGTTGGGGGCCATACCGACTAAAATCCACCCAAGGGACCTTCTTGACCCCCGCGGAACCACCGCTAGGTATTACCTCACGAGGGCAGTCAAGCAATCTTATATTTTAATACGGTTATTCCTTCTGCGGTGTTACTCACTTTATTCCATGCTTCTTCAAACTCCAGCAATGTATTGTCGATCGTAACGATGTCTTTCGCCGTCGTTTGGTCTTCGTTCCATATTATGACACAATGCGTATTTAGCTAGGCAATCCAGTTACTTAAAATCGTAAGGTTTATGAAGGATCTCGCTTCGCCTTTAATAAACATTGGTGACAGCTATCATTAAGTCATCCCATCGTCTCTTATCGGTTTTCCTGCTGCTCCATTCTATACCCGAGCATTGAAACCTGCTACACGATGACTTAGTTCCTTGGCATCTTTCGATACACTGCCCAACAAAACCTCGAATTCGTTTTGGTACCAGCTAGGTGCCGCATAACGGCTATAGAAGTAAATGCCACCTACCTTCTCCCTAATGAAGCCTTGTTCTTTTATGTTCATGATTTCCATAAACAGAAGACTATCATATACCTAAATCGCAGCTTTGCCTGTAGTCTCAGCAATCTAGTTGCTAGAGTTGTGGTTTCGAAATGGTTCTGCTATGATCACAAACGCGATTTGTTCACGCAGTATTGTTTGCACTTAGAGATCGACAGCAATTTCGCAGTGATTTAGATTTAATTGTAGAATCTTAATTTTCACCTGTAAGCCTTTTTGTATGAAGCATACCTGCTGTTATGCGCAACATGTTTACGATTCTTCTGCTCAGAGCCAATGCACATTACGCAATGAGCCTCTCAAGTACACTCTTCAATGTTATGACCACTTTTACCGCACTTTGTGCAGCATTGAGACATGTCCGTCTCAATGCAGCATGTCTTTGCTAGATGGCCACAGCGCCAATATCTAAAGAACTTCAGTGATTTAACTACTTCTTGTGTCGTGTGTGTGTGTGTCGTATTTATGAGACAGGCGACCGCAGCGGCGTTACGCATCGGTTCAAATTCGCAACTCGCGCGCAATTTCGTCAGTTTTATCATATTATAGTGCATTATTCGTAATTGTAAATAGACTCGTGCGCTTTCAACGGTCGTATAGGATTATTAACAAGGGGGAGACGATTCGCCTCTGTCCATTATAATATGTGGAAAATGCGCCTTGATATAATTTTCGATAGCGTAACTAACGATCAGCCAACAACTGGGTCCGCACTTAATGGTTTATACACATAAATGGATGTGTTTCTTTGTGATATAGTGAATGTTTCGCTCTTTTCGTCGGCTCGTAGTATAAAAAAACTTTCCTATAGTACTACAGTGTTACATATATGGTGATAACACTATCAATAAACTCAAATATTAAATGTAATCTATTCCCCAAAACTTATGACTCAACATATGTTAAGAGTTTTTGAGTACTTTTACTACTTAATATTGCCAATACATGTGTTGTCACTATTCTAGTATTGAAAATGTAAGTGAAAAATCAATAAATTACTTCAATTAAAACCATGTAATCGCTTAGCAAGAAAAGTTGAAAATTTTAAATAAAAAAACTGTCAACACTAAGAAATTCTTTGGAAATTGACATCATTACAAATCTCAGGAGAAGCTTTTGTCATCATTTATTTTGAGCTTACTTTGGTACGCAAAGAGCCTAACAGGATTTTAATAGAGAATGTAATGATAAGTATTTTAAATGTAAAAAATATTGAATAACAAGAATCATAAACATAATTATTAATTAAAATGAGTAAAGACAATTTTTTTTTAAATTTAAGGCAAATCAAATTTACTAAATTAAACTAATATGAGAGACCAATGAAAACAGAAACCACTACGAGAACAAAACAAATGTTTTTAAAAATCCACAGACTGCCGCGTTCACATTACATTCTCCTGCAACTGTAATCAAGCTTGATGTTGAAATTTTTAATCCTCTGTGAAGCATCCGACATGGCGTAGCGAGTGTTATCCATAAAGTACAACTGGAACTGGTGCTTCAACGTACACTCCAATGTACATAGTTATGAGTACCATTTTCACACAGGAATGCGCATCTGAGCATCATTATATGATGAATGATCTACATAAGTCGTTTTTAACACTTAATTCTAATAAAAAACTAACATACACCTAAAATGTTTCAATTATCTCAAAAGTCTATAAAATATGAGAAGACGAAAATCAATACGTATATTATTCCATTCATTGCTATTTTGCAAACTAAAGTTACAGATCATTACACCACGTTTTTGTCAATCTCAAAAGTAAAAAATAAATTTGGTTATACCCAAAACACAAACACTAAAATTGACTTTGAAAACGCACTAAAAAATTTACAAAAAGCGAAATTAGCTGAGCTACTTTTCTATAACGACCCAAACCGTATTACTGACCTTCTAATAAAATATATTTCCACATCATTAACTGAAAATACGATTGTCACTCATATACCTAACAGTAAACGTGTAATTAAACCGTGGATTACAAACGGGTTATTAAGATGTATTAAAAATCGAAATAAGCTGCAAAAACAATCACGGAATGAGCCCCATAATGAAATAAAAAAATTACCTATATTCGTTACAGAAACTTCTGCAATAACCTTTTAAAAAAGTTAAACGAAATATAAAGAACTTTAACTTGCTCTTCTTTCAAGAATAATAACTACTTTGGATAGATAATAAAACATATTACTTATACCGATAAATCAAAAAAATTAAATACTGAACTAATTAATTTAAAATCCTCGCCCATTGAATCACCAATAATATTATAGATTTTTTGCTAATATTGGGCCACAACTAGCTAAAGACATTCAAAGTAGTATGAAAGATAATGATACTAGAGCATAATCTCAACAGTTTTGCCAAGTCACCCGCAATCTTTTGTTTTTTTGGATACTGATCCCTGCGAATTAACGCAATTATAATAATTTAAAGATCGATAGTGCACCGGGGTGGGATAACATCACTACTAAATATTTAAAATACATAAGACACGATGTTATTCCAATTATAGTACATTTGGCAAACCTGTGTTTTAAACTAGGCATCTTTTCCCGATTCTTTAAAAAAATCACTAATTACCCTGTTTTTAAGAGTGGCGATAAAGAAGATATTAAACAACTATAGGCCTATATCGGTTTTAAACACCTGCACTTTCGAAAATATTAGAAAAAATTACTAAATTCTCGTTTATTGCAATACATAAATAAACTTAATTGCTATCACCTTTCAGTTTGGCTTTAACAGGGTGTTTCTTCTACAGAGGACGCGTAATATCTCTAAGTTCTATGATAACTAAACAACTGACAATGGCATAAATGCTTTACTGTTTTCTTCGACCTAAAAAAAGCATTCGATACGGTGTGTGTAGGCATCCTTGAACACAAATTGCAGAAAATAGGAATTAGAGATGTTCAGCTATCTATGTTTAAAGAACTACCTGCAATAGAACTCAAAGAGTTAATGGTATTCGGTAGAATAGGTTGATGATTTAGGGATGCTTTTTTGGGGTACCGCAAGGTAGCATCTTAGGACCTACGTTATTTCTAATCTACATCTACGATCTCGCAACGACTATTCCACAAGCAAAAATATTTTTGTATGCAGATGATACTGCCATCGTATTCTCTGGTTTATCTTGGAAAGCCATTAAAAGTAATGCTGAAAATGTATGATTCAAGTCGCCAAGTGGCTTAAAAATAACCTCCTCACCCTAAACGTAAATAAAACTACTACATTTGTTATAGCATCAATAACCGTACACAACCTGATCTAGACTTTAATATTAATTACACTCTTGTAATAGCATAACTAATGATCAATGCACCTGTCCCATTTTAAGCAAAGTTAATCAAACAAATATCTAGGCGTCATGTTTGATCATAGATTGACTTGGTATCCTCAATTGAGATGATTTCACTGAGAATAAGAAAATTCAACTGGATGTTTTCCACTCTAAGACATGTCGTACCACAGAAAAAATCGCATTTAAATACTCTTCTAACTAGAATATATATTGCAATAGTTCAATCCATTATTATATATTGTATACCGGTATGGGGTGGAGCCTTAAAAACGCGTTTCCTAGAGGTCGAGAGGGCACAAAGAGCATTGATTAAAATCATGTACTTTAAGAACCGTCTCCATTCTACGGATAACATATATCATATCAGTGACCTAATGTCAGTCCGAAAGTTATACATTTTACAAACTGTACTGAAATTCCATACGACCCTTACCTTATCTGTAGCTTACTTCTAAGAGAAGAAATCACAACGTTGTAGCTGTCCCAAAATAAAAACTTTTTCCGCGAACATACAATTTCAGAAACGTTCTGCATATCTTTATAATAAAATAAACAAAGATATTAACTTGTACACTAAAACTTACCGTGAGTGTAAAAGTGACTTAATCATATGGCTAAAGAGACTAAATTATAAAGAAACCGAGACTGTTTTAAATATTCCTTAATGCACACACACGCACACATACATGCGCGCACACACACGCACACACACAGTCACACGCACACACATACTCTCTCTCACACACACACACAAACCAGCACTACATATTAATTATATATTGTATTTAGCTATGGAAGAGCGTAGTCTCCTAACACAGGCATTTTCTTGCCTAAAAGGAGTCTACCACAACTTAATTTTAAGATACTGTGTTAAAAAGCAATAAAGAAATTTTTATTTTATTTTATTATATTATGTCTAAATTATCAATCAAGAGATATTAATTAAATAGCTTATGTTATAAGTTACAACTCAAACAATTTTTGTTGAAAAGAATAAATTCTCTTTCAATGGTTTTCGATTCAGAAATTCATGACGGAAATATTGTTTCATATGACACAACACAGAGATATAATAACTACAAATTAGGCAACACAAACTGGTTTAATATAAATATGAAAAGTAATGTGTATTAAAATATTTTGTGGTTTAATTTTTCACCTTGGTCATTATGCAGCCCGCTCCGCTTCATCACGATGAACACAACCCGACATTCTTCGAAACATAATTTGCACGATCGGTAGCCGATGCAACCTTGCACCCGCACTTATATATTATATTTCATAATTCCTAATAAGCGAGTAAGCTCGCTTGGGGGGACGCTACTGAACGCAACACTCCTAAGTACTACGGCGCTACATTTTGATTAAAAAAAATTGAGCGAATCGCAAGAATTTGTTCAGTATACTACATTTATAACTGAACACAATTCATCGAGGAGTTTTTTAAACTTTTTCCTGACCTATAAATAAATATAACTCCCATACGACATTACGGGTAAAATCATAACAAAGTAACTTACGACTTTTGTGAATCATCAAAATAAAAACCGTTGTATATTTTCTACCATAAGTATAAAATTTTCCCATAATACAAAATAAATATCTATGTGAACTGTGTACATTATTACATCACAACAGTTATTCCCACGTTTGAGGTTATTTTAGTAAACTTCGCAAATTCGCACTAAATTGGTCAATAATTTTAGGTTACGTTATCCGCGTACGTAAATTATGCGATCTATGCTAGAACGTGCAAATGGTAATATAAATAGTAAATACAATGAAAACAGTCCTTAATAAACAAAAATTCTATTTCCTTATAGAATCAATACTTAGTAGTATTTGGAAGAGGTGTTATTTTGAGAACTTCCAGACGACATTGTACATACATATGAAACTATAGCTTAAATGCAATTACAACACGACTGTAGGAAGGTAGTCTATCAGAAATGCATTCAAGTTTAATTCTCTTCTAGGAAATTGGACCGTTTTGCGCATGTAACTCACGTGGCTACAGAGCGAACCCCAATTCACTTATCGAGGTCTCGCTCAAAATATGTTACGTCCATATATAAAATACTTGTACATTTTTAACTCGATAGAAAATCATATCATATAAACTCAAGTCTTTCTTTATAGCTTTTTATATTTTACAACAGGATCATCTGAAACTTTATTTGCTAAACTTGATCGTCTTCAATGTAATTTAAATGTAAGTGCACGAACAGCCGAGATTTGAGGTCACAGCATGTTCCTCAAACAAAACAAAAGGATACTGCATTAAGTAAATAAATTACTTAATTACATAATACAGAATCGAAGCTTGAAACAGTATTTGAGAAATCGAGATTCGTTAAAACTTTCCAAAATAGCGATTCAGTTAATAAACCTCTGGTTTTTAATCGAATATTTTATTACTTACTACCGAAAACTTGAAAAACTACTTGAGCTATGGAGTTACTGCTTTAAAGTTTGCTTGGTGATCAATTTCCATAAATTGTAAACTATACTAATAATAAAGAATAATTAACACAATATCTCAATACATTTTCATTGATAACAGGACTCTGTTTTCGAATAGTTATATAACTGCGTTTTAACTTACATTACTGGAGTAATGAGGCTTAACATCTCAAGGTGAAGAGCACAATGTGCAGTGTACATAATCTTAATTAGCGCAAACGTTATCAATGACAGGATTCTTAACATCAGATGAACATCTTACTTTTTGTTACTCATCTAGCCGCATGTGAAATATATTAAAAAATATACTTTTCTAAAGTTAAAACGGCTATTTAATCATTTTAACAAGAAAAACAAAGGATCCGCTGTCTGAATTTCCTGCATATACATAAATATAATTAAATATATGCCCGCATACATATCATCAGACACGAAATGCGTGCATTCGGTGCCGAGGAACGTATAATTCTAACTCATAAATTTCAGCCACAAATAATGCATATCCAGGCGAGATCGGACCGCGATTGATGTCAAGTTGTAGCATTATAGCGGTTTAAGTTGCACTATGCACTAAACACGATGTAACTTATTGTAAATAACTCGAAAATAGCTTTAATATTTATGCCCTCGTAATAATGCTTAAACCTGATCGGCATTAAAAGTACTATACGATTTTTCAAATAAAGTAGACCCCAAGTCATAGGTTATAATA
Source organism: Byasa hedistus (assembly GCA_029286795.1). Classification (NCBI taxonomy): domain Eukaryota; kingdom Metazoa; phylum Arthropoda; class Insecta; order Lepidoptera; family Papilionidae; genus Byasa; species Byasa hedistus. The sequence goes on along the minus strand of JAGSMW010000027.1, from coordinate 1,210,108 downwards.
AGATAATTAAATCTTTTACTTCTTTAATTCAGTAAAATAAATACAAGACTTCCTTACTTCCTATTTCTTTTTATGATGAAGAGATATTTCAGTTTGATTAAAAAAATTATATGTTTACGTAATTATGAAAGACATTTGCAAATGCGAACACAATTGTCATGCGTAGAAGCAGTGAATTCTATTAACTCCGAGTTTGGATTATCTCACGAATTTACAGAACCGAACTGATAGCTCCAAGTGGTTTTTAATTATCGCTCTAATTAGGTTGTGACTCTCTGCCTAGCATAATTGACAGTTAACGCAATAAATCAGCCTGAATATGATGAGGATACGGTTTTCCAATTTAAGGTACACATTTGAGAAAACCTACGCAGTTGTGTAACAATTAAAAAAAAACTGCAACGAATTAGACTTGCATTTGCATTTATCTGCAACGTCAAATAATGCAAACTATTATAAAGTCATATTTACGCGACTTACTAACCGCCGCTCTCATAACCGAAATCTCAAGAATTCATAGTATGTATTGGATAAGTATTTAAAATGAAATGCCCGTAGAAAAAAATCCAAAGCATTATTGCCCATTCAACTGAATTTTTACCGTCTTGGTAAATGTTTTTACTATCTATAATTTTGAAATATATAAACAAAGAGCATTTACGCAATAATATTTTAACATGTGATACAAAACGTTACAATTTTATATTAATAATCGACATATAAATCTTATTACGAACGTGTGATAGCTATTATTGGTATCGAAAAAGCGAGGGTTCTCTGCCCCCTCTTGAGCTTGAGATTTGAATGATTGAAAACATCGTGAGGAAACAGTCGAAACAGCTTTGGTGGACATTTGAAATTCACTAACCCACACTTGGCCAGGCCTTGTGAGAGAAATCCGAGTCCCAGTAGTGGCAAAATTGAGACGGATGTTCATTAATTGTTATAAAGTATTGTTTCTAGTTGCTTCGTAATCAAAAAAGCATCACGTTTTTAAAGGATAACGGTGAAAATAGAATAACGTCGTAATAAAGAGTTATAGGTAATCAGGCTCGGCACAGCGACATCGGCGTTTGACAATGAACAAAACAAAACTTTGCCGGATTTCAATCACAAAACTCCGCTTGACGCGGACCCTGAAAGGAGTTAACGAAGCCGAAAATAAGAAGTATTGTCCGATTGTTAATTAGAAATCGAAGATCGATTTTCCCTCGCAATGATTGGCTGTCTACAAATCCGCCTTGCAGTGGATTGTAGGCACAGACGTAAAAACGGCTCAAATTAACACTCACAACATTGATGAGAAATAAGAAAATAACTCATCTATTTAGTATTTATTAACACATGGGCACAAACCACACAGTTAGTCGGAAAAGGTTTATTTGTTTCCATGTATAAAGTTTTGTTGTTTTTGTATAACAAGTTAACATTAGAATTTTGCACGAGTTTAAATTAATTAGTGAAAATGAATATTAAACAATCTCCTATATTTATGTAAGTTTCATAACTACTTTCTAAATTAAGTGTCTAAATTTATCTATTTAAAAGAAAAAAGTAATTGTTTTTATTTTCGCTTGTACCTATTCTTGGTTATGATTGAAACGTTTAACTGAAAATAGATCCTAAATTCATTAGCTAACTTTAGATACTTGATAGATTTATTTGAAAATTTACTACTTAAAATGACTAAAAACCAAATTACTTAAACTTGAAAATATCCATTTAGAAATTGTTAGAATTTTATTTGACAATTAAATGTCTCTTTAGGTAGAAGCCCTCTAACACAATTTGTGCTCTGAAGGAGCACTCGTGCCCACCGCTCCCTGCAACCGCGCAAAACCAAATCCAGTACAAATTAACTGCGGAACCCCGCGGCTTCGCGGATGAATTTGAACGGTTGACACACTCGGCACCTCCCTACAGACCGCAGGGTGAGCCCCGCGGATCCCTAATATGCCCTAAAAACATTAAAAGCACATAAAATCATTTGCCACCGCCCGTCGCGAACTGATTGCAATTGTACAGTTTCATTTTAGAAATAACAATCAACCATTTTTAATTCAAACCAGCGTGAAATAAAATTGGGTATAACCGGGTCGAATGTTTAAAAAAAAAGACCAGTGAACGAACACTGTATTCTACTAATAATTTTTTAAATAGTCATATTAATATCGTAGTCGGAATAAATGAAATGTAACTAAGTTTTAGACTAAAGTTGAATAATTAAAGCTTATTAACTAAATTGTATTTTTTTTTCATTCAGAATAAACCAAAAAGAAAGATATGCAAAAATAAGTAACAAGAGTTGAAGTAAATAATTTGACAGGACATTATAATTTATATTAAACCAACTACACGTTACTTTACAATACTAGTAATACAATATTTCTTAAAAACCTCGAAACATTTGTAACTTGATTGAGCTATACTTAAACATTTTCCGATCACATTCTGTCACCGCGCCTTATGTTTAACTTGTTATCAGCTAAACTACAATATAGCAAACGTGGTATCAACTTAAAACAATTACAAGTGTATTCAAGATAAAAGGTAATATTTTGTGTGCAAAACATTTAGCGAACATCAATATTCTTACGTCCAGACATTTTCTCCCCGATGTCTATTATTAAATTTCAGTATTTATAAACATACAATATAATTACTGTGTCGAGTGGAATTTATTGTACAAGACGATAGGATGCAACGTGTAATTTTTATCTTATTATCCGCGAATGCATTTATTATAATGTCGAGACAGGACTTTTATAATGAAGCCGAGTTCCTCTTTTATTGATAACGTATTTGTTTATTCTTTTTTTGTTAAATACAGACTAGTATTGTAACTTTAAAATGTAGCCCGTCTTCGCGTCACACATTAAGGACTGTCTTGATGTGTATATACAAAAAAGTGCCCAATCATACTCCTTGCCGTTTATATTATTTTATCGACAAAGAAAGGAAATCCACTTATATTTATAAATTGGATCATTAAAAATATTTAAGCTAAAAGAAGTTTAGATTAAGTTGTGTCTGGATGGTTTTTAATGTAAAATATACACGGAAACGTACCACGACTCGAAAAGTAACTTGCTAAAGTATATTACATTATTAATCTACTAGTATCTAATAGGATTTTTTAATTATAGTTGATCTGTGCGAATTCTTTTTATCTTGTTATCAGCGCCATCTTTTGTTTAACTGTAAAACCATTACGACGCAAGGTTTTGTAGTAACTTAAAGCAAATAAATTGTGCAAATATTCGTTTATGTACACAGTCAAGTATAGTGATTAAAAATTATATTCTAAATTACAAAGTATATTTCATAGTATTTTTAAATACACAGAACAAATAAATAGAAAATGTTATTTTAAACTAACACAAAGACTATTAGTAAAATGACTATATTATATTTACATAAAATATAATAGTTATTGTTTATGAAATTTACATTAATGTCATTAATGTAAAATGCACTTTGTCATTTTCTATTCAGATTCGAACCCGAACATTCTGTCTATCTACTTAACTATGCACAATGTACGCTTAAGCACAAGTGTTTATCAGATGTTAATTACTTGAATTCAATATACTGCTTATGTATTTTAGTTTTGTTAAATAAAAAGACAGATAAAATTACGAAATCGTCTATTGTAACATTTTTGATGTATTAATATAAAATCAAGTTTTTATTAAAGTTTCCTTAGTAAATAACGTTTCAAACAGACTTGCTTTTATTAGTAACGGCAAGAAAGATCAGACAATATTCAAGAATTTTAAAAATGTGTATCATTAAAAATGCATAGTAACAGAAGTTGGTCATAGATTAAATAAACATTTTAACTTTATAGAATCTGTTTATTTATAATAAAATTGAGATCAAGTTAACATTTTATTAAACAAATGTATTTTTATTATAAATTAAATTAATTAAACATGTAGTGCTCGTGTCTATTTTCTTTTACCACTACATCCCTACCTAGCGTCAGGGGGAATACTTATCAAGCACTAACTTTTTTAATAAATAAAACTAAAATGCAGCTTGCGAATTTGAAATTTATCTGTCAGTTCATACTAGTGTCCAGTCTGGTCTAAATAATCTGTAGCGCGACGATGTCTACCTGGGAGGCGGCGCGGCAGCGGCGCGGCGCCCGCGTCCCTTTCGCTCAAGGCTACAACTTCTCACATGTTAATATCATCCTTATCCTAAAAGCAATAAGCGCACATTCCTATAATCTAGACGGAACTTTTTTTGGCTCGCACATGCCGGACATCGAGCCTTGGCGACTTCGTTATAATGTAAAAATCCGTTTTGAATTCGCACATATCTTCTCTCGAAACCACCATTTAAACAAAATAAAATAATATCAGAACACTGTGATAGCACATAGATTTTATATTTATATGATCATTTTCACAAAGGCTAGGAAATTTCGCGTCGCACGACGAAAACATAGAAAATAAAACGTAAACAAGCCGTTGCTGCAACTGTCAAATCCTCGTGCGCAAACGTTCGTATAGTAAACATTGTATGGTATTAATCTGGTACGGTGTTAGAATATTCGTGTACTCACCGTATAGGCTTCCGGAAGGCTGTGTTTATTGTAGTTTAGCTTCACAAGCACCTTTTAGAGCGAGTGCGGTTTAGTCCTGCGTCGGCAGTCTGGCTGGAATAACGGGTCCGCGGCGTCGGCGCAGGTGACAGCGGCGACGGCAGCGCCGCGGCGCACGGCGGCTGCTTAACGCAACACGACGCCCCCTTCTCCTCGCAACGTCCTTTAGTAACGAAGGATTAAAGTTTTATTCCGGACGGATGATACTAGACTAACGCCCGGAGCCGGTTAACGCAACATGAAATATTGATGTAGACACATAAACTTAAAGCTTTCATTACATCATAATGTCTTACTATTTGTATACTTTCAATTGATTATGAAAATCAACTCTTTAAATATTTGTTACTACTAATTAATTCGAAAAGAAAAGATATTTAAATTTGACTATAAGTAGTTAATGTTATATTTTATTTCTCTTGGTACCGTAAAATATTTCATTACTGTTAATATTAACACCTTTTAAAAAAAATTAACTAAGGTTGTAAGTGCTTTTATGTGTTAATTCACGGCGACTCAAGAACTAGTAGATTTGGGCCCTATCGGGCTTGATCCACAAAGAAAGCATCACGAGGAAGCCGATAGAATTCAAAAACAAAATACGAAGAAAATAAGACAAAGCAACATCTTTTGAGAATATGCGACATTCGCAAACCATCACATGGACAACGTAAAGAATAACGGCCTTGACCTTTTTCAAAGCAACGGGAACATTAAGTCAACTGTTTTTTTTTAATGATATTTAATATTTTTCTGAGAAGACTTAAATAAACGTAAACAGCGACTGATCACTATACAGAAGTATCATTAAAGAATATCAAACTGGACATATTTTTATTTGTGGTCGAGTTGGGCCCGTTAGGCGGATGTAAAAAAAGAGGAATCATTATAAAAACAAGAATATGTTGAGAAACAAAAAAAAACAACAATTTTACCGCGTGCGAAACACATGCTACTAGTCATTTGGACCTTTCGGCACGATAGTGAAGCATATTGCAGGCATCGTTAAGGAATTCTCCATAACACTATAAGCTTGCTTAGTCTCGGTCATGTATCAAGTTATAAATGTCATTCCAAAATTGTGATGTCATGTCATGAACGGAAACGTATCCAATCTAGTGTGGTGATTCAGGATAGTTGTACATTTCCAAAAGAGTGTAGGTCTGTCTCTTGTTAAATTAATAATTACATTGTCAGCGTCTTGACATCGACAAATATTTAAGCGGAGGATTTTATCATGAGCTATTGCTCGTTTTATAATAAATATATTTTTGAAACTTGAGATTTTATATAATAAACTGTGACTATGGACAGGTATGAATAATGTGTGACATTTTTTATTGCGTTTAATGCAATAACTTCAGAGATTTGTTCCGAAGAACTAGACAGGCTATCGATGTCTATGGGTTGATGATGATGATTAAGATGAAATTATTAACTAATGTTTAAAGTACTTGGATAAAACTTATGTACTTCACAAACACCAGGTCTTGCGAAATTCTGACATGAAGCAGCTGCTACATCTATCACAATCAGCCGTGTATTGGTATCCACGTAGATGAAGTCGTTCAAAAAATTTAAACGCATTGTTCCCGAGTTAACAGAGGCCCTAGCACGAACAACTTGCGAAAATGTATTCGAATCGTTATCGAAATATATTTGTATGAGATTTGTACAGCGCCCCTGTCGTACGTAAAAGGAACTAATTTTGCTAGCACGAACAACTTTCGTATCGCAAACGTATCGTAACGTAAACGATACTCGACACTTTTAAACCATCACCCCTTTATAATTGCGAGCACGGACACTGTTTTGACGTACGGTAATGTAAATAACGGAGGCTGGGTATTGAATATTGTCTAAACTTTATTCACTTAAAATTTGTTGGTGAGAAAGGTTTCGTAACGTGTATAAATATAATTTTATCCGTGTTTGTGCAGATCGGAGAGGGGAACACAAAATAAAACACTTGTTTATATGTTTTCACTACTGTATTTAAACGAAAACAGCCGAAGCTCTTATGCATCGTAAAAGTGTCTTAACACCCCGAAATAGAAGGCCAGTAACTCCCTCTGTTGGCGAGTAACATAATTTTGCACGCCATCTATTAGTGAGCAGGAGATAACACCATTTATTGGTGATAAACATCGATTCAGCTTCAACAGAATCCGCCCACCAAGGAGACAATCTGTCCTTCATTTTATATTTTTACATTTATACTTTGCAAAAACAAACAATAAAAAATTAACAAAAGAAATAAATGATACCGCCCACTATGTAGCCTTATTTTTATAGTAACATTATATCGGTGATTTAGAGTTGTAATATATTCTCGGCTCCACCGTTTCCAAAAGGAAGAAACCATTTTTTGGACTAGTCTCCGTCTATCAAGACCTACAACATGACTATGATCTTAATCAGTTATATTAAGTAATGGTTCACTAACCAAAAAATGGCCTGGTGTGAGTGAGAGTGGGTCATTTGGATCACTACTTAATACTGAAAGAGGTCGTGAGTTTAAGCACGCCTTCTGCAAATGTACCAAGCTCTTGACGATAAGTGATCCATTCTTTCAGCATGTCTTCAGGCAATTCTTGATCCCACTCGATTCCGGCTAGCCACAATTTCTGTATGAAAACCTTCGCTGTTGAGATTGTAGGAGCCACCCATCCTAGGGGATCGAACAACATTGCAATGTCTGAAAGTACCTTGCGTTTAGTAACAGGAGCAGATAAGACAGGCAGCTTGATGACATATTCGAACATGTCCTCACATCTATTCCACGTGATTCCTAATATTTTGAGCGTCTCATCCAATTTGATAGTTATAGAATCCTTGTCTGTTAATCTGTCCTGTCCAATAATTTCCAATAAAGCATTAGAATTACTGCTCCACTTTTGAAATTGGAATCCTCCTTTCTTCATGTGATTGCTCAACTCTTCAAAAATATGAAGTGCTTCTGACTCATTCTCGCAAACGGTCATTAAGTCATCCATATATAGATCGTTTTTTATAATTTCTGCTCCAATAGGATTTAACATTTTTTCATCTTCTGCAAGTAGATGTAATGTTTTTACTGCTAAATACGGCGCACATGCTGTACCGAATGTAAGTGTCAACAGGTGATAATGTTCAATGGATTGTGTACTATTAGGCCTCCATAAAATCCGTTGATAATTCACATCTTCTTCATCAACACGAAGCTGTCGATACATTTTATCCAGATCGGCTATAATGCCAATTCTATGAGTGCGCCATCGTAGCAAAAGATGCTGTAAATCTTGCTGTAATTTAGGCCCAATAAGTAGGTTATCGTTGAGCGAAACATCATTCACGCCCTTGCAGGAAGCATCAAACACTACGCGTAACTTCGTTGTGTCCTTGTCTTCACTCACCACAGCATGATGTGATAGATAAACAGCTTAAGGATTATCGATGTCGTCTTTAGGAACGGGTTTCATATGATTTTGCAGTATACATTCTTCTACAACCTTATTATATTCTTAACAAATATTAAGATTTCATGCTAACTTCTTCTTTAAGGATATGAATCGGACTTGTGCTATCTTCATTGTTTTACCATATTGATATTGTGGATCATCCGAGTTGAATGGTAATCTTACTACATATTATATCTATCATCTTCATCTCTTGTTGTTGTAGAATCAAAGATCTCTTCACATTTTTTCTCTTCTTCTGTCATTATATCAGATACGCAATGATACCATATACTTTACTCTAGTGTGACCATCTCCCACTCCAAACACCAAACCATTGATTGTCTGGCGTATGAGCCCTAACAACTGTACAGTTGCTTCCGTGATAAAAGACGCTTGCGACCCTTGATCGACAAGCGCTCTGATTACATAACTAACACCATTAATTGACATAGCCCTAACCACTGCGGTTGCTAATAGAACCTCACCGGATTATAATTGTTTTGCAAATGTTGATATGATAGCAGTACTCTCCTTGGATTGAGTGTTTATGTTTTCTGTGGTTTCCTGCACCTTCTCCTTTTATGTTTCTCGTTCTAGATGTAGTAAAGAGTGATGACGACGACCGCACCTTCGGCAACTGGTTGGCTGGTGACATTTCTTCACTGAATGATTCGGTGCAAGGCAGTTGAAGCAGAGACCTTTATCTCTGATGTGCTCAGACCTTTCCTTGGGTGATAAGTTCGTAAACTTCTTGCACTGGTACAAATAATGTTCACCGTGGCACATCACGCAATTGATGATTTTCTTATTTCTGTTGCATGAAATGTTTTGGTTCTTAATGTCGTCGGCAGCTGCTTTACTCCTTCAAACATTTCTATAGTTTTGTATCTGTTCTCTAAAAAATCATTAAGTTGTTCCTAAGATGGTAGCTCGTCCAGAGCTATCTGGCTTAAATGATGTTCCCACTGCTTATGGCTTTCCTGATCCAACTTTCTTACAACAATATAGTTGTTCCCAAGACGTAATATCAATTTTTAAATTCTTTAACGACTTCATACATGCTGATGTTGTATCTAATAATCTTTTGATGGCCGTAAATGACTCTGTGCTACCAGGTTTTTGCGAAAACAGTGTCTTCAATACCTCATTAGTATTAAAGCGTCTATTATTATATCTTCTTGTTAATTGAAGCCACGCCTCCTTGTAGTTGGCTTCCGTAATTGTAAGGTTCTTTAATACTTGCTCAGCTTCGGCACGAAGGCAACTCTTGAGGTAATGCATCTTCTGAACAGACGTTAGCTTTTCGTTAATGTGGATTAATGATACGGACAAATCATGAAATGACTGCCAGTCCTCGTATCCGGACGTAAATGTCGGCAAATTAATTTGCGGTAGTCTCACTTCACAACCTGGTGAACTTATGGCTGAGAGAAATTCTTTAAGTCTTCTTCCATTTTCGTATGATAGTCCGTGTACAGTTCTTTTACTTATTCGTACGAGTCTTCTGTAAAATACTTTAATTTTGCTTGTTCAGCCTTATCTACATTTCTTGTAATTTTGTCGTGATTTACTTGAAATTTATGCCAAAATGTCTTCATTTATTCTAAATGTGTTTCAATGTATGATACATTTATTCGTGACTTCGTTGACTTAGAATAGTTATTAAATAATTTCTTTATCAATTTTAATAGTTCCTCTTGGCTAACAATATGTAATTTTGCCATTTTAAATTACAATAAAATATCACAAAATGTAAGTTGTACCAAGTCTTTTCACAAAAATGTTTATATTATACAGAACACAGAAAATGATTCAAAGTCAAAAATATAAGCCATAATAATTAATACAAAGTCAATAATCACACAAACATGAAAATCAAATCCATAAATTGCTACAGTAAATACACAACACAGGAAATGATCAAAGTCCAAATTGATATTTAATAATAATAAATACAAAGTCAATAATCATACAAACATGAAAATCAAAGTCTATCAATTACTACAGTGAATACACAAAGTTCAAATTGAAATTTCCACACTTTTTTCTAAGTCAC